>CM056843.1:12997223-13422223 GCA_029853015.1 Chelidonichthys spinosus | reverse complement strand
AGTCATTTTAGCGTCACGTTATTCGACAGTTTTGCTCATTTTGAGACACAGATGGCAATCTAGTTTGCTAAAAAAACAATATTTGGTTTGGATGTGATGTAAGAGCCACCAGCTTTTTGTGTTTACAACAGGATACGCCTGAAAACACTGGAAACACTCGCTCAAATACACGAGGAACCATGTCGAACAGAGGGAGGAATGCTGCTTCTCACCAAACCGCATGGTAGAATGTTCTTATTTTTAACACAGCTGTGTTTTTAAAAGGTCACGTTTCTTCATCTAACCTGAAGCTTCCAGGATCCGTGCCTCTAATGCAATCACAGACTCCCATATATACGTGGACATGAACCAAAGCAGCCCCCTGATGACATTTGTAAATTAGATTCCCCCCGCACCAACGCGGCTCCTTTAAGGGAACATATATAACTCTATAATGTTATATAATAACGCCAATTCACTCGGGTGTCTTTCTATCTGTGATATGACATTCTGTAATGGAGGATTTTTTTTTTCCTCGTGGAGAACAAGCTGCGTGCACATCATCACCACATGAAACAACAACAGTTTAACGAGAAACATGACGCGTTCATGCGGATGTTCGTGATTAGACGAAAGAAAGGTTTTTTTTGCACACAGGGAAGAAAATCATTTTTTTCACCATGATTTTGGCTCTTTTTTTTTCTAAACTCATAACATGTTTTTTTGTTTTTTTTGGAGATGCATTTTTTAATGATATTTATAGAAGTATTTATTTATATATTTAAATTTAAGGAACTTCCACACAAAGATCATGTGAGCAGTCTCCATGACAACCAAAACAAACTCCATCCACTGGGGAACATGCGGTTAAAAACTCTGTGGGGGAAAAAAGCAAGAAAGTGGAACTTGCCTTTAATTTACTGTATTTAGATTATTACAACTAAGCCAAAATCAATGGGTTACCCTTTGAGGCTCAGATTGCACAAAAGTAGTGCGGTGATGTCGGATGTTGCCGGGATTGGGATTTATGCAAATGTATGCATTTTTAAAAAAAAAGTAAACAATATCGCTATGCCTAAAATTCGATTTTTAAAAATGACAATACATCACCTTGCATTCAGTATTCCTATGTTCCCAGGCTCGTCTATGGCTCATAATGGGAACATTTTCCCAACTCGCCATTGCCTATTAATTAACTAATTACCCATCAGGCTCACCACAAGTCCTGTCTTCATTAAAAAAAATAACAACACCGGAGGGGGAAGAATGCGAGGGAGTGAATATGCGTAATGGTAGTCTGATTTTTGGATCATAGCGTGTGAACCGCCCTTCAGATTGAAATAAGGAGACATTGAGAGAAGCAGACAGCCTTGTAGAGAGTGAGGGATCAGACAGAGAAAGGAAAAGAAACGAGGGGGAGGGTGAAGGGGGAGGCTGACCGGTGGGAGAGATCGATGGGAAACGAGAGCAGCGGCGACCATGATGGAAACCAGATGTGGACGCCATACAGTGACGGCGAGGACGGAGGAAGGGCAGACGAGGAGGACGGACATGATTGGGAAAGAAAAGAGGAGGCAGACAGAGGAGGAAGAGGCCTAAAGTGATTTCCTCAGTGTAATCCAAGCCGACCTACAGGAGGTCAGACAGCTTCCCTACAGACTACTTCATTTTTTTACTCGACTTATTTCTATTCATCGTCCGTCTCGAATTAGCTGCTTCTGTCACATTTCCTGGCGTTATGCGGTGACACTTCCCGGAGACCAGCCAGCTAATGCGTTGCTAGGCTACGCAGAATGTTAGCTCGCTAGCATAGCTATCGCATAAAGTCCCGATGTAGCAAGGAAAACATAAAAGGATAACTGTAGTTTAGGAAAGCTTGAATATGTTTACAACCTGTATGATTATTGTTGTTTTTTTGCCCTGAGAATTTTCTTTACGACAGCTATTGTCGGAACATGCTAGCATACTTGTTTACGGGCGCTGAGACGTTCAAACGTTAGCATTCATTTTGGACCGCCGACTACAAGGGATAAGTATAAATGTTTCTTTTTTACCCCCAGCAGCTAGTCGCTAACTTTGGTAGCGTAGTGTTTGTGTAGCGGCTAAAAACAACGCACACTACAAGTGACAAAAGAAACAAAGTGGCCGTCACATTGTTGAAATGTTGCTCAAGTACTTGTTGATGTATGATGTAAAATAACACATTGAAATCGCTTATAATTTAATCTGAACCTAACTGAAACGTGATTGTGAACGCAGCATTAAAGACACTAAAATGTTTGTCACTACTAGATTCATCGTTAATATGGAAATATGTAGCAGTCTTCTGTACTTTCTATAGTTTCTGTTTTTCCCCACTTTGTTTCAGCTAAGCGTCTCAACCCTGCTGAGTTGATTGGATCAATCAGATCACCTGTGAGGTGAGGAGGCTCCTAATTAGGAACTGAGAGCAGCTTGGGGCGTTTCCCTCTCGGCCAATCAACTCTTTGTTTGGGGTTTAAGAGATCTGGACCCGGAGATCTCGGATTCTTACTTTAATGCACTCACTGCTGCAGATACACAAACTCCGGCTCAAGGCCCCTTTTTTGCTGTCTTGACTCTGATTTCACTTGCAAAGTGTGTTCAAAGTAAATATTTGAATGTGTTTGGGAACCGGTTCCTCCGCTTCTTCCCGATCGGATTGAAAAACCTGGAGAATCGGAAACCTGCAGGGCCGAATGAGATTACGATGAAAAGGCAAACTTAAAACGGCTCGGATGCCCAATAAAAGATGCCAGGGAGACTTTGTCCTGCGGGCGACGCCGCTCGTGCCGGCGAGCCTTGACAATCGCAGGAAACTCGGCGAAGCGGAGATTCCTGCGATTGACAACGCCGCAATCCGACCCCCGTCTGGATTGTTCTGCCGGCCGTTATCTCCTCCCGCCTGTGCGACCCGGGCGGGTTAAAACAAACAGCCGCTCGCAATGACTTTCACTAGGGCTGTCGCATCAGAGCTTCAGAATCAGGGGGATGGAAACACCCTCCGCCACATGGTCGTGGCAAAGGTCGCAGTGTGTGTGTCACACTGCATGATGCATATTAACACTTATGTGTATGTGTCGGCGGCCATCTTGGCCCCTGAGCCGGCATGAAAGTGGTTTCCTTTATGTGTCATAAGGTGTTTTTGAGCCTGGTGTTCTGGGACACATTCCATTTCTCTACTTAATATTTAAATATATATATTATTGTGTTTACATCTGTTCCTGTTTTCCACCGTGAACTTTCCCAACTGGTGGAAGATGAAACTGTGCAGCACATGTTCTTCCCCCCTGAAGTCCATGCCATCCCTTGTTCCCCCTTTTTCTTTCTCTTTTTTTTCGCTCTCCCCCTTTTCTCTCAGGTCCAATGTGGAAAATGTGGCATCACCGAAACCACCGTAGCTGCCGTCCAAGCCTCCTAAAATAAAAAGAAACCCTACCCTCGCTCTCTTTTATTCCGCTCTTTCTCGCTCCAACTCTTTTTTTTCCTGATCTCCCTGATGCCAAACTGCTCCACCCTGCAACGACTCACAGAAGCGGGAATAAGATCCCCCAAAAAAATCCTCCTGGATCCACGACTCATCCCTCTGCCTCCCTGAATGTCACCCATCAGACCACCACAGGGGTGAGGATGGTAAACAAACTCCCTGCAGACACAACAGAGAGCCCTTGATCCCCCCTCCCCCCCTCCTCCTCTCAAAACCCACCACACAGATCACACCGACGTCACGCTACTTATAAAACACGTCATTTGTAATTTGCACGCCATTTGGGGAACTTTGGGAGTTATAAAAGCTGAAAATCACTGCTTGTTTTCATGAGTGGTTCAAGTAGAAAAATGCTGATTTGAAGCACATTTTCGAGAAATTATTACTAGATGGATGATTTATTATTATAATAATTATTATATTATTTCCGTGATGGGAAAAAAAATCCACGTTGCCATGTATAAAATAAAAAAAAATTTAAAAAAATACACTAATATCAGCATTTTATGGGGTTTAAGATGAAGTTGAGTCCCTGAAGGAGTTTTGTAAATCTTTTCTTGATGACTTCATACATCATGCAGACGAGCGGAGCTCTCTCGAACATAATAAACATAATAATAAAAAAGAGGGGGGTCTCTTACCATGACTTCAGTCGGGAGTTCCTACATAGTCCTCGGCTGCTTCCCTACATTTGCTTCCTCTCCGCATTCTCCGCACTTTCCTCCTCCTCGTTATCAAGCCTCCATTCGCGACTCCAACAGTCCTCCTCTCTTCCTCTCACTCTCCGCTATGTTTACCAGCCTGGGAATGTCCAAGTTTTTTTCTCCCCCCCTCCTCCTCCTCCTCCTCCTCCTCCCCTCCCCGTCTGCCCGGCAGTCCCACGCACACTCCCCCCTCCCTCCCCTAACAAGAGCACTACAGTCCCTCTCTGCACTCAAACTTTCCATCTATCCCCCCAGAGTCACTTAAATGAATAGACAATGAAAAGCCCCACCCAGGCAGGACTGCAACCAAAAAACCCCTCAGATGTTGTTGTTTTTTATTGTTTTTTATTCCCACTGCGAGATAATTAAGTCGCTTTGTAATTTAGTAGTTTAATTTGATGAAAAAAAAAATGGTTGATTCCACTGAAAAGATAGCAGAGAAAATGAGACAGTTTCTGCAGTTTTCATGCATTATGTGGAAAAAAATGTCCCATAATTGCACGACAAATTGCATTTACGGGTGCATTTTTACTCCAGCAGGGACGGTTGTAAAGAACATTCCTTTCCTGTGTCGCTGAAATTGCCCCTTTTGCCACCAATCTGACACTCAAGAAGGGTTAAAAGAGCAACTCCAGCTATGAAGTGCTGCACTTCCACGATGTTTTTTCTTTTAAATGGTCAAAATAATGCAGCAGATGTCCAGATATCGTGACTTTAAGGCCTCCAATCATCAATCTACATCGATTCGGCTTCTTCACAATTAAAAAGGAAAATTGAAACTAGTACTTGAGACCATAAACTCATGTTTAATGAGTAAATCTGACTTCTTTTTTGGGGGGAAACCGGTGGAGTCGCCCCCTGATGGCCAGCAGAAAGAATGCAAGTTGAAGGCAGTTCTGCATGGGCTTCATTTTTCAGAACTGGAGGTCCTACCCGTCCCTATTGTGCTGTATGTTTGAAAAGTACCAAATGTAAGAAGCATAACATGAAATGTAAATACTCAAAACAATACAAGTACATCAAGATTGTACTCGGCTACTTGAGCAAATACTTTATAAATGCCTGTGTCTGTGTTTTTCTACCGTGTAATCACTCACTAGGAGTTACTATCTATCCACCACATTTTAATGCATCACAGCTGTCATTCTGTCATTAAAGGAAGTCACATCAGACTGTTTGAGATTTACACCGTTACCATGCCAACCAGAGCTTCATTGGAGACGCGTTGGTGTCGGAGACTTACTTGTTCCAGTATTTGTTAAAATGCTCAATTTAACCTCTTTGGTGCTTTTAATGAGTGAAGAGAGGGAGTCAGTTTGTTTTTTAACAGTTAACATCCGCTACAACAGCACCGCCTTGTGGTTATTGTGTGATATTGCAACAATGGAAAAGGACAGGAGGCCTTTTTCCTCCTGTCCTTTTCCATTTCCTCTGTAGCTGGATTTAAATGTTATGACTAGTGTGAGAGCTGTGCTACTTATTCATCAATACTTTTGCACTTATTTTTTTTTTGGGGAGGGGGGGCATCTATTTTTGTAATGTTAAAATATACTAATGCATTCCAGTGATTTTAAAATATTTTTTTAAGTATTTGAAATGTATAATGGCAGTCTATGAGTGCTGTGCCTAACTTGTTTTTAAAAGGTGCTATACAAATAAAGTAAATTATTATTATTATTGTTATTATTATTATTATTATTTATTATTATTATTATTATTATTATTATTATTATTATTATTATCATTATTATTATTATTATACTACAACCTTTCTGCCACATTACCAATCTATCGCCCCCTTGTGGCTGTTAGTTAAACACAAACGTCTTTGATGTAATAACTTGTAACCTGATGCTGAACAAGTCTGCAGCCTTTGATGCACTTTCACCTGTAGGGGGCCCTAAAGATTCTAAAAACTTGCAGCTCACAGCTCCAACCTTTTCTTCTTACCTGCCTGTTTGTGGCTTATCAGAAACATATAGAAGGACAATAGAAGTCTTCTGATTGTTGCATCATCCGCTGGTTGCCGTAGTAATGACGTGTACAAGAAGAACCGGGTAATTTCCCCGTCTGGGTGTGTCCACCCGTCACTCAGCTCAAACAGTTTACACAGCTCCCTAATGCTGTTCATGCTATCCAAAAACAGTTGTGTCACACCCGATGTGATGCTGAATGTAAGTGCTGTTACAGGAATAACTGGGTGGGTCGAACCATTAGAGCGTAAGTGTCTGACCTGAGCAGTTGGAGCCGAAACCAGAGATGGTTCAACATTCCTGATGTCAGAGCTGAGGGACGTTTATTTACTCAACGACTCGATCTCCGAGCTTTGTCTGCTCTACATAAATACAGAATAAACAAGCACAGTTTCTGTTGTTAGAATGCAAATCTAACTACTTTATTTTTTATGTGGCCAACATTGATATTTACAGTTCAGTCAAGGTCCTTTCACACACTATAAAACCTGCTGAAAGTGAATATATAATTCAGCCAATACATTATATGAACGATTAGGCATAAATTGGCGGATTATGTGATTTTCACTGAGTCCATCCAGAATATGGATAATAAAATACTAACAGAAATGCAATAACTGGGTATATGAGATTATAGTGACTCTGGATTCTGATTTTGTTCGTGCAGGAATCTATTCAAACACTTGTTATGAAGGCTATTTGAACCCGTATTACGGTGCGGCTTTCATGGTGCTGTCGAAATACACTCTATGTGCTCCGTCATCGCCACCTATAGGACAGAAAGTCATTGCAGTTAAGAACAATACTTGCAGGACTCGGCCCCCTGACCCCCCCATCTACCTGACTGGCAGATGAAGTTGAGGAGCTCCTCACACGGCTGGTCCTCCCACAGGAGGTGGTTTCCTCTCGCCAGGCCTCCGCAGGGGCTGGAGGAACGGTGTGGGGTCAAGTCTTGTCGCCATTTGGTGAATTTCATGGGATCGCTGGACATCCAGAACCACCCGTCGCCCATTATGAATCTACAAAATAGACCACACATTATAATGATTTAACTCATTCATAATTCAACACAAAACCCTTCACAAGTTCCCCAAAGGTGACATCTGGAAAAACTCAAATATATTCAACTTCAAATGAATTTAAAAAACGAGAAAAACATATTTTCTATATGAACCAAAAAACTTAATCATGAGATTAAGTTCCTGTTAATCAAGGAGATGAATCTTGACTGCTTGTGTTGTTACGCTCGGTGTGTCGTAGGGTGTGGCGTCCGTCAGAGCTGTTTGTGAAGCAGCCATGCACATCTGTTTTGAAATGTCGGCAATGCAAATATAACGACAACACATTTGACTTGGAGACCCGTGTCCGTTCAATATGTACGCATTTGCAACAATTCAAATCCTTGAAGACGTTTGGACTGGAGGGGAATCAAAATCAGGCATCTTCAGTCTATTCCAGCAGCTCTGACCTTTATCATAAGGTCACATCGTCACTGTTGGAAGAAAACATCTGAATCTCAGTGAGACATGGAAACATCGGGCATTTTATGGAAAGTTAATTAACTATAAAAAAAATGTTAAGTCTGAGCTTTAAAGGTGTTTTTATACGAGATTGGGAGCAAGAGGTGAAAGATCCAAGAACGTTGCTAACCTGCACTAAAAGCATGTCAACAAAACGAGGAGAAGCTCCGATAACAACACACACAGAGGGAGAGTGACTCCACTATATGCTTGCTGCTAAATGACGGCTCTGATTGTCGTATTTTGTGAGACACTGAGAGCCCACCAGCTTAAACCTGAACCAGAGCATCAACTAGCTCTCCAAAGTGTCGATGTCGGTGTGGCGTACCTGCGCAACCCCACCCAGACGTAGTCCGTGATGGGGAATAGTCCGCCACCGCCTCCGCTGAGCAGCAGCTCGACAGCACTTTGTTCGTCCTGGCTGCGAATGCTGAGCAGGTCGCCATGGTGATGTCGGCAGAAGAAGAGAGCGTCGGACCAGCAGAGCCTCTCTCCCACCAGCGTCACGTACCTGCCACTGTGCAGCACCCTCACCTCGGGGGGAGGAGGTGGAGGAGTAGGAGCAACAACTTTTGGCACTGGGAGAAAGAATGTCATTAGGTTTCAGGTGGCCAAATTAAATTTCTTTTTTTTAAACAGGCTTGTCTGGAAATGTACGTTGCCAGAGGAGTTGTGGTTCCAAACAAAGAGTGAACATTGAAAGTCTGCACCTGGCCTCATAGAAAACCAGCTATTATATATTGTCCTTTTGTCTGCTGATGTTGTAGCGACAACGGTGACGGCAACAGGGACTTTATTAGGGTATGAATATCAGTTAGTTTTCATCTCCTGCTCAAGGACCGTACCTGCCAGAGAGGCGAACACCTCCACATCACACAGGCTCAAAACAGCAAATCTGGGAATGTCCACTGTGACGTAGCGACCTTTCATGCCCCCAATGTTGAAGGTGTGCGCCGCTGATGACATAATACCACATCTGATGGAGAAAGAGAAAGATAACGCATCAAAGGTGCTACACTTGAAATTCAGAGCATAGCGGAAAATAGTCCCTCTGTGTGTGTTGTAATCCGAGCTTCGATGTGTTTTGTTTACGTGGGCGGTCCATGAATAAACGACGGTTGTTGCCACTGATGACACCGTCCCAACCCGGGAATCGCTCTCCAGATCAATGTTAACTCTATTTGCTCTGTCAGCACTGTTGCCCTTATTAGCACGTCGGCTCAGCTGTCGCCATGTTGAGAGCCACGTGGAGGCAATCCCGCAATCATAGCTATGCTCTGAACTTTGTTTTTTTAAGCATATTTGAGACAATCTTGCAAAAATAGGAAAAAGTAAAAGGCAACATATTGGAAACATATTTTTTGTCATTATTTGATGACAACTATTCCAGTAGTGGATATCCTGCCTCACCTTTGGTTGTGGGAGTATGATGTTGAGTTCCCAATCCGGATCTGGGCCCCCTTAATCTGCTCAGTGCAACAGTCTCGTTTGCTGGTGACGGTGACAACGCTGACCTTCTGCACAGCTAACAGGTCCACTCTCCACCAGGGATTTCTAACGTGATAATTCGTAGAGCTACAGCAACCTTCACGAGAGAATCCACTTCTACACTCGCTGACGGCGTTAGACGACCAATAGTTAGACGGCGACTGTGCTGTTGGTTTCTTGAAGGCAACGTTAAGGAGAGGTTCCACTAGAGTTGGGGAAAAACCAACAACAACAAATGCATCAATATCAGATCTGTTTTGTTCTGATAAAATCAACCATATACCTGCTGGGGTGCCATACACCTCCACCTCGCACAGGGTGAGGGTCTTCCTCGCCCCGGGGAGCACCACGTTCACAAAACGACCCTCCATGCTGCCCCCATCGCAGTGGTATGTGTTGGTTTTACCCGCTCTGATGTGGGAGATGGTGGCACACCTGGCGGCGGAGGGAGTCAAGGGGGGGGGGGGGCGGTTACCATGGTTAAAGTCTTGAAATTTGGACGTGAGCCCACATTTTTAAGCCTTCTTTCATTAGATGTAGGTTTTTCCAATAAAAGCTACAAAAATGTCCAAATAAATCCCCCCCATGTGAAAGTGGAGTGGCGGTGATTGTTAAGTCTACTAATAAATGTGAAATAAAGAGAACTCTTGAACGCTGCATGCCCTAAAAGTCTCGTCAGCACCTGGTGTTGTTGTTTCCGTTGTTCCCCAGCGAGTTCCCGATCCGGATCTCGGCCCCGTCCAGCCTCTCCGCGCAGCAGTCTCCTCGGTTGGTGACCTTGACGGACGAGATAATGTACGCCCGTCGCAGGTCCACCCTCCACCAGGGGTCCGTCTCGTTCTCGCCGGTGTGGCTGCAGAATCCATCGCTGTAGTACGAGTTCCGTCTCCCGTCGACGGCTTTGGAGGCCGTGGCGAAAGAGAGCGTTGACGACTGCCTGGTGTCTCCTTCCAGCGCCACGTTGGATAAAGGATATGCTTAAACCAAAAATAGATGATATTATTTATGTAGCCCAAAATCAAAAATTGGCCTCAGAGGGCTCTACAGCATCCTCTGTCTCGGGACCCTCCATCGACTCTGGCAAAACTCCCTAAAAAAGGAAGGACACTGGGGAGGGATACCTCTCCCAGGATGGACCAAAGTACAATAGATGTTGTGTATACAGAAAAAGCAACACAAATGTATTATTATTATTAATAATAATCTGTCATGTCATCATTACACGATGCATCAAGTACACTGAAATTCAGGTCAGCCAATAGGGAGAGAGGATACTAATAATTCAGGAGACTCAAAATAGAAAAAACCCAGTTGCATTCATAAATAATAGCATCAGGAAAATAGGCATGAAGATACATACTAAATGTTCCGTATTATATTTCCATGCATCGTTACCGTGGGTTACGGGGAACACCTCCACCTCGCAGAGACTCAGAATCTTCTGGCTTCCTGGGAGAAGCACAGTGACGTAGCGTCCCTCTGCAGCGCCGCAGGGAAAGTAGAAGGTTTGTCCGCTCGGGATGTGAGAGATGACCGCACACCTGTGTGTGTGTGTGTGTGTGTGTGTTGAGAAGAAAAAAAGAAAGTTAGAAGACTAAACAGGAGGTGTAATTTATGGTCTGCATCACGCTGTTCCAACCTGATCTTTTTGGTATCATTGGCCTCTTTTGAGTTTGCGATCCAGATCTCGGCACCGTTCAGCCTGTTTACGTACATGTCTCTATTGGTTACCGTCACCGCGAAAATCTTGTACACTTCCTGCAAGTCCACCCTCCACCAGGGGTCGGACTGCTCTTTGGTGGAGGTACAGGATCCCCTGTCATATCTCAGATCTTTGTTCCCATCCACTGCCCTGCCGGCACCACCTAAGGGGTTCCCTCGTGAAGATTGGGTGGCTTTTTGATTCAGTGCCACATTTTGGAGACGGATACCTTTTTATTGGCAAACACAATCATTACAGAACAGACAGGAGTACCACAGAATGTGTTTGAGGAAGGAAAAACAAGTTTACCTGCCAGTGCTCCAGATGTCAGCAGGAGAGAAATGCCTTTTAAGTGATATGACAACAAGGTTAGATGTGTGCATTTTTTCACATACATGTTAGTTATATCTTGAATTAATCAGTTCAAACACAATTTAAATGACAGAAGAGGCATCTTAATTTTGTCTTTGGTGAGGCCCAACATCATTGCTGGCATGTCGGTGAAATACTGATATGTAAATGAGGTGTAAGTAAATTATAACAAAGGGAAACATGGCTGAGTTGGGTCTAAAATCAGCTGGTTTGCCCTAAAACCTGCTGGAATTCAACATGGTGCTACATAGTTAACGCAAATTCCAATTATTGCCTTGCAGCTCTGCTGAGCTTTTTAGCCTCTTTTTAGAATAAAACCCAGAATATATTTGAATACATGTAAATGGAAATGCACTTCACAACTGCTGCACTTTTAAGAGCTGGGAATTTGGAGGTGGCTCTGGATCTGTCACCTTGTTCAGATGTTTTGGGGTTTTTGTTTGCCCCCTATTGGTAATAATAATGTAAAAGGCTTTAATTCATCTGCAAAAAGCAAACTATCATTATGAATTGATTAAGAAATGCAAATAATAATAATGAAAATGTATGTATAAGATGCTGTGACTTACCATTGAGGATCCAGATGCCCTGACTCACATTCATGTCTTTGGAGGGAATCCCAGAATCAAGGTTACAACAATCAAACCAGTATGGAGACTTACTTCAGCTTCTTTTAAGTGTTTCCTCTGATCGTTAACAATCACACTGCAGCCTGCTGAAGGATTTTGTTCTGGTCCACGAGAACATGTAAATTTGCAGACAGTGATGTTTGCATGACGGACGGCAAACCGAGATAGAAATCTGCTCAGTGCAAACAACTCTCTCCTCTCTGTTCATAATGTTTTTTGTCCCATTTTAATGTAAATATATATTTATATAGTTTTTTTTACTGCCTGACAATACCATATTTAAACCATATATAGCCTCTTAATAAGCCTATAATACCTACTTTTCCTGATATTTGCATAATTCTAACAAAATTATATTTATATTATATTTCTTGAGTGTTGCCTTCTGAACATTGATATGTTACAAGATACTGTTTAATTATTACCCTCCCATCATTTAAAAAAGATTCCAAATTTGAAATAAAGAGTGTTAATATAGTAGTAACTATTTGTTTTGTATATCGTCGAGCAATGTCCAGAGAATAAAAACATGCTTTAAAAGTATAATGATTCCAACATCTCTTTACAAATCTTTATTGTTTAAATATACCTTTTGCAAATGCTGTTCTGCCCTGCAAGTATTTACTGACTATGAACCCTATAGTTTGTTTTAAGGACACTGATGCAATTAAATAAGAACCAGTTTGACTTGTGTTAAGAAATCCATTTGGAACATGGAGTCTTATTAAAAAGGTACGCTGATTGGTTTGATTTACGTCACAGTGTTTTGGGCCAAGAGTAATTTGAAAGACACGGTACATTTTTTGATAATTAATAACCACCAAGCCTTCTTTAAAAAAAAAAAAAAGATAATCCTAAAATAACTTAGAAGAGTTGCTCACAGACTTATTCACTAGTAGGCAGGCCGAATGCATTTTGCTGCTCATTATGAAGACAGCCTAATGTAAATTTCACTTTCAAGTAATTTCAACATTTTTATATCCACAAATAGAAAACTAATAGAAAAGATAATCGATACGAAGACAAACCTGTTTTTTGTGATTTGACTCACCAAGATGAGCAAGACGCCGTGTCACTTCCGGCGTCCATCTTTGTTGTTGCCGGAAAAAGTAGCGAAACCGGAAACGTCATCCGCTCCACGCAATATAACGTATTCTTCAGTCGGTAGACATTTAGGGAAATATCTGAAACAGCGGGTAAGTGTTATCGGATTATATTTGTTTGGTTTGTAATAAAACAATAGCTGTCAAGGACGCAGAAGTCGCACATCTAAACATAAGTAAAGTAACGTGAAATAACTCTGTAACTATGCAACGTCCTGGCTAGCATAGCAACGGGTTAGCTAGCCGAGTGATGTGTAAACACTCGTTTGAAATTATTTTTAGAGCATATTTAGCGCAGCTTTACTCTAGACGACGGACCTTAACTCGACCTGCTAGCTAGATAGCTAGCTAGTTGCCTGGGCAGCTGAGCTAGCTGAAGTAAATTAACAATAAGTAAGCTAGCTACGTTGTTTTGATTAGCCAGTGACATTGATGTATTCATTTTACTATTTCATGTTGTGTACAGTTCAGGTTTTGCACCTGTCGACAATATCTAATTGCATTGAGACAGTCAGACATTTTGCATAAAATATTTATTTCAAAAACATATGTAATGAAGTATAAATTACATAATGCAACGTGCAAAAAACAGTTTCACCAATTATTTGGTATCATATAACATTCTTTATGAGCAGCAACTGCTCATTTTCATGTGCTTGCACATAAACATGTCAGCCGATGAAGGCGTCATTGTAAAAGTATAGTTGAATTATCCATATGTACATTCACGCAAAGATAATAAAGCCATAATAATAATAAAAACAAACACATTTCTGCCATTTTCTAGAATCATTTTGAGTGACAGAAGAGGAGAAAGTTTCTCTGCTTGTCTTGTGTAGTGACATACACACCAAAATATTTAAGGTCCTTCATGAGGGCACATGAAATAATAATACCAGGTTAACAAATGCATTACATCTCATCTGGATTTGTTATATATGCATTGTTGAAATTTAGCAAGATATCTATTCCTGACATCACAGTTTAACAATAAAAAATAATTTAATGAGTCCAGTGGCTATTGTGGAATTGTCATGAGGTGTTTACATGACAGAAGAAATGTCAGTTTAAAAGGTAACCAGACCCCCCCAAACCCCAAATTTGTGTAGATCATGACATCTACTGGTGAAAGCAAGGTAGTGTTTCAATTGATTTGTATTTGACGTTTGATTGCTCTTAGTGGTTCTAATTCTTATAGTGCTTCTAATTTGCACCACATTCTCGCTCATTTAAAGATTGCTTTTCACCAAGGAAATAGAGTCATTAAAGGACAGAAATCCAGCCGTCCTATGGGTACAAAACAAACAAAGCTTCATTCCACATTAAATGTAAAAACTTACTAAACTAAATTTTAACTTGTTTCTTTCAGAGCCTTCATAAATGCTGTAGAAAAGTGATCACCCTCCACCATTCCTACTTTCACCAGCAGTAAGTTGATGCTAAATCTTGCATGATCCTATTAATATTGGTTGCACTGTTTATAGTAAACTTATTGTGAGATGTTTCTATTCAGTAGAACACATATACAAATAGGTAATTAGGGTTTTCTTGTTTTGGCTCATGGGGGTTTCAGTTTCCTCACAGAATAGACAGACCCAGCAGAACGACAGTGATCAGCAGAGCTATAGGGGACGATAGGAGAACAAAAAAAAAAAGATTTATTACGTATTGTTCCAACACACTTTTTAGAAAACGTTGCTCTCTTACGATAAAAACCCTGGCTTACCTTGTGTCAGAGATTGCTGTAGTCTGATGGCGTGGGCAGTGGTAGGAGGGACAGTGGTGGTGGTGGTGGTGGTGGTGGTGGTGGAAATCTGGTTGGTGATGGTGGCGTTAGAATTTCCAAGGTCTACAACACGGCCCTGGAATTGGGCAGTGGGGCTTCCCAGAGAGCCAGAAGCTGAGAGTGCAAGCAGAAGACATAACATTAATTGATATTCTTAAGCACATCGGAAGATTGACTGTGTGTGTGTCTCCAATCTGTTGACTTACTACTGTTGAAAGGTCCAGTTAAGATTGAGAGCGAGGCAGCTGATGCCCTGGTACTTGGGTTTGGTACAGTGGCGGCAAATGTACACTGGATTCTCCTTCCATTAACACTGCCCCTCACAGAGTTCACGTTCAGCTGCAAAGCAAAACCCAGATGACCATGAAGATGGTATTCATTTCAGTAGTCTATTTATATGAAAATACTATTTGACATGTAGAATAAACACAATTTAAAACATAAGTAATGCTGTTCATATCAATATTTTTTACACACATTTGTGTAGTACAGTGTTAGTAGCAGCTGCATGATACACAACAGCCAGCTATCTAAGACTGTTTGATACTCATTGAGTTTTTGTTCTTTTTTTAAGTACCACCATAACCCTGAGTTCAACTCACCTCAGTCACAGTCAGCACGCCGTTGTTGAGGCGAGTGCTAAAGAATCGGACTACACCATTGTCATTTGCACAGACGTAGGTTGGGTCATTACCTCCCTGTGGTGCAAAACCAGAAATGGTAAATACCCTGTTTACACAGACAACTTCAAACACACGATGTGAATGGCCCTGGGTAAGTCTTAATGGTACTCTGTGAGTGACATAACTTGACATACCAGTGTGTTGTCAGTTGACACGGTGGCAGCAAGGTAGCCGTCTGTATCTCCTGAGAGCTCAAACATGAAGTTGTTGCCGTTTATTTGCTCAGCAGCAATAAAGAAACATGACCCTGCGGATGCGGGGTCGCAGCCAGTTGGCTCCTCTCCACAGAGCTGTTGGGTACCACATTGTGTCCTAGAAACGGTTGTCTGGAAGGGAGATTGGAAACTTTTAAGCAGGTTGGAATTGTGCCCTCTGATATTGTTCACCATCAATACATGTGTATTTTGTTCTATTCTATTCCACTATGCGCTAGTTTTTGGCATCACTCACCTGAAGTGTTTCCACTGTGGTGTTAGCAATCAGTGGGGGAGCTGTAGTTGTCGTGGTTGTTGTTGTTGGAGTTGTCATGCTTCCTGTCGTCATGCTTCCTGTCGTCATGCTTCCCGTTGTCATGCTTCCTGTCGTCATGCTTCCTGTCGTCATGCTTCCTGGTGCAGTTGTCATGGTTGTTGTTGTTGGAGTTGTCATGCTTCCCGTTGTCATGCTTCCTGTCGTCGTGCTTCCTGTCGTCATGCTTCCTGTCGTCATGCTTCCTGTCGTCATGCTTCCTGGTGCAGTTGTCGTGGTTGTTGTTGGAGTTGGAGTTGTCATGCTTCCTGTTGTCATGCTTCCTGTCGTCATGCTTCCTGTCGTCGTGCTTCCTGTCGTCGTGCTTCCTGTTGTCATGCTTCCTGTCGTCATGCTTCCTGTCGTCATGCTTCCTGTCGTCATGCTTCCTGGTGCAGTTGTCGTGGTTGTTGTTGGAGTTGGAGTTGTCATGCTTCCCGTTGTCATGCTTCCTGTCGTCATGCTTCCTGTCGTCATGCTTCCTGATGCAGTTGTCATGGTTGTTGTTGTTGGAGTTGTCATGCTTCCTGTCGTCATGCTACCTGTCGTCATGCTTCCTGTCGTCATGCTTCCTGATGTGGACACTGCAGTTGTCATGCTTCCTGTCGTCATGCTACCTGTCGTCATGCTACCTGTCGTCATGCTACCTGTCGTCATGCTTCCTGTCGTCATGCTTCCTGATGCGGACACTGCAGTTGTCATGCTTCCTGTCGTCATGCTACCTGTCGTCATGCTACCTGTCGTCATGCTTCCTGTCGTCATGCTTCCTGATGTGGACACTGCAGTTGTCATGGTTGTAGTTGTAGTTGGAGTTGGAGTTGTCATGCTTCCTGTTGTCATGCTTCCTGTCGTCATGCTTCCTGTCGTCATGCTTCCTGATGTGGACACTGCAGTTGTCATGGTTGTAGTTGTAGTTGGAGTTGGAGTTGTCATGCTTCCTGTTGTCATGCTTCCTGTCGTCATGCTTCCTGTCGTCATGCTTCCTGATGTGGACACTGCAGTTGTCATGGTTGTTGGAGCTGGAGTTGTCATGCTTCCTGTTGTTGTTGGTGCACTTGTCTGGGCGAAGGTGCCCACAGATATCCAGGACAGCGTCACAAATAGGACGGTGAGGACCAGTTTATTGTCCATGCCTGGAGTGGGTAAGATTATTCAGTTAAATAATGTAAACGGATTTTTCATCATTTGGGTAGTTGTGTCAGTCAGGGATTGTATCAGGTGAGTTCAGAGCAGATCAATAAAGGTCAAACACCCAACAAACACAATATATAAGTGATTAAGTAATAAGTAATTTGCAATACTTTTACATACATACAGTGGTATTTTTATGCTGTTTGGACAGGACTTGAGACTTGTTGCGATGGTGCGATTTATGATGTGCCATTTTGACATGTCAATGCAGGGTAAACATACCAATAATTATGGCCCTGTTCCATTTAGGTGAGCCGGGGCCCTGGCATTGTGCTCAATAGAATTGCACTAAATAGAACAGCACCATCATTTATTTCATCAACTATCTGTCTTTATCATGCAATTATATGTCAACATGGCTGCTGTGAAGATGGCCTATTTATCTTATTTATAAGATTCATTGCTAGTGCACGATAATCATTATGGAGCGAAGACATCAGCCACTGTTTATTCCATCCCCGCCTCCAAGTCAACCAGACGAGCCAGCGAGTGTTGACAGATTAGAAAGCGTACAGGGAGGGTTGAGCTCACGCTCTTCACAGCCCTGCGCTCGAGGGCTCTCATTTTTGTACGCAAAGCAGAAATGCTCTTTCACTCTGTGGGCTCATATCACATGTTTGCACTTGGTTATACTGATTATAAGGCCAGCGAGGAGGACGAGGAGCAAGTGTCATTGATTAATACCACGGGTGGATGAAGGTAGCACAATTAAAAAAAACACTGTTACAAGTAAAAGTTCAGAATCGTATTCTTGTAAAAGTGTACGTCTATATAATCTAGAAGTATATTTATATTGTTTAAAAGTATGCAGCAAACTATGCAAATGTGTTCTTTAGTTGTTATATTATTATATATTGTAATATTAAATTATTATTGATGCAGACCATGCTGGAAATCAAGGACCATGCTGGAAATAAGTGTTATACTTTTGCATGTTATCCTTTTGGATTTCTGTTTTATGTGTTTTTGATCCATAAATAAATAAGTAAATCAAAAGTAACACGTCTGTTGCATTTAAATGTTGTAGCTGGCTCCAATAGTACATATTTCCCTCTGTAATGTAGTGGATTAGAAAGTCACATTAAAGTTGTACTTGAGTACAGCATTTGAGTAATTAGACTTAAGGCGGGTCCACACCGGACCGACTGCCCGACTCGCGTCGGTAAATGTAGTCGGGACTCAACATGGCCGACTCGAACAACGACATGGGCGGTTCACATCTACGGAACTACAGCCGACACCATACGTTCCACGCTTGCGCGAGATGTAATGTCTCCAAAACAACAGCCGGTGCTAATCTGTATTGTGGGCCAAAAAACACGAAAACCGGAAGTGGGCGGACCTCTTTAGACCACCTTCTTCGATTCCACTGGTTATCTGGTATGTTTACCATCGTCACTTCCGGGCTTCACTGATTCGCTAGTCAAGCTGCTAGCCTCCACCAATCAGAATGGTAAAAGAATGACAGACTCGAATGGCGGATTAAGGCGGGTCCACACCGGACCGAAAATCGGCGTCTTTGAGAGAGTCGGCTCCGTGACACAAGTCTGCTTGGTGTGGTCGCTCGAATCGGCCCACGTCGGCTTTCATTTCAGCCGATTCAAATGTGTAATCCGCCTTTCGGCCCACAATACAGATTAGCGCCGCCTGTTGTTTTGGAGACATTACATCTCGCGCAAGCGCGGAACGTATGGCGTCGGCTGTAATTCCATAGGTGTGAACCGCCCATGTCGTATGTTCGAGTAGGCCCATATTAAGTAGCCCGACTTCATTTACCGACGCGAGTCGGGCAGTCGGTCCAGTGTGGACCCGCCTTTACACATTTGAATCGGCTGAAATGAACGCCGACGTGGGCCGATTCGAGCGACCACACCAAGTAGACTCATGTCACGGACACCGACTCTCTCAAAGACGCCGATTTTCGGTCCGGTGTGGACTCGCCTTTAGTTTCTTTCCGTGGGACCAATGCGTTACCAAAAAAAGGGCTGCTGGTCCGCCAACCTAAAGAAGATCGTTAATGATGGCACCCTTAATAATGAAAAACAAAATACAATTTTATCCAATTTGGAACTATTAATATATCATAGGTGAACGTAATTAGTTAATTATTATTTCCAATCATTTAAATTACTGAATTTGCAAATGAAACCTAAATTTGAAGCAAAAGTTATTCATGAAACACCATGTATTCCTCCACAAGTCATGGATATCAATACCAAAAGATATGAAAAATGGTGTTTAAGCCTACCTGTGGATGATTGTCACCTGTTCCAAAGATGCTTGGAGTTGGATTCAGAAGCAAAAAGCTGTGCAGTTTGTTGAAATGAAGAGCTGGTGTAGTTTTAGTGTCAGATGCGGCTTTCAGGTGGACTGCTTGATGTCCGGTTGTTCTTTGCAGGTTCCCAGGTAGAGTTGTGACACCTATTCAAACATTGTCACTATTTAAATGCCGGGGTTGGGAAGAGTCAGAACTTCTGACATCATGGATGATGCTTCTAGAGGGTGGGGCTGGGAATATGGGTTTAAGGGTGTGTGTGATTGAAACCACACGTGGATTTTGCCATGTCATTGCATATCTAACCCTCTTTGTCTCTGCTCGGGTTCAGCTTCTAAACGCATTACTTCCTTGAGGACTCACAATGCTCGTAACCTACATGACTGACATGATGAGGACAGGGAAACAAACACTATTTTAGCTGTTTACCGTAGCTTCATGGCTGGGTTCATTATTAAGTAGCACAATTTGCGTCACGGAAAATAACATCTTAATTCTGGTGATAAAATATATACAATGTGTAATATGAAATGTTACATTTTAAGCTTGAGACATACTTAATAAATCTTCAGAAATTTCAGTGAGTTTAGGCTGTAATCCAGATGTGGGAATACTGTGATTTCTAACTTTAATTAAAAGAAATCTTATCTAGGCCAAATTACTCTCTGCTAAGCCCCGCCCCTCGCCTCTTCTCCGTAAAGCTGTCAGACCTGCCATGGAGCCCACACTGTGACTAGATACATTCCCTGAATAACCATTATGCTGACAGACGCATCTAAACTATGCATTTGAAGGCTATATCCAGGATATCAAACTGATATCGTACTAAAACAATATATTTTAGATAGAAGCTAAAGTTAACAGACAGCGTAAAGATGAACTGCATGAAAACGCTGTTCCTGCAAGGCCTCTATATTCACTGTTTGAATCATTAAAAAGCAAAAGCAGCATTTGTATACATACCGTATACCTTGACTTGCTAACATACTTTATTAATGTTAGCTACACAAGTTTAACGTTGAAGCATATCTCAATTAAGCTATGGAAACGTTGTTTACACTAGTAAATAAGAAAGACCATAGATAGGACAATCAATAAATGTAATTTAACACCAAAACAAGTCAGTGCCTACAATAGCCCTTAAATAACACACCAAGCTCCACCGGGGCAAAGAACAAGAACTGGTTTGTCAGTAGACGCTCTTGGTACCGTGTTTGTTTCAATATGGCCATTGTGTTTTTCAGTTTCTTATGAGCGTTTACCCTCTTTAACTTATTGAGCAGGCAAATACAGGCAACTCTGACCAGTCAGTCTATAATTGTGGGATGACAGGGATAGACTTTTTCAAACGTGATATCTTAAAATGGAAGCAGAAATATTGTTTTACAAGCGGTCAGATGAGAATGTGATCTGTACTCTAAATGTGGGATGTGTTAGGAAATGATCTGCTCTCCACAGATTTTTATTGTGCTGGCAATTTATGAACAGATATGTGTCTAGGGCTACTAGGGACTACTGCCACAATCCGATGGATTGTAAGTAAAATCTCATTAGTTATTATTTGACTTCTTATAGTGAACAGGTTTTATCTGTGACTAACACATTTTTTTTTAGTGGACGTCCTTCTTTGATAAGATTTTAATAAATTATGAAGCACAGTAAGATTTCTGGGAGGAGGCAAGCCCATCTTATAGACCTTTATAAAAGGCAGGTGTTCAAGAAGGCCACTTCCATTCAGGAGTGTGTAGATCACCCCCTCCAGACCGAGTTTGAACTGTTACCTTCAGGTCGGAGGTTAAGGGTGCCTTCTATCAGGTCAAATAGATATAGGTCTTCTTTTGTTCCTTCTGCTATTATGATGCTGAACAGTGTTAAATAGCGAGATAATTGACAGCTGTCTTGACCACACTTGTCTGTTTTATCCTACCTTGTTTGAATGCACTTGAATGCACTTTGTCTCTGTATGCACTTGGAAATTAACTACTCTGCCCAATATGTGTTCTTATGTGTTGCTCTATGTGCTGTTTCTTTCCTAACAGAGGTTGATTGCTCTGTGTATGTGTTTTATGTGTATTTATTGGTATTGTATGTTTTTATGTATTTTGGACATCTTGGCTGCAAATCAATTTCCCAACTGGGACAATAAAGATAACTTTAACTTTAACAATACATTTAAACAAATATTTTTGTATCCTCCTTTTTGAAATCAGGCTCTATTTTTCAAGTTTTTTTCTTTTACAATAATCCCGATAATGAAAGTTCACCACAATTTATTGTGAGTGTTTTTGTTATTTTTTTAAAATCTGCAATAAAATCCCATGTGGTCCCATCCCTACTGAAGACCTTAACCAAGTGTCTGTGAAGTGCTAATTAAAGTGAAGGGGGTTTGCAACATCTTTAGACCAGCTGTTCTCCCTGAAGTGACGAGCCTTGCCAACTTTGTAACTGAGGGCAACAATATTGTCAAAATACTTATCATCGGTTGACAATTTAACATTGCTTTGTTTATGATTGTAGTGAAATTGCATTCAAGATTGTGAATGCTTCACTGGACAGATAGTTAAGCACAAACAAGATAAAGGAACAGACAATGGTAGGGACTGTGAGTCACGTTGTGCCACGCAAGCCGCGGTCACGTCCTTGAAGTGTCAAACCTGTTTGGTTGGCACGGCAGAGAAGGAATTGCGTTCTGAAACTTAGTCTTGTGATTTGTCTCAGCACATAGCCGTGCTGTGAATCAAGCGCAAGTTTGATGAAATGCAGAAATCGACGGGTAAAACCAAACGCATAGTGTGTTGTAACTGCTACGTCGTAATAGTTAAGACGTCATTGGAAAGTGTGGGTAGCTTCTAAACATATACTTTCTTTGCCTACTATACTTTGTCACTTCACCGGAAAGATGATTTGATGATTTCAAACAATGACAAAGGCATTTCTTTTAATATGCTTTTAATTTTACTTCTAAAGCTATTCAATGTAGAGGTGAGGCGAGGTAGAGATCTAAGGGATCAACAGGCCGACGAAAGCACAGGCCTACATATTTCCCTCTGTAATGTAGTGGATTAGAAAGTCACATTTAAGTTGTACTTGAGTACAGCATTTGAGTAGTTAGACTTAGTTTCTTTCCGTCGGACCAATGCGTTACCAAAAACAGGGGTGCTGGCCCGCCAACCTCAGAAAGGCCGGGCATGAGGGCGACCTAGCGGGCGGGGCCACTCAGGAGGCTGGGCATGAGGGCGACCTAGTGGGCGGGGCCGCTCAGGAGGCCGGGCATGAGGGCGACCTAGCGGGCGGGGCCGCTCAGGAGGCCGGGCATGAGGGCGACTAAGCTGATGTGGCCGCTCAGGAAGGCGACGTGGAGCAGGCGTAGGACGACCACCGGTCGGAGCCTAAATTGTGGGACAGGGTAATTTCAAGACTTTAACAATTATTGATAGAATTGCGGACAGTCAAGCATCGTGTATCTATGTGGAATGTACGGATGTCAGAATCTTGCTACGACTATGAATTAGTAAGGTAGAGCCATATGATGGATCTAGTCTTAATGAGACTAAGAATGTTATCTCGACGTTTTGATGGTGTATATCTATGACTCTATGACTTTATAAGCTTGAATTTACTCGTTTGTAAGCTCTATTTGTAAGATTTTTAATCATATGTTAAATCTATTTTTTGATTTAATGCAAATTATTTGACGTCTATTTTATGTTTTAATCTTTTTAAATTTCAGCATCATTGAACAATCTTTGATAGGCTAATTCAGTAAGTGTTAAATTGCAGACATGTATGCCAACTTCATTTAAATTAACGGCAGCACATTTAAGACGTCATTTGACCTAGCTGACTAGCATGCATTTGTAGTGCACATATGATTATAGATCATGACATTCTATATAGATATGTCAAGAAGCTGTAATTGATGTTACTTAGGTACATGCTCAATTATAGACTTACAATTTTTGAATGCATTTACGTTGTAATTCTTCAAGTTATCATTCATTGAAGTGACAATGTATGATGATTTCAGCATATGCGCTTGATCAACATTGAGATTGATTCAGAATGTTACTAGAACGTTTCACTAATGTAACTTAAGCTGATAGTCAACAAACTGTAGATATGGATTGTAAACAATTGTTCAGGTATGTTATAACATTTGAACATGTTTGATGTCACATGCAACTATCGATTATGATCAACGTCATGAAAATGCATTTATGCTTCAAATGCAATTATGTATGTTCAACATCATAAATGTAATTAAATATATTTCAGAGTTGTACTATTCTTAAAGTACAATGATTATAAAATATAGCTTATGATGATTAATTCAGATCACAAGAGTTTGAGATATTAAGTAAGATTTGTAAATGTAATCAAGTGCTAAATAGTATCTTTCGGACTAAGTGTACAGAGGACCTCCCTAAGGCTGTGTGGAGCAGGCGTAGGACAGCCCCCCGTCGGAGCGGACCTCCCGAAGGCTGCGCGGAGCAGGCGTAGGACGGCCCCCCGTCGGAGCGGACCTCCCGAAAGGCTGCGCGGAGCAGGCGTAGGAATGGACCCCGTCGGAGCAGGAACGGGTGACGAGCGGACCTCCCGAAGGCTGCGCAGAGAAGGCGTAGGATGGCCCCCCGTCGGAGCAGGAACGGGTGACGAGCGGACCTCCCGAAGGCTGCGCGGAGCAGGCATAGGACGGCCCCGCCGTCGGAGCAGGAAGGGGTGAGAAGCGGACCTCCCGAGGGCTGCGCGGAGCAGGCGTAGGGCGGCCCCCCGTCGGAGCAGGAACGGGTGACGAGCGGACCTCCCGAAGGCTGCGCGGAGCAGGCGTAGGGCGGCCCCCCGTCGGAGCAGCAACGGGTGACGAGCCGACCTCCCGAAGGCTGCGCGGAGCAGGCGTAGGGCGGCCCCCCGTCGGAACAGGAACGGGTGACGAGCGGACCTCCCGAAGGCTGCGTGGCCCAGGCGTAGGACGGCCCCCTGTCGGAACAGGAACGGGTGACGAGCGGACCTCCCGAAGGCTGCGTGGAGCTGGCGTAGGACGGCCCCCCTGTCGGAGCAGGAACGGGTGACGAGCGGACCTCCCGAAGGCTGCGTGGAGCTGGCGTAGGACGGCCCCCCGTCGGAGCAGGAACGGGTGACGAGTGGACCTCCCAAAGGCTGCGTGGCGCAGGCGTAGGACGGCCCCCTGTCAGAAACGGGTGACGAACGGACCTCCCGAAGGCTGCGTGGAGCTGGCGTAGGACGGCCCCCCGTCGGAGCAGGAACGGGTGACGAGCGGACCTCCCGAAGACTGTGTGGAGCAGGCGTAGGGAGGCCCCCCGTCGGGGCAGGAAGGGACAAAGAGCGGACTCCCGGACGGCTGCGGGGAGCAGGTGTCGGACGGACCCCTGTCTGGGCTGGTGCCGGACGATCCTCTGCCGGGACTGGTGACGGACTGAAGACCACTGGAGAGTGTCAACCGGGCCGCCGACTGAAGACCACTGGCAGGTGTTGACCGGGCCGCCGACTGAGGGCCACTGGCAGGTGTCGACCGGGCCGCCGACTGAAGGCCAATGGCAGGTGTCGCCAGGGCCGCCGAATGAGGGCCACTGGCAGGTGTCGACCGGGCCGCCGACTGAAGGCCACTGGCAGGTGTGGACCGGGCCGCCGACTGAAGGCCACTGGCCGAGACATGGGCTAGTGGCGCAGCTATGACTGATTAAGAAATGCAAATGATAATAATGCAAAGGTATGTAGTTTAAGATGGTCTGACTTACCATTGAGGATCCAGATGCCCTGACTCACATTCATGTCTTTGGAGGGAATCCCAGAATCAAGGTTACAATAATCAAACCAGTATGGAGACTTACTTCAGCTTCTTTTAAGTGTTTCCTCTGATCGTTAACAATCACACTGCAGCCTGCTGAAGGATTTTGTTCTGGTCCACGAGAACATGTAAATTTGCAGACAGTGATGTTTGCATGACGGACGGCAAACCGAGATAGAAATCTGCTCAGTGCAAACAACTCTCTCCTCTCTGTTCATAACCTTTTTTGTCCCATTTTAATGTAAATATATATTTATATAGTTTTTTACTGCCTGAAAATACCATATTTAAACCATATTTTGCTCTTAATTAGCCTATAATACCTACTTTTCCTGCATAATTCTAACAAAATTATATTTATATTATATTTTTGAGTGTTGCCTTCTGAACATTGATATGTTACAAGATACTGTTTAATTATTACCCTCCCATCATTTAAAAAAGAGTCAAATTTGAAAATAAAGAGTGTTAATATAGTAGTAACAATTTGTTTTGTATGGATATCGTCGAGCAATGTCCAGAGAATAAAAATATGCTTTAAAAGTATAATGATTCCAACATCTCTTTACAAATCTTTATTGTTTAAATATACCTTTTGCAAATGCTGTTCTGCCCTGCAAGTATTTACTGACTATGAACCCTATAGTTTGTTTTAAGGACACTGATGCTATTAAATAAGAACCAGTTTGACTTGTGTTAAGAAATCCATTTGGAACATGGAGTCTTATTAAAAAGGTACACTGATTGGTTTGATTTACGTCACAGGGCCCTAGTTTCATGGCGCAGCGCAGGGTCGCGGAGCCGGCGCAATGCAACTGCAACTGCATGTCAGTTTGGCAGTTTGGTGGATCGCCTGCGCCAAGATGGGTGTGGCGGCGCAGCAGGGGGAGGCGTCACAGATTCAGCTTGGTGTAGCGGAAGTTTCGTGGCAAAAAGCCTCGGCCAGACTGCGCTGAAAGCTCGCCAGCTCCAACCTGAGGGGTATTCCACCAAACTCGCTAATTAAAGCGGCGCTTACCTAGTTAAGCCTGGTTAGAACTAACGCCAACTTCCACTTGCCGCTAAACCCGTTCCATTAACGCATTTCAGCCGCGCTATGTTGAGGCTAATTCAAGCCAGGTTAATGTTGTCGTGTGTTACGCACGTTCACGGGATATGAAGCCAGACCAGAACCGTGAATGTCGAATCATCGAGAAAATGGCAGAAAAGACCAGAGAAAAAAATATTCATGGAACTTTACGAGGAGTACAAACCCATCATAACCAAAAAAGGGAATACTGTAGTGATAAACATCACAAGGCTGCTTGGGCAAGAATTACCAAGCGATTAAATACGGTAGTACCATTAAGAGTAACATGCTCTATTCTAACGCTGACAACAAGTCCATGAAAGTCAGAATAGTGTAGATTTTATGCACCGGCTTTATACGCGGCAGGCGACGGTTCAATCCCCGTCTATGGAACATTGTGAAATTTATTTCTTTAGCCGGAACTCTCTCTCACTTGTCCCTCTTTTTTTTTTAAATAGGCCTAGTAAATGCAATACATTGACCAACTCATTTATCTCAACAATTCAAACACATTCAACGAACTTATTAATGAACTCACCTGAAAGGAATTTATGTGCCTGAAAATTGCATGCAGCAATGCCTTTGTCATTGGGATCTAAAACATGCTATTAATAATAACATCTTTATGCCTATCATGTTTTTGCAAGTTATATTTGGGTTCTGGGGAAATTGTATGACATATTTATCATAGTTAAAGTAAAATGTTGGTCTAATTCTCTGATCTAAAGATAATTATACAGGCAAAAAAACAACAAAAAAAACACATGTAATGTCCTCGCAGGGAAGTGAACCTGCGATGCCCACATTTCAGGGCAGGTACATCACCACTCACCCAACTGGGAGTTTTATAAAGTCACATGGCCAGTCGGTATTAAAAAAAATAAATGATTTATTCATATATTTTTAATTGCAAGCTTGTATTCTTAGACGCTTGATGAAAATATAGTCTGTTTGTACTTCATATATGTAATTTTGGTAATTTTTGGTCTTTCGAGGACTAGGCTTGGCGGAACCTTCTGCTGGTACAGTTGTTTCCGACAGACGGACTTCTCTGAAACCCCCGCTAAAGTAAGCCTGGGGTGCAGTCGAATAGTCAAAAAATAAGGTCCTATCTCCTCCTATTCCTATCTCCTATTCCTTGACCTCTGGGGAAAACGTCACGGGGTTAAGGAAAGGCGATAGGAGAACTCAAAAGGACATAAGGTACGTGTCCACAGGGGCGATTTTAAACGCGTGTGGACGCGCCGCTTCCCAGTATTGCACGCTTGGTGGGCTGCCACTAGAGGATGATTGACAGGCGCTCTCCTTCAAACAACACATTTTTGCGAGCGTTCGCGAGCGTTCCCGAGGCAGCGAGTCGAGCCCGGCGCCTCTGATTAACATAAAGTAGCTTCAACTTATACTTTAGGCAAATGAGGAGCGGCCAACTCGCGCGCCGTCTCTCGACATTCGCCGCGACGCTACCAGAATGCATTGCACGGCTTTTCACATAGACAATGAATGGGACGCGGGGAAACACCGCTGCCTGTGGACACGCACCTTTAGGAATAGTCGACCGCGGTGCTCAGAGAATCCGACCGGACTTTCACTAAGCTACGTCATTATAACGCGGCCGCTGATGATTGACAGCTGATGATCGGCACCGGCGATTGACGTGCGTCTGTGCTGTAGAAACTACAATAATGTACTACAAAAAGCGCATCGTCCACTTCTCCACATGTTGGTTTTGTACACAGCTGGTTCACTGACTGGCTTCAGGTCCAGCAGCTCCTGTTTGACCGGTTGCTTTATTTACATTTCATTTGTGGTTTTAGTTTCGTTTTTGTCAAGTTTGTAACATGATTGAAATAAATAAAATAAAATAAAAACATTCGATTATTATCACTGTCCACATACATTTATCAACACTATTCCAATTACTATATGTCTGCATGAAAGTTAATGTTAAATATGTAAATGCACATATCGTTTGTTTTCATGAACGTCCGAGGTGTGGAGCACTTTAAATGTTGCTCTCGCAAAGAATTGTGGGTCGGCGTAATCTCCTTTCCTATCGCATAGGAAGGTCCGTTGCATCCTATGCTAAAGGAGCTCTGAAAGGAAGCATTGGAGCTCCTTTCCTTTGCATTTAGAGAATCCGAACGGCTCTTATCATGGCGGCCACTTGTTTACTTCCGGGTCACTTCTTCAGTTAGGAACCTTCCTAAGCAAAAAAGACTATTCGACTGCACCCCTGATAGTTTGGTCGGATAAATTTCCATGGTTACTTAGCGGAGAGTCCCTCAAGTCACGTTGATGGAACGCAACTCTCGCTAAAGGTAGTGAGGCTTATCGAAATTAGCCCGGCTTTGCGCTTAGCGAGTTTGATGGAATACCCCTCAGGTCTACTTTCGGCGCAAGGCGTAAATAAAGTCCATTGATTCAATGAGAATCACAGCTGGTGGAGTGAAAGTTTGGCGGACCGGCGCGCAGTGCGTACACGTCACCGAGACCTCACAGGTAGGTTTCCACAGTTCCAGGCACATTTACATGCAATACATAATCACAACAAACACTATTTAATGCAACTAATTGAATCAACACGTGAATTTATATCTATATAGATTGTCCCGTCACATCTGACGTCAGATCAAAGGCGGATGGCACGCGTAACGGAAACTCAGCCTCTCGGACCAAAACATCTCCCTCTCTCTCTCCTGTTTTTTATAATATCAGCATTGTTATTATTATGATTCGCGCGCACAGCGTGTGATGCGCGTGGTGGGAGCGGCGGCGCTGCTTCTGTCATCGGGTTGTCAAGTGACGGATCTTGCACTGAACCTCCCCTAACGCATTAAAGGTGAGGAGAGGAGCTCATTTGATTGGTGAAGATCTGAATCGGCTGTATTAATCCCAGTCCACGCCTTCTTCTCCTCCCTCTTTCCCACTTGCGCCGGTGGGCGAGACGGGAGGTGAGCCTGCGCGAGCCTGCGCGAGCCTGCGCGAGCCTGCGCGAGCCTGCGCGAGCCTGCGCGAGCCTGCGCGAGCCTGCGCGAGCCTGCGCGAGCCTGCGCGAGCCTGCGCGAGCCTGCGCGAGCCTGCGCAGTGCACGAAACTTGCAAAAGTAGCGAAACCGGAAACGTCATCCGCTCCACGTAATATAACGTATTCTTCAATCGGTAGACATTTAGGGAAATATCTGAAACAGCGGGAAAGTGTTATGGGATTATATTTGTTTGGTTTGTAATAAAACAATAGCTGTAAAGTACGCAGAAGTCGCACATCTAAACATAAGTAAAGTAACGTGAAATAACTCCTGGCTAGCATAGCAACGGGTTAACTAGCCGTGTGTGATGTGTAAACACTCGTTTAAAATTATTTTTAGTGCATATTTAGTGCAGCTTTACTCTAGACGACGGGCCTAAACTCGACCTGCTAGCTAGGTAGCTAGCTAGTTGCTTTGGCAACTGAGCTAGCTGAAGTAAATTAACAATAAGTAAGCTAGCTACGTTGTTTTGATTAGACAGTGACATTGATGTATTCATTATACTATTTCATGTTGTGTACAGTTCAGGTTTTGCACCTGAGACAGTCAGACATTTTGCATAAAATATTTATTTCAAAAACATATGTAATGAAGTATGAATTACATAATGCAATGTGCAAAAAACAGTTTCACCAATTATTTGGTATCATATAACATTCTATATGAGCAGCAACTGCTCATTTTCATGTGCTTGCACATAAACATGTCAGCCGATGAAGGCGTCATTGTAAAAGTATAGTTGAATTATCCATATGTACATTCACGCAAAGATAATAAAGTCATAATAATAATAAAAACAAACACATTTCTGCCATTTTCTAGGATCATTTTGAGTGACAGAAGAGGAGAAAGTTTCTCTGCTTGTCTTGTGTAGTGACATACACACCAAAATATTTAAGGTCCTTCATGAGGGCACATGAAATAATAATACCAGGTTAACAAAAGCATTACATCTCATCTGGATTTGTTATATATGCATTGTTGAAATTTAGCAAGATATCTATTCCTGACATCACAGTTTAACAATAAAAAATAATTTAATGAGTCCAGTGGCTATTGTGGAATTATAAAGTCATGAGGTGTTTACATGACAGAAGAAATGTCAGTTTAAAAGGTAACCAGACCCCCCCAAACCCCAAATTTGTGTAGATCATGATATCTACTGGTGAAAGCAAGGTAGTGTTTCAATTGATTTGTATTTGATGTTTGATTGCTCTTAGTGGTTCTAATTCTTATAGTGCTTCTAATTTGCATCACATTCTCGCTCATTTAAAGATTGCTTTTCACCAAGGAAATAGAGTCATTAAAGGACAGAAATCCAGCCGTCCTATGGGTACAAAACAAACAAAGCTGCATTCCACATTAAATGTAAAAACTTACTAAACTAAATTTTAACTTGTTTCTTTCAGAGCCTTCATAAATGCTGTAGAAAAGTGATCACCCTCCACCATTCCTACTTTCACCAGCAGTAAGTTGATGCTAAATCTTGCATGATCCTATTAATATTGGTTGCACTGTTTATAGTAAACTTATTGTGAGATGTTTCTATTCAGTAGAACACATATACAAATAGGTAATTAGGGTTTTCTTGTTTTGGCTCATGGGGGTTTCAGTTTCCTCACAGAATAGACAGACCCAGCAGAACGACAGTGATCAGCAGAGCTATAGGGGACGATAGGAGAACAAAAAAAAAAAAAGATTTATTAAGTATTGTTCCAACACACTTTTTAGAAAACGTTGCTCTCTTACGATAAAAACCCTGGCTTACCTTGTGTCAGAGATTGCTGTAGTCTGATGGCGTGGGCAGTGGTAGGAGGGACAGTGGTGGGGGTGGGGGTGGTGGTGGTGGTGGTGGTGGTGGTGGGGGTGGGGGTGGTGGTGGTGGGGGTGGGGGTGGTGGTGGTGGTGGTGGTGGTGGAAATCTGGTTGACGATGCTGGCACTAGAATTTCCAAGGTCTACAACACGGCCCTGGAATTGGGCAGTGGGGCTTCCCACAGAGACAAAAACTGAGAGTGCAAGCAGAAGACATAACATTAATTGATATTCTTAAGCACATCGGAAGATTGACTGTGTGTGTGTCTCCAATCTGTTGACTTACTACTGTTGAAAGGTCCAGTTAAGATTGAGAGCGAGGCAGCTGATGCCCTGGTACTTGGGTTTGGTACAGTGGCGGCAAATGTACACTGGATTCTCCTTCCATTAACACTGCCCCTCACAGAGTTCACGTTCAGCTGCAAAGCAAAACCCAGATGACCATGAAGATAGTTCAGTAGTCCATTATTATGAAAATATTTTTATCCCATGCAGATGATGATGGTTTAAATCAATGTTTGCCTTGACGTTGCTTGTGCTGCATGTTTAGCTATTTGTACTTAAAGATTGAACCATTCAAATTGTATCTGTTTAGTATTTGACATGTAGAACAAAAAACAAAAACAATTAAAAACATAAGTAAACTATAGACATGCAAATTAGCTTCATAATCAGACCACAGCTTTGTCTACTGCTGTTCATATCAATATTCTTTACACACATTTGTGTAGTACAGTGTTAGTAGCAGCTGCATGATACACAACAGCCAGCTATCTAAGACTATTTGATACTCATTGAGTTTTTGTTCTTTTTTTAAGTACCACCATTGAACTCACGTCAGTCGGAGTCAGCACGCCGTTGTTGAGGCGAGCGCTTATGAATTGGACCACACCATTGTTATTTGCACAGACGTAGGTTGGGTCATTACCTCCCTGTAAACCAGAAATAGTTAATACCCTGTTAGACAACTTCAAACACACTATGTGAATGGCCCTGGGTAAGTCTTAATGGTACTTTGTGAGTGACAGAACTTGACATACCAGTGTGTTGTCAGTTGACACGGTGGCAGCAACGTAGCCGTCTGAATCTCCTGAGAGCTCAAACATGAAGTTGTTGCCGTTTATTTGCTCGGCAGCAATAAAGAAACATGAGCCTGGGGATGCGGGGTCGCAGTCATTGGGCTCCTCTCCACAGAGTTGTTGGGTCCCACATTGTGTCCTATTAAGGGTTGTCTGCAAGGGAGATTGGAAACTTTTAAGCAGGTAAAATTGTGCCCTCTGATATTTCCCACCATCAATGCATGTGAATTTTGTTCTATTCTATTCCACTATGCGCTAGTTTTTGGCATCACTCACCTGAAGAGCTTCCACTGTGGTGTTAGCAATCAGTGGGGGAGCTGTAGTTGTCATGGTTGTTGTTGTTGGAGTTGTTGTTGTCATGTTGCTGGTGGTGTTTGAAATCTGGTTGACGATGGTGGCGTTAGGATTTCCCAGGTCTACAACAGGGCTCCGTAATTGCGAGACGGGGCTTCCCAGAGAGCCGGAAGCTGAGAGTGCAAGCAGAAGACATAACGTTTATCGATATTCTTTCGCACATCGGAAGATTGACTGTGTGTGTGTGTGTGTGTGTGTGTATGTGTGTTTCCAATCTATTGACTTACTACTGTTGAAAGTTCCAGTAAGGACTGACAGCGAAACACCTGATGCCCTGGTACTTGGGTTTGGTACAGTGGCGGCAAATGTACACTGGATTCTCCTTCCATTAACACTGCCCCTCACAGAGTTCACGTTCAGCTGCAGAGCAAAACCCAGATGACCATGAAGATAGTTCATTTTCAGTAGTCCATTATTATGAAAATATTTTTATCCCATGCAGATGATGATGGTTTAAATCAATGTTTGCCTTGACGTTGCTTGTGCTGCATGTTTAGCTATTTGTACTTAAAGATTGAACCATTCACATTGTATCTGTTTAGTATTTGACATGTAGAACAAAAAACAAAAACAATTAAAAACATAAGTAAATTATAGACATGCAAATTAGCTTCATAATCAGACCACAGCTTTGTCTACTGCTGTTCATATCAATATTCTTTACACACATTTGTGTAGTACAGTGTTAGTAGCAGCTGCATGATACACAACAGCCAGCTATCTAAGACTATTTGATACTCATTGAGTTTTTGTTCTTTTTTTAAGTACCACCATAACCCTGAGTTGAACTCACCTCAGTCACAGTCAGCACGCCGTTGTTGAGGCGAGTGCTAAAGAATCGGACTACACCATTGTCATTTGCACAGACGTAGGTTGGGTCATTACCTCCCTGTAAACCAGAAATAGTTAATACCATACCCTGTTAGACAACTTCAAACACACTATGTGAATGGCCCTGGGTAAGTCTTAATGGTACTTTGTGAGTGACAGAACTTGACATACCAGTGTGTTGTCAGTTGACACGGTGGCAGCAAGGTAGCCGTCTGTATCTCCTGAGAGCTCAAACATGAAGTTGTTGCCGTTTATTTGCTCAGCAGCAATAAAGAAACATGAGCCTGGGGATGCGGGGTCGCAGTCAGCTGGCTCCTCTCCACAGAGTTGTTGGGTCCCACATTGTGTCCTAGAAATGGTTGTCTGGAAGGGAGATTGGAAGCTTTTGAGCAGGTTGGAATTGTGCCCTCTGATTGTTCACCATCAATACATGTGGATTTTGTTCTATTCTATTCCACTATGCGCTAGTTTTTGGCATCACTCACCTGAAGTGGTTCCACCGTGGTGTTAGCAATCAGTGGGGGAGCTGTAGTTGTCATGGTTGTTGTAGTTGGAGTTGTCATGTTTCCTGGTGTGGACGTTGTAGTTGTCATGTTTCCTGGTGTGGACATTGTAGTTGTCATGTTTCCAGGTGTGGACATTGTAGTTGTCATGTTGCTTCCTGTTGTTGTTGTTGCGTTGGTGGTGTTTGTCTGGGCGGAGGTGCCCACAGATATCCAGGACAGCGTCACAAATAGGACGGTGAGGACCAGTTTATTGTCCATGCCTGGAGTGGGTAAGATTATTCAGTTAAATAATGTAAACGGATATTTCATCATTTGGGTAGTTGTGTCAGTCAGGGATTGTATCAGGTGAGTTCAGAGCAAATCAATTAAGGTCAAACACCCAACAAACACAATATATAAGTGATTAAGTAATAAGTAATTTGTAGGGCTGCAACGATTCATCGAGTTACTCGATTAACTCGATTATGAAAATTCCTCGAGGCAAAACATCTTGCTCGAAGCCTCGTTAAATTCCTATGACGCGCCTATGTGCAGGGATCCGATTGTTCCACACGGACCGTTGTTCAGGAAGCACACCAGCGCGTCATACACGTTCATTCATTCTGAATTCAGTTGGCGTGATGGCGGAAAGTCAGACTCAGAATGTCCGTAAACGACAGAGAGTATCAGGGCTAAACAACGGTATCCTGCTTGCCCATGCGAGCGATTTATTTCTGACAACAAAACGAATGCGTAAAGTAGTAAAATGTGTGACTAGATGTCTCCTCGTCTCCGTGGCGCATTTCTCCGTTTTGTTTATGTATATCGATCACTTCTCATCCGCCATCTTGCGAGTATCGTATAGAGTTACGTTTATGCATCGGACGCTCGTATTGGCTCCCGTAGCAGCTTTTACAGCCAATCGGAAAGCCTGATTTACGCTTGGCTGTGAGTTGTTGTGTTTGCCCAAACGGACGGAGGAGTTCAAAGCAGAGAAAAGAATGGTCAAACAGTTACTGTAGTGATAGAGAAAGCTAAATACATAAATGGCACAGAAGAAGTACACTATATACACACATATTTAGGGCAGGGAGAGGAAAGGGCCATTGCTGGCAAAACAAAACGTAAATTAAATGTTATCCATGTTTTATCCGAGTTGATTTAACTGTATTGTTGTTAAATTCTCACTGGCACTTAATAAATGGGCTTAGTTTTGGAGCCAAATTTTGGAGTTGGAATGAATACCTCTGTTTATTTTTTTTTAGAAATGCTTGATCATTTTACAGCCACATAATTTTCGTTGCATTATTTGTTTTGGTTGTTTAAAAACGCAATTTTTTTTTATCCGATTCCTCGATTAATCGATCGATAAAGTGCTAAATTAATCGATTACAAAAAGAATCGATAGCTGCAGCCCTAGTAATTTGCAATACTTTTACAAACATACAGTGGTATTTTTATGCTGTTTGGACAGGACTTGAGACTTGTTGTGATGGTGCGAGTTATGATCTGCCATTTTGACATGTCAATGCAGGGTAAACACAAGTGTAATTCATACCAATAATTATGGCCCTGTTCCATTTAGGTGAGCCGGGGCCCTGGCATTGTGCTCAATGGAATTGCACTAAATAGAACAGCACCATCATTTATTTCATCAACTATCTGTCTTTATCATGCAATTATATGTCAACATGGCTGCTGTGAAGATGGCCTATTTATCTTATTTATAAGATTCATTGCTAGTGCACGATAATCATTATGGAGCGAAGACATCAGCCACTGTTTATTCCATCCCCGCCTCCAAGTCAACCAGACGAGCCAGCGAGTGTTGACAGATTAGAAAGCGTACAGGGAGGGTTGAGCTCACGCTCTTCACAGCCCTGCGCTCGAGGGCTCTCATTTTTGTACGCAAAGCAGAAATGCTCTTTCACTCTGTGGGCTCATATCACATGTTTGCACTTGGTTATACTGATTATAAGGCCAGCGAGGAGGACGAGGAGCAAGTGTCATTGATTAATACCACGGGTGGATGAAGGTAGCACAATTAAAAAAAACACTGTTACAAGTAAAAGTTCAGAATCGTATTCTTGTAAAAGTGTACGTCTATATAATCTAGAAGTATATTTATATTGTTTAAAAGTATGCAGCAAACTATGCAAATGTGTTCTTTAGTTGTTATATTATTATATATTGTAATATTAAATTATTATTGATGCAGACCATGCTGGAAATCAAGGACCATGCTGGAAATAAGTGTTATACTTTTGCATGTTATCCTTTTGGATTTCTGTTTTATGTGTTTTTGATCCATAAATAAATAAATAAGTAAATCAAAAGTAACACGTCTGTTGCATTTAAATGTTGTAGCTGGCTCCAATAGTACATATTTCCCTCTGTAATGTAGTGGATTAGAAAGTCACATTAAAGTTGTACTTGAGTACAGCATTTGAGTAATTAGACTTAAGGCGGGTCCACACCGGACCGACTGCCCGACTCGCGTCGGTAAATGTAGTCGGGGCACTCAACATGGCCGACTCGAACAACGACATGGGCGGTTCACATCTACGGAACTACAGCCGACACCATACGTTCCACGCTTGCGCGAGATGTAATGTCTCCAAAACAACAGCCGGTGCTAATCTGTATTGTGGGCCAAAAAACACGAAAACCGGAAGTGGGCGGACCTCTTTAGACCACCTTCTTCGATTCCACTGGTTATCTGGTATGTTTACCATCGTCACTTCCGGGCTTCACTGATTCGCTAGTCAAGCTGCTAGCCTCCACCAATCAGAATGGTAAAAGAATGACAGACTCGAATGGCGGATTAAGGCGGGTCCACACCGGACCGAAAATCGGCGTCTTTGAGAGAGTCGGCATCCGTGACACAAGTCTGCTTGGTGTGGTCGCTCGAATCGGCCCACGTCGGCTTTCATTTCAGCCGATTCAAATGTGTAATCCGCCTTTCGGCCCACAATACAGATTAGCGCCGCCTGTTGTTTTGGAGACATTACATCTCGCGCAAGCGCGGAACGTATGGCGTCGGCTGTAATTCCATAGGTGTGAACCGCCCATGTCGTTGTTCGAGTAGGGCATATTAAGTAGCCCGACTTCATTTACCGACGCGAGTCGGGCAGTCGGTCCAGTGTGGACCCGCCTTTACACATTTGAATCGGCTGAAATGAACGCCGACGTGGGCCGATTCGAGCGACCACACCAAGTAGACTCATGTCACGGACACCGACTCTCTCAAAGACGCCGATTTTCGGTCCGGTGTGGACTCGCCTTTAGTTTCTTTCCATGGGACCAATGCGTTCCCAAAAAAAGGGGTGCTGGTCCGCCAACCTCAGAAATTTGGAAAAGTTAGTCTCATAGATGTTACTAAAGAAGATCATTAATGATGGCACCCTTAATAATGAAAAACAAAATCCAATTTTATCCAATTTGGAACTATTAATATATCATAGGTGAACGTAATTAGTTAATAATTATTTCGAATCATTTAAATAACTGAATTTGCAAATGAAACCTAAATTTGAAGCGAAAGTTATTCATGAAACACCATGTATTCCTCCACAAGTCATGGATATCAATACCAAAAGATATGAAAAATGGTGTTTAAGCCTACCTGTGGATGATTGTCACCTGTTCCAAAGATGCTTGGAGTTGGATTCAGAAGCAAAAAGCTGTGCAGTTTGTTGAAATGAAGAGCTGGTGTAGTTTTAGTGTCAGATGCGGCTTTCAGGTGGACTGCTTGATGTCCGGTTGTTCTTTGCAGGTTCCCAGGTAGAGTTGTGACACCTATTCAAACATTGTCACTATTTAAATGAAGGGGTTGGGAAGAGTCAGAACTTCTGACATCATGGATGATGCTTCTAGAGGGTTGGGCTGGGAATATGGGTTTAAGGCTGTGTGTGATTGAAACTGCACGTGGATTTTGCCATGTCATTGCATATCTAACCCTCTTTATCTCTGCTCGGGTTCAGCTCCTAAACGCATTACTTCCTTGAGGACTCACAATGGCCGTAACCCACATGACTGATATTATGAGGAGAGGGAAACAAACACGATTTTAGCTGTTAACTGTAGCTTCATGGCTGGGTTCATTATTAAGTAGCACAATTTGGGTCACGGAAAATAACATCTTAATTCTGGTGATAAAATATTTGTAAATAATGTGTTATATGAAATGTTACATTTTAAGCTTGAGACATACTTAATATGTCTTAAGAAATTTCAGTGAGTTTAGGCTGTAATCCAGATGTGGGAATACTGTGATTTCTAACTTTAATTAAAAGAAATCTTATCTAGGCCAAATTACACTCTGCTAAGCCCCGCCCCTCGCCTCTTCTCCGTAAAGCTGTCGGACCTGCCATGGAGCCCACACTGTCACTAGATACATTCCCTGAATAAACATTATGCTAGCAGATGCATCTAATGCATTTGAAGGATATATCCAGGATATCAAACTGATATCGTACTAAAACAATATATTTTAGATAGAAGCTAAAGTTAACAGACAGCGTAAAGATGAACTGCATGAAAACGCTGTTCCTGCAAGGCCTCTATATTCACTGTTTGAATCATTAAAAAGCAAAAGCAGCATTTGTATACATACCGTATACCTTGACTTGCTAACATACTTTATTAATGTTAGCTACACAAGTTTAACGTTGAAGCATATCTCAATTAAGGGATTTCCTAACACCTGGTCATCATGCTATGGAAACGTTGTTTACACTAGTAAATAAGAAAGACCATAGATAGGACAATCAATAAATGTAATTTAACACCAAAACAAGTCAGTGCCTACAATAGCCCTTAAATAACACACCAAGCTCCACCGGGGCAAATGTGTGTGCATTTCTAAAGTAACATGGGTGGTGGCACAATGCCAAGAACAAGAACTGGTTTGTCAGTAGACGCTCTTGGTACCGTGTTTGTTTCAATATGGCCATTGTGTTTTTCAGTTTCTTATGAGCGTTTACCCTCTTTAACTTATTGAGCAGGCAAATACAGGCAACTCTGACCAGTCAGTCTATAATTGTGGGATGACAGGGATAGACTTTTTCAAACGTGATATCTTAAAATGGAAGCAGAAATATTGTTTTACAAGCGGTCAGATGAGAATGTGATCTGTACTCTAAATGTGGGATGTGTTAGGAAATGATCTGCTCTCCACAGATTTTTATTGTGCTGGCAATTTATGAACAGATATGTGTCTAGGGCTACTAGGGACTACTGCCACAATCCGATGGATTGTAAGTAAAATCTCATTAGTTATTATTTGACTTTTTAAAGTGAACAGGTTTTATCCTTGACACCTTTTTTTTGTTTAGTAGACGTCCTTCTTTGATAAGATTTTAATAAATCATGAAGCTCAATACTTTAAACAAATATTTTTTTGTATCCTCTTTTTTTAAATCAGGCTCTATTTTTCAAGTTTTTTTTTTTTTTACAATAATCCCGATAATGAAAGTTCACCACAATTTATTGTGAGTGTTTTTATTTTTTTTAAATCTGCAATAAAATCCCATGTGGTCCCATCCCTACTGAAGACCTTAACCAAGTGTCTGTGAAGTGCTAATTAAAGTGAAGGGGGTTTGCAACATCTTTAGACCAGCTATTCTCCCTGAAGGGACGAGCCTTGCCGACTTTATAACTGAGGGCAACAATATTGTCAAAATACTTATCATCGGTTGACAATTTAACATTGCTTTGTTTATGGTTATAGTGAAATTGCATTCAAGATTGTGAATGCTTCACTCTACATATAGTTAAGCACAAACAAGATAAAGGAACAGACAATGGTATGGACTGTGAGTCACGTTGTGCCACGCAAGCCGCGGTCACGTCCTTGAAGTGTCAAACCTGTTTGGTTGGCACGGCAGAGAAGGAATTGCGTTCTGAAACTTAGTCTTGTGATTTGTCTCAGCACATAGCCGTGCTGTGAATCAAGCGCAAGTTTGATGAAATGCAGAAATCGACGGGTAAACCAAACGCATAGTGTGTTGTAACTGCTACGTCGTAATAGTTAAGACATCATTGGAAAGTGTGTGTAGCTTCTAAAAATATACTTCCTTTGCCCACTATATTCTGTCACTTCACCCGAAAGATGATTTGATGATTTCAAACAATGACAAAGGCATTTTTTTAAATATGCTTTCAATTTGACTTCTAAAGCCATTCAATGTAGAGGTGAGGTGAGGTAGAGATCTAAGGGATCAACAGGCAGACGAAACCAAAAGCTCATTCGACTGGTTTTTGGCTGTTGGCACAAGGAAATGATCCATGTAACACTAGGTAAATCTGTTCCTTAAAGTGATAGGAATTCTCTATAATGAAACAATCTATTGTCCACCTTTTTTTTAATGAATACAAATTTTGTATTCAGTTATTTCCCTTCGACCACCCTGGAGATTAGTACGTTGGAGCGCTGCTATCAAACAAACACGAGGGCGGCTGTCTGTTTACACATCGCTTTCTTGCTTCAATAAGATTAAATACAAATTCTGAATACAAATATTTACTCCTCCATTTGATCATTGTGTAAATAGCCGAGCCATACCGCTGCAGTGTGACTGATGGTGTTGAGCACTGAATTAGGATCACTGTGCTGAAGAGGAAGAAGCAAACTGTATGTGGATGTTTTAACCTTGGTAGAGTCACGACCTACGCGACCTACCAGCTAGCAGGGAGGGAGCGACATAATGGCCCTTTATTTTCCAAGATTCGGATTGTGTTCACCTTGTAAAGGAGAGTTACACTGCTATGGTGCACCTCCAGGGTTTTCTCTGTGTAGGCCTGCATCCTTAAGCCTGAATAATGCTTCTGCAGAGACGTGTTGTTGTCAACCGTAGAGTCGCAGTGAAGGATGTTATGGTCAGTGCACGCCTCCCCAAATCTCCATTCTCTTTCCTTTCTATGTACCTTGTGGTAGCAAGCCTGCTAGTCCTGATGCCCCACTGCAGGACCAGCTTAGTGAGGTCTTCGCTAAAATCTTCAGTTGTAAGTCAAACTTGTATCTCAAGGAACTAAAGGAGGTTTGACCTGTTTTATCCCTTGTAATAAAAAACTGAAAAGGTTATTTCTCTAGTTAGACCCCTTGCAGTTTGCTCACTAAGCTGTAAACCTTTCATTCTCAATATGAATAAACTTTAGTCATATAAGTAATACACTTATTGTCTACCTTTTGCCTCTTCTTCGGGGTTTAGAGACCACAGTTGTGTCTACCTGTGTCTAGTTATTTTTTTTTTTTTAGAAAAAAGTCATACTATAGCATGTCGAAAATTCAGGAAAATAAATTGATAAAGTAGTATTAAAAAATATTAAAAAGTCATAACAATCGCTCATATTGCTTGTCGCACCAAATCAGAGTGTAGTGAGTCCAAACCAGGCATAAAAAGCCATGGTCAAATTTTTCCCAAAAGAAGAAGTCATACTATAGAATGTCGAAAATTCATGAAAAAGTCAGTCAAAATAAATTCATAAAATATTATTAAAAAAAGATTAAAAAGTCATAAAAATCACTCGTATCGCCTGTCGCACTAAATCTGAGTGTAGTGAGTCCAAAACAGGCATAAAAAGCCATGGTCAAATTTTTCAAAAAATAAAAAAGTCATACTATAGCATGTTGAAAAAAAAAGTGAAAAATCGACAAAATTCATGAATTGTTGTAAAAATTCTTTTAAAAGTCATAACATTTGTTTGTCAATGTATGTCAATCAAAGTCTGAGCGTAGTAAGTCCAAAACAGCCATAAAAAGCCATGGAGTGCAGGTGGTCTAGTGGTTAGAGTGCATGCCATGGAACCATGCCAGAAGAAAATCTTAAAAAAAAAAGCCTTAGTTATTTATATTTTTTTTTTAGAAAAAGTCATACTATAGCATGTCGAAAATTCACAAAAAGGTCAGTCAAAAATAAATTCCTGAAAAATTATAAAAAAATATTAAAAAGTCATAAAATTCGGTCATACCGCTTGTCGCACCAAGTCTGAGTGTCGTGAGCCCAAAACACCTGCCTTTGTTTGATGATAACCTTTGACCTGAACATACCTGAAATCCTCTCTTTGTGAGATCTTTTAATCTCCCTGTCTGCACTTTCATCCACAGCGACATTTTTGGGAATTTGAGGAATTTTGGACTTTGGTCAAATATTTCTGCGGCTTCGTAGACGTGCGTCACAGGCATGTGGCTTCTGATTGGTCTCCAACAGCCAGGCGTAGTGTTGGAGCGGTTTGAGATGTTTTTGTGCAGTTTGAATTAATAATATAATGCATCACCAAGCACAGACACACCTTTGTATAAAGAACTGCTGTTTGAATAGGGGGAGGCATCGCTATTAAATATTTTCTTTTAATAAATATCTATTCATCTATCCTTAACTGTGCTACTTGCAAAAAGCATAAAGGATTTTTTATTCTATTCTGTTATTTCAAAGCGTCTAACCCTCTTCCTGACCCTGCTGAACTGTGAAATCGGAGGTCAGTGTCGTCCTGTTTGCTCAAGGTCGGTTTCCAGATAATCGGAGTCAGAAAAATCCAGCTCTGCTTGTTGATCTGCATCACAGACACATTGTCTTCAGTTTCCTCAAAGAGATTACAGTAAATAGCAGACAGCAGATTTATCTTTTAACATCTCAGGCCACCTGTCGACGTCTATTAATCCTTGCGCCTCAGTCTCATCTGATCTGCACAAACTGGAATTCACACACTGGCGCAAACGAATGCGTGTGTTTTTTGTTCAGAAAAGTTATCATGCGTAAACAGCGTAGATGTGATAGGCATGCCTAGAAATACTACTCTTATACACAGGAGGACTTACTCTGCACTTGTTGACTTTGGTGAAGAGTAAATAACTTCACCACATCCGTGTCGTCAAGGACCAAAGAGACGGTAACTTGTGCACAGCGAGGCTCATGAGAGGGAAAAAGAGCAGGCTAAGTGTATGGTAGTCCTTTTTATTTCACAGATTTTGTCTATGAAAAATAATCTTTTGAATATTTTATAAATCAAAGAACGAAAAATAAGCCCGTTCACTGTCATTTTCCCTCCTTCTTTTGTCGCCGTCTTCATTTCGATGCGCTGTGAAGTCAAAACATATATATCATAAATCAATGTAAATGATCATTTTCTTCCTAATGTCAGGTTGATTTACTCTACTGTTTATTAACAGTTTTAAGAATACTAGAGTACTTTAAATTCATGATTGATATGCTTTCTTTCATTTGAAGAAGACTCTTGTTTTCATAAACGAAAGCAGTTCGAGTGAAGGAAATAGTCAAGTGTTTGTGAAAACAGGCTGGGCCAGATTCTTTCAGATTCACAGAATAAACAAGGAAATCCTTTTTTATGATGGGAAAAGTCAGACGTGGCCTACAATTATTAATTATCCTTCGCTGTGTTCAATTAGCGAAATCGGTGAAATGGGAGTTTTTTTCAGTGCGTCACTTCTGAAGAAGTTCTTTAGAAGTTTCCTTCTCGCATTATGAGTGCTACTTTTGCCGTGAAATCTTAACACGTTCTTCTGCCCTGGGGTTAAGCTGTAGACGGGAAAGTCACTTGTCTGACATTACATCCACGTTTGTAGATTTCAGAGGAAACCTCTAGCAACACGTTTCCTAGCAAGCACGATTAGCATCAACAGAACAAAAGTCTTATCACAAACGGACACGGTTTCATAAAACCCCAGAACCCTGTGAGTCAGTTGCAGTTGTAAACACACACAGCGTCCCCCATATCTCAGACAGTTTAATTATGTAGTGACATGCAGTTATGAATTGTCTGCAGCAGTTGTTTTGGGTGTGTCATGGTGAAAGTGATTGTTTGTTTTTAGATTTAGATTTAATCTAGGTCAGCTTGCTTTCACATGGTTATCTTAATTACTTCTACTATGATATAACTTTTGTAAAGTCACATATGTTTGCTGCATTTGTATAATGTGTGGTATTTATTTATAAATCTAAACAGTATGACGTGTAAGAAGAACAGCTTTTATCCCGATTTAAGTTGCACCATTCTTATTTTTCCTCAGACGACCAGAGATGAAACTCCCATGGGTGCTGATGTTGCTGTGCTTCCACTGCGTGTGTAAGTAGAGATGTGCTTATTCCATCTTTACATCTTTATTCATAACATTTAATAAACGAGCACAAACAGTCACATTTTCTGACCCATTTCCTCCATTCTTCTGTTAAGTTGCTCAACTGTTTAACTTGTTGAAAGCAACCCATGTGAGTTCCTTTCATGACACTTCCTCATTCAGAAGAAACTCGTTGAACACGTAAACAGCTTTTCAAATGGTGGATAACAAAGACATAATAAGCACACAGTAAATAAATTAAAGGTGATTTAAATGCCAAGCAGGCAGAGCTGTGCATGACACTTCATCCAGCCCCGAATCCTGTTTAATAAAGGAAAGTTTACCTCCCCCTAGTGGCCCATTGGGGGATTGAGCTCTAACTTGGGTAAGGTGATTAAAAAGGGGGCTAGACGATTGGCAGAACCACTTTTATTGCACTGAAAATAGTCAAACATGGCACAAATGCAGTGTACATACATTACTATAAATATAACTAATAAATATTTTAAATATATATATCTCTACAAAACAGCTCACTGGAGAAAATTACAGTAATAAAAAGGTTTTGATTTGGTCTTTCTAACCATTTGGCATATTCTTCATTCTTCAAAGTCAACAAGTTTCTTCAGCTCAGACTTCAGCAGCTCTTCATCTTCCTCCTCCTCCTCCACCTCCACCTCTATCCCATCTATGGTTTTCTGCAGCTCTTCCTTGATGCGGTTCAGCTCCAACAACCCGTCCTGCAGGTCCTTGCAAACTTCCCGGATCTTGGCGGCGAACTCAGTCTTTGCTCCTTTTTTGAGCTCCGTGGCATCCTTCGCCAGGAAGAAGACGTCGAGAGCCAGGAAGAGGCCGGACATTACTCCGGTGGTGACGCTCATCACCTGGGCGGCTTTAGCGGCGCCGCCCGCAACGCTGAGGACCTGTACGGTGTTGATCAGGCTCTCTGTGTTGATCACCAAAGCTTTGCCGGCCCGGCCGCCCTCCTTCATGACATGTTTGACGTTCTGGTTGAGGTGCTTCTTTGCGATGCTCTCGGCGTACGCCTCAAAGTTCCACTCCTCAAGCATGTCCATCCCTTCCTGTCGGGTAGATTAGGGGACAGAAGATTGGGATTAAACCCCACAAGTTTGGGAATAAAAATGCATATTTGCAGCATCTTGCAGAGATTTAGTTCTGTTGTGTGATTTTTAAATAAAATGATCATGATTTTAAGTCTTATTTGTTTATTTGCGACTGACAAACTGCCTTTTATCTTCTCACCTGCAGAAACTCCAAGCACTCCTTGATGTCCTGCATCTCCCCCTCGTAGTCTTGGATAATCTTCTCCACCTTCTTGCGGTCCGTCTTTGAATGGACCGTGTCGGTGATGTTGGCCGAAGCGGACGCCAGCCCCCCGGCGGTTGCTACGCCGATGCCGACGGCCGTGACGATGAGCGACGCGCCAGCCGTGAAGGGCGCCAGAACGAGGCCGGTGATGGTAGTGATGGACCCCGCCACGCTGGCCACCCCGCCGCCAACACTGGCCTTCACCGTTTTCTTGTGGAAAATGTCGGCGGCGTCGGCCAAAGAAAGCAGCTCCAGGATTCGCTGCTGGAGCGAGGCGCCGCGCTGGTTGAAAAAGCGGACGTAAAGACGGGCTGCCATGAAGACACGATCGGCTGCTTGTTCCACCACTCTGACACGGAGACACAAAGAAAACATGGTGTGTATATTAGTTCTCTGGAAAAGCTGTGAGTGGGTGTACACATAAGTACATTTATAATTTTAATAAATGATTTACTTACTCTTCTGGCTCGTCATTCTGGTTAGCCTCATTCCACTCGTCCCAGCCTAAAACACACAAACGATTACAACTGCAAGTTTATATGTAGTTAAAGGGATACTCCCCTTTAAGCAATAAGCATGATCAACAATAAAACAACAGAAGATCAATATCAAACGTACCATCTACTGTTTTCCACCAAGCTAAAAGGCCCTCCTCATCCTGGAAGTAAACAATTTGAAACTCATTAGAATGTGTTATGTGTACATATGTAATTTTCATGTAAAAAAAAATTAAAGATTTTTTTGTCATGATCTTGAAAAATGTTGTTTTTAACAATAATCGCAATACAGATGGGTTGACAAATACTTTTCCAGCAATTTAAAATAGAAAGTACTTTCTAAATCAAGAATTTAAATTAATGTGGATAGCACATTTTTTACAAATAACTACTATAAATAACAGTGAAGCAAAATGGAAACTGTTTACATTTATGTCGACATTTGAGGTAAAACAAATATGCTGTTTGTGCTAAAAAGTGATAAAAATGCCCACCCAAACGTCATGTGATGCAATATTAAAAACATAAAAGTAAGCTTACGTCGAGCGGGTCCAGGACCATTCCTTCACTAGGTACTTCAGCCATCTCTAGTGTCTGGACTTCCACTACTTCCTAGAACAGAAAAATATAGCACAATGAATATATTCTGTCAAAAACTTGCTGTTAGATGGTAGCAATTACACAAAATTGTAAAATCCAGTTATAATTATTACATAACTGGCTGTCACTGCAAAAAAAACCCTGTTTTTTTCACCTTCTGTAACAAAACAAAAGAAAGAGGAATTCCACCATTTAAATGTAATGTTAAAACACCCTGCATTAAAAATGTAAGAGTATGCAAGTACTATCTAGACTATATGTGAGATACTTTTACGACGTACGATACTGTGACTTTTTCCAACATAATATATTGTTACTTTTTCCGAAATAATATACTGACTTTTTTCTACAGTACTATGATTTTTTTATTCACCACCTCTGCTGCCAAGGATGAAGTCAGACTGCAGCGCATCATTGATGGGCTTCAACCTGCCACCTTCACTGGACACAAACTCTTTGAACCACTTCCCTATAGAAGAAGTCTACAGTTCATCTGGACACAAACTGATTCTTCCCAATTGCAGTTGACCTCATACACAAGACCAATGACCCCCACTGGAGTTACATTATTGCACATGCTTTGTACTATCACCTATGTATATGACTGCACATATTCCCAACATTGTACTGTCAAGAGAAATTTCTCATATGTCAAAATCTACTTGGCAATAAACCTACTTCTGCTTCCTGACTCTGATTTCTGATGGCATGCATTCCATAAAATGTTATGAAAAAGTAATTGTATACCATTTTGAAAATAATCGGGAAAAATCATACTGCAGTATGATCAAATAATGAGAAAAGTCTTACTAACTTTAGTATACATTTTTCATGACTTTTTTTTGGACAAATTATAGTAATAGTCCAATACAACCATAAAATGCCATATTCAAGTTTTTCGGGGAATAAATTGAAAAAAAAAAAATCATAGGTTACTACAAAATAAATCAAATATTAAAAAAAAATATTAAAAAGTCACAAAAATCCTTCATATCGTGGGTCAAGCATAGTCTGAGTGTAGGGAGTCCAAAACGGGCATAAAAAGCCATGGTCAAATTTTTCAGGGAAAAAAAAAAGTCATACTATAGCATGTCGAAAATTCATGAAAAAGTCAGTCAAAATAAATTCGTAAACATTATTAAAAAGTCATAAAAATCGCTGGTATCGCTTGTGGCACCAAGTCTGAGTGTAGTGAGTCCAAAACAGGTATAAAAAGCCATGGTCAAATTTTTCAGGGAAAAAAAAAAGTCATACTATAGCATGTCGAAAAAAAAGTGAAAAATCGACAAAATTCATAAAATGTTGTAAAAACTATTTAAAAGTCATAACATATGCTTGCACTGTTAGAAATTACCAGCATTTCACAATAAATAACAGTATTATTTTACAGTAACTTGTTGTAATTTAGTTCCCCTGTAATATCCCAATGAATACCTGTAAAAACTACAGTATCTTTGGATTTTTACAGCATCTAACTCTAATTTTACTGTAAAATCCTGCAATCAAAAAACCCCTGTTATATCACAACAAGGTCTGTAATATCACAGCAACACAGTAAAAAATGCAAGGATTTCACAGCATTCAACAGTATTATTACAGTGAAATACTGTATTGAACTATACCCTGGGAAGTCACATGACATAACCGAACTTGGTTTGAACTGAAGGCGCGGCGGTTTCCCTCTTCTCATCCCGACTGAATGGAGAAGGTGAGCAGCATGCATAACTCACTTACACCCATGTTGTTGTAGTATGATAATAATATTTACTGCCCGAAATTATTGAACGTTATCTCACAGCATTTGCTAATAGCAGTAGTAATAATACTAGCTAGCAAACGGCTGCTAGCACGATTAGCAACGATTTGCTACGTGAGATAAGAACAATAAGACGAGAGAGAAATAAGAAGGAAAACGAACGGGAAAGGAAGTGAAAACGTTCGTGTTTAATGTCGCTACGTGTACTTTTCAATGTGTTATATGGTTAGACCATGTAGCCCAGGTTTGATTTGAAGCTGAACTGGTCAGTAGCGGGCCGTTGTTTCCACTCGGATGTCATTTCGTTCCGGACTGTTACCGGTATTGTTGTCGTCATGTTCGCTCGCGGGGCTCGTCTGCTCTGGGTGAGCGCGTGCGGCGGCGGTGTTTTGCTGCATATTAGCGTAACGTCGCCGTCACTATTCTCCTCTCATGAGTGGTCTTTCCGCACCGAGACAGTGGGTTACCCGTGTTAGCCGAAGCTAACAATACACCCGCATCCTCCAGTTCAGCTTCATATCAAACCGGGGCTATGTGGCCGAACATAGCGCACTGAAAAGTACACGTAGCAACATTAAGCACCAACTTTTTCACTTACTTTCCCGTTCGTTTTTTACTCCAGAGCAAAAGTGGTTTTGCCGAACCTAATGACTAGCTAGTCTATCGGGCATGTAGCGGCTCCCTGCATCGTTAGAGATATTCCACATAGACCAGCTGCTCGCCATGCATGGATAGGCTACTATTCTGCAAAAACGTTTTTGCTCTCGATCAAGTTTCAGCTAGGGATAATATCGCAGTACACGGGTGATGCAACTCCAAAAATGTCCATTACGTTTTATGTACAGATCATGTTTTTTACAACATACTCATGATCATAATCTGCATTCAAACTGAAATTCATATTGTTGGTTGCCTTTGTGTAATTTCTCCTTTTTCTTTTTTTCTAGATCAGGCTAACTATCTTGTTCAGTGTCCGGCTTAGAGTGAGGAGAAATAGATCAGGTAGGTGACGAGTTAAAATGCACCACAATGTTCCACTGTAAATTGGTTGGATGTGAGCATGTGTATGAGAATGTGTATAACTTTGTTCAGCACACAAAACTACATACTAATGCCCCCTATTATTACTAGTGTGGGGTGACTGACTGCTACAGAAAACACACAGGACTGCAAATTCATGTTTAGGCAGCAGGGGTCCTACCTGCAGGCTGCTGGGCCTATACCACCTGACCCATCAGCTCTACCACTGGACCCATCAGCTCTACCACTGGACCCATCAGCTCTACCACCTGACCCATCAGCTCTACCACCTGACGCATCCTTTATATATTTAAAATGTAAAATGAGTGATTACATTAGAAGCCATTGATTACCTTTTATGATTTACTACCTCTGACAATGAACAATATTTATCCTTTAATATTAAATCCATGCTATTGTGTGTTACTATGTTACAGCCATGTGCCACTACTGTGGACATTAGTACTCCAGAACGCCCCAGCACCTCCTGCTTGATCATTCAAGGTAATGTTACTTGGATCTAGTGTCGACATTTCTAACTCAGTATTTTGTTTTGATTCTAGAAATCTACATCACCACAATAAATAATAATAATGATAACAAATTACATTTGTATAGCCCTTTGTATCTGAAGCAGATCTCAAAGTGCTCATGATGTTGTATCTATTCATTTTCAGGTGACATGATGAAGCCCTCTGGATGGCTGATTTCCATCGAGGGACATGTCGTGATGGGACCACACCCTTTGTTTTTACACGGAGTAGCTGCTTTCTTCAGCAGCTATTAAGTCTTCAACCTCGAGTATCCTGCTGCTGGATCGGCGACGCTGGAGTTCATTCAAAGGTATTGTATAAAGATCTCATTTAACCTTGTAATTCACATTATAGTACAGGCTTCCAACTCAATGATTGTCTTGAGTTCTAAATTGCTGACAATGGAGGTACCTGAGGCTAGCCTGGTGAGACCATCCTGATCTCGCAAACTCATCCATAAATCTATTAAAAACTGAAACTATCTTTGCTTATTAACAGGTGCTTCCTGGGCATCAATCCTCGAAGAGGCTCAAAGACCAAGGAGCGGACAACAAATGAACCCTCATGTGAGCGCCCTTTTGAGGAAACCTATTGACTTTGAGTGGCCATCATAGTGAGACAGGTAGTTCACTCGCAAGTTTCTGCACAATTTCTCTGCATTTTAAGATGGCTTTGGAAAGTTTGACTAGGAAGTTGAATTTCTTGTATTCTTGAATTTCTTGACATTTGCTTAATGTTGAAAAATATTTATTTGTAAATAAATATGCCATTGGGCTAACATTGACTTTACCTCAGAGTTGTTTGTTCTTTTACAACAATGCATTGTAATATCACAATACTGAAATCACAGTAAATTGCTGTAATCCTTACCGTGAAAGTCATGCAAAATTTATCCAATAATTTATTGTGAATTCACAGTAAAAGTACAGGGCCTTGTTGTAATGATGTACAGCAAAAGGTTGTAATTCCCCGGTAATGTACTGTAATATCACAGTACTTGCATTGCCATAGAAGCTGTAAAGTTACAGTATACAGTTGTGCTTTTACAACAATGCATTGTAATATCACAATACTGAAATCACAGTAAATTGCTGTGACTTAATTCACAGTATATTGCTGTAATCCTTACTGTAAAAGTCATGCAAAATTTATCCAATAATTTATTGTGAATTCACAGCGTAAAATTTTGCAGTGTGTATATCGCGTGTCAATCAAAGTCTGAGTGTAGTGAGTTCAAAACAGTCATAAAAAGGCTAAGTAATGGCTTGCAGGTGGTCTAGTGGTTAGAGTGCATGCCATTTGTCCATATACACATATATGCAGAAGACACTGGTTTGAATCCCAGCTGGAGTTTCTTTGCTGCATGTGACAGCCCCCTCTCTCTCCCATGTTTCCTCTCGATCCACCACTGAATTAAAAAAGGTGTCTATTTAAGAAAACCACCTTTAAAAAGAAAAGCCTTAGTCATATTTTCCGGAAAAAAAGTCATACTATAGCATGTCGAAAATTCATGAAAAAGTCAGTCAAAATAAATTTGTAAAAAATATTAAAAAGTCATAAAAATCGCTCGTATTGCTTGTGGCACCAAGTCTGAATGTAGTGAGTCCAAAACAGGCATAAAAAGCCATGGTCAAATTTTTCAGGGGAAAAAAAAAAAGTCATACATGTCGGAAATTACGGAAAAAGTCAGTCAAAATAAATTCATAAAATATTAATAAAGAAATATTAAAAAATCATAAAAATCGCTCGTATCGCTTAGCACACCTTATCTGAGTGTAGTGAGTCCAAACCAGGCATAAAAAGTTATGGTAAAATTTTCAGGAAAAAAAAAAGTCATACTATAGCATGTCGAAAAAAAGGTGAAAAATCGACAAAATTCATAAAATGTTGTAAAAACAATTTAAAAGTCATAACATATGCTTGTATATCGCGTGTCAATCAAAGTCTGAGTGTAGCGAGTCCAAAACAGTCATAAAAAGGCTTAGTCATGGCTTGCAGGTGGTCTAGTGGTTAGAGTGCATGCCATTTACCCATGTACACATATATGCAGACGACACCGGTTGGAATCCCGGCTGCAGTTCCTTTGCTGCATATCACATCCCCCTCTCTCTCCCATGTTTCCTCTCTATCCTCCGCTGAATTTAAAAAGGTGTCTATGCAAGAAAACCACCTTTCTTGAAAAAAAAAAAAAAAGCCTTAGTCATATTTTCCGGAAAAAAAAGTCATACTATAGCATGTCGAAAATTCATGAAAAAGTCAGTCAAAATAAATTTGTAAAAAATATTAAAAAGTCATAAAAATCGCTTGTATTGCTTGTGGCACCAAGTCTGAATGTAGTGAGTCCAAAACAGGCATAAAAAGCCATGGTCAAATTTTTCAGGGGAAAAAAAAAAAGTCATACATGTCGGAAATTACGGAAAAAGTCAGTCAAAATAAATTCATAAAATATTAATAAAAAAATATTAAAAAATCATAAAAATCGCTCGTATCGCTTAGCACACCTTATCTGAGTGTAGTGAGTCCAAACCAGGCATAAAAAGTTATGGTAACATTTTCAGGAAAAAAAAAAGTCATACTATAGCATGTCGAAAAAAAGGTGAAAAATCGACAAAATTCATAAAATGTTGTAAAAACAATTTAAAAGTCATAACATATGCTTGTATATCGCGTGTCAATCAAAGTCTGAGTGTAGTGAGTTCAAAACAGTCATAAAAAGGCTAAGTAATGACTTGCAGGTGGTCTAGTGGTTAGAGTGCATGCCATTTGTCCATATACACATATATGCAGAAGACACCGGTTCGAATCCCAGCTGGAGTTTCTTTGCTGCATGTGACAGCCCCCTCTCTCTCCCATGTTTCCTCTCGATCCACCACTGAATTAAAAAGGTGTCTATTTAAGAAAACCACCTTTAAAAAAAAAGCCTTAGTCATATTTTCCTAAAAAATTCAGTCAGAATAAATTCATAAAAAATGCATAAAAAATATTAAAAAGTCATACTTCATGTCGAAAAAAAAGTGAAAAATCGACAAAATTCATAAAATGTTCTGAAAATTATTTAAAAGTCATAACATATGCTTGTATATCGCGTGTCAATAAAGGTCTGAGTGTAGTGAGTCCAAAACAGGCATAAAAAGCCATGGTCAAATCCCCCCCCCCCCCAAAAAAAAAGGTCATACATGTCCGAAATTCAGGAAAAAGTCAGTCAAAATAAATTCATAAAATCCATCCATCCATCCATTGTCTGCCGCTTATCCTGTATTCAGGGTCACGGGGGAGGGGGGGGGCTGGAGCCGATCCCAGCTATCATTGGGCAAAGGCAGGGTACACCCTGGACAGGTCGCCAGTCTATCACAGGGCCGACATGTAGAGACAAACAACCATTCACACTCACATTCACACCTACGGGCAATTTAGAGTCACCAATGAACATATCCCAATCCTGCATGTCTTTGGACTGTGGGAGGAAGCCGGAGCACCCGGAGAAAACCCACGCTCACACGGGGAGAACATGCAAACTCCACACAGAAGGAACCCGACCCGGGAATCAAACCTAGGACCCTCTTGCTGTGAGGCGAGAGTGCTTCCCACTACACCAACGTGCAGCCCTAAATTCATAAAATATTATTCAAAAATATTAAAAAGTCATAAAAATCGCTCATATCGCTTAGCACACCAAATCTGAGTGTAGTGAGTCCAAACCAGGCATAAAAAGCCATGGTCATATTTTTCAGGGGAAAAAAAAGTCATACTATAGCATGTCGAAAATTCATGAAAATGTCAGTCAAAATAAATTTGTAAAAAATATTAAAAAGTCCTAAAAATCGCTCGTATTGCTTGTCGCACCAAGTCTGAGTGTAGTGAGTCTAAAACAGGCATAAAAAGCCATGGTCAAATTTTTCAGGGAAAAAAAAAAAAAAAGTCATACATGTCGGAAATTACGGAAAAAGTCAGTCAAAATAAATTCATAAAATATTAATAAAAAATATTAAAAAATAATAAAAATCGCTCGTATCGCTTAGCACACCTTATATGAGTGTAGTGAGTCCAAACCAGGCATAAAAAGTTATGGTCAAATTTTCAGGAAAAAAAAAGTCATACTATAGCATGTCGAAAAAAAGGTGAAAAATCGACAAAATTCATAAAATGTTGTAAAAACAATTTAAAAGTCATAACATATGCTTGTATATCGCGTGTCAATCAAAGTCTGAGTGTAGTGAGTTCAAAACAGTCATAAAAAGGCTAAGTAATGGCTTGCAGGTGGTCTAGTGGTTAGAGTGCATGCCATTTGTCCATATACACATATATGCAAAAGACACCGGTTCGAATCCCAGCTGGAGTTTCTTTGCTGCATGTGACAGCCCCCTCTCTCTCCCATGTTTCCTCTCGATCCACCACTGAATTAAAAAGGTGTCTATTTAAGAAAACCACCTTTAAAAAAAAAAAGCCTTAAGTCATATTTTCCGGAAAAAAAAAAGTCATACTATAGCATGTCGAAAATTCATGAAAAAGTCAGTCAAAATACATTTGTAAAAAATATTAAAAAGTCATAAAAATCGCTCGTATCACTTAGCACACCAAATCTGAGTGTAGTGAGTCCAAACCAGGCATAAAAAGCCATGGTCATATTTTTCAGGGAGAAAAAAAAGTCATACTATAGCATGTTGAAAATTCACGAAAAAGGTCAGTCAAAATAAATTCATAAAATATTATACAAAATTATTAAAAAGTCATAAACATCCCACATCCACACCTACGGGCAATTTGGAATGATCAATTGCTACCCACTACTAGCGTGAAGTCATAGCACAGTATGTTGAAAATTGACAATTATAAGACACCCGACACAGTGTAGTGTAGGGAGTCCAAAACAACTCCATAAAATGCCATATTCAAATTTTTCGGGAAAAAAAAAAAAAAAGTCATAGTATAGTATGTCGAAAAAAGTCATGAAAAAAAGTCATTGTAGAGTATGTATAAAAAAGTCACAAAGAAAGTCATAATATAGTAACTAAAGAAAATTAATAGGCAATGCAGTTGCCTTTGTATAATACCTTTCCACAACAAGGTAATTCACAGTATAGTAAAAAAAAATAGTCAGCAATCAAGTCAACAATTGGAGGACTGATTTTTAATCAAAATCTATCCCAATAAAAAAGGGGCAGAGGGTTCAATTACATGTGCAAATAAAAGGCTTTAACCACACACTTTATTTATTTATTTAAATATGACCCTTCTTGCTTCATTGAAACCGCTGTACTGTATATTGAGCCATGTGTGGTTTTAATTACATCGTGTCATAATGCCACTGTGGGGGAAAAACTGGCTCCAAAAAAAGAAGCTCAGCCGTAATCTTCAGCCTGTTCGCATTTTGTGAATTACACATTATATTTGTTCATTCGTCACTGCACAGAAACTGCATTTTTTCCCCCTCATAAATTATGCTATTAAGATTGTTCCTGTTTTTAAAAGCGTTGCCACTGATTCATGTGTTCGACTGCTCACCTGGGGTGGGGCTTGGCTGTCAGATGATGAATCCTATGAAGGAAAATAAACAAATGAAACCAAAAAATAAAACTGCATTACAACATGACATTATCATGGTTAAATCTTTCCCATTTAAATACACAAATTGCACATTTCAAAAGGAACACTTTAAAAAAAAAGTACTCGTACCTTTGTTCCAGACCCAAACAATGCAGTGGGCAGAATCCTCTTTATTCTGAAAGTCTAGAGAAGAAAGAGCACACATATTCTGACATATTTACAGTCAAAAAGCAGGAACTGCATGAGTAGTAATATTAAAAAAAAAGGAAAATTGTGATTCATTGTGTGTTAAGTGCCATTTAAATAGTTTGCTTTTAGTATCCGTTTTACATCACCGGCTAATTTTACTCAATTTGAATGTAACCTGCTTGTTTTACAAACCATAGTTCTTTTCTTTGGAGCCTCTGTTGGCTGGCTTTTCACCTCGCTGGGGGCATCACCATCAGTGTACCAGATAGTCTGTGATGGGATATATTAAGGAGGTCATAACACATGATTAAGGAGGTCATAACACATGATTTAAGAGGTCATAACACATGATTAAGGAGGTCATAACATGATTTAGGAGGTTATAACATGATTGCTGCACAAAAGGCCTCACATTGAGTACCGCACTTTAACGCACGGATCATGAATTAATTAATCCTCACATCTTTCGGTTCAATGTTGTGAAAGGTTTCCTGATGAATCAAAAGAGCATCACAATGAGCCTTTTATTAAACACTGTTATGTTACGTGTTATCATCAGATGCCATCGATCCAGGAAGGATGAGTCTGTCTTTGACCCGCTTGGCCATCATGTCAGACGACTTTGGTGGGAAAAAAACAAACCGCCATTGTTTCTCTGGCGTCGCATGTTATTGCCACAAAACAACGATGAAGCCTTACATGTCTGTCTATGTTGCTGTCGTCCACGCTGTCGGAGCTGGAGGACAGCTCACTGTGAATGGGTTGGGTTTCCTGAGAAATGGACGAGAGGAAAAAAAATATCTTAAAAAAAAAGTAGGAAGTTAATCATAATTCAAGCATTGCTGCTGGCATCTTATCGCATCGTTTGTTTTGAAGAATTATAACAAGTGGACTCAAGAATCTGGAACATGTTATCTGTGTCACTTCTTCATTCCTTCCACAACACGGTGAAACCAGAACTCACACCTGCCAAGTCCTGAATGAGGAAGCGGTGCTAGGAATCCGCTAAAAACACCGACATGACGCAGGTCCGGTCTGTGTTTAGCACATGCTGGAGGTTTTAACATTCTGTTCTGAGACGTGAAATACGTCAGTGAATAATAATAAGTGGCCGAACAAGAAAATTATTGGGTTGATGCTGAATGGCAGTTACGCATTTAGCTTTGTGGCGTGAATCCGTGTGACCACGACGCGGTTCGCTTATTGCTGAGAAATTCCCTTTTTTATTGCGTTTCCGCTACAAAAAATATCACAATAGCTTAACAAAATATGTGATTATGATAAAAGTGGGGTTTTTTTCAGAAATAATGAAAAAGGGGAAGTTCCCCCATGGCTTTTAGTTGAGGTAACCAAGGTGATGCCAACTACTGAGTCACCTGAAACACCATGTCCATTCATAGAAATAATCTCACAGCTAGCAATCAACCGTCTCCCATAACGTTAAATTATAAAATCTTAAACTCGTGAAATTCATTTTTTTTTTTTTACCCGCGTGCTCGATTTAAATGGGTTCACCATCGGCTTCATCGCTTTGAACATCCCGGGCTTCTGAAACAAAAAGACAGTAAATATGAATTTATACACATTATATTTCATCACAACTTACATTATTTTGGGGGGAAACTGATATGCAATTCACTAATGATATTTAAAGAATGCAATAAGACTCAAGACTGAATCCCCTACTGTAGAACAATGGTTAAAATATGTAAAAAAAATAAATGAATAAATAAATAAAGGTAAAAAAAAACTTTCTGCTGCAAGTGAGAGAAAATGTTATCATAAGTAATTAGAAGACATTTATGTTTTATGGAAAACAAGTCTATAAAATTTCAAGCTACTGGATTTATAAAGGCTGTTTTATCTTTGCTTTTTATTAATTTTCCTTATTTGCGTTTCTACATTTCAGAATGTAGAAACACAAAGAAGAACTCAAAATAAAAAATAAATAAATAAAGAGTTTAAGTTTTGCTCACTCTGAAGACTCTAAATTCTGTTCTCTGGCACCACCTTGTGGCAGTAGAAAGAATAACACTGGCAGACGGCAGAGCATTCATTCACTGAGTCATGATATATGATTCTCAGTTATAGACGTTAGTCACTTTTGCTCTCAAGACTTCATACGAGTCAGTCGACATGCAGACAATGATGACGTTACTTTTATTCTGCTGAACTCCGACATGATCGGCTATAAAAAAAGTCTCAAATCTTTTATCAGGTCTAATTCTAGAAAGCTGCAGGAATATTTATTCCTCATCACCCAATAACCTGAATTTAAACCAGACAGATAGATGTCTAATATACATCTCATTTAACTTATTATAGGAGACAAATTGCTCACAAAAGCATAAGAGATTAAAACAGTTTGTTCAACGACATAAAATAAGTTCATTAGATGTATATTAGACGTCTTTCTGTCGACAGGTTAAATTGATTTGATTGATTTTGCTGTGCTTTTCGTACCCTTAAGCTTTACGTGTCTTAAACAAGAAGATTGCTAACAAGAAGCTTAATGAGACTCTAGAACATCGTCGTGCCGACCAACCTGCTTCTCCATCTTCTCGTCTTTGTCATCCGCCAAGCTTCCACTGCTGGAGGAGAGGTCGCCCTGTAGAGGCTCCTGGAAAGGAAAACAAACCAAGTAAGGATGTGAAGAAGTTCCTACGCAACAGGGTCCAGTATCCCCAGTCTCATAACTGGTACCTTCGGCTGGGAGGACTTGAACGGGTTGACTTTTTGCATCATCCCTGCGATCTTCCCCGGATTCTGAATGATAAAACACATTAAATGGACGATCAAAAAGTCGGAGCGTGATGCGTGAAACAAGCCTGTTGTACCATCAGGATGAATTTACCGGTTTGCCTTGAGGTTCCTTCCCCGTCTCTGGTGGATCTGCTGGCCGGGTTTGAGGATCGCTCTTCGGCACCTGCAGGATAGGAAAAGACAGACTTCTTTAATGTCAAGTTGCGTCTTTAATAAAAAGACTTGCGGGTCCTCTGGGTGCTACCTGGGTGGAGGATTTGAATGGGTTGACTTTCTGCATCACGCCTTTCAACATACCGGGGTTCTGAAACACAACCATATATGATCGTCCTGCTGAAACACATACAGACTGAAACCTGATTAATAACATTATTTTGTTTGTTTCAGATGATAAGATCCTGAAGTCCATAGGAAGGAGGCTCTGGATCAGGAGAAACCATCATCTTCACCAACCTGAGTCGAGTCTGGAACCCGTCCCTGGTCCAGAGACTCTGAGGACGGCGCTTTAGAGACCTGCGTGAGAATAAAAACTAGCCTGAGTGGACGCCTAACCATCCGACACGGAGCTGCAGCGTGGACACGGACATTACCTGGGAGGTGGACTTGAATGGGTTCACCTTCTGCATGACCCCTCTCAGCACGCCGGGGTTCTGGAGGACAGAATTATAAATATTTATTATGTAATTGCTGCATTCAACTTAATGATACTAAAGTTAAAAAAAGGCAACGTTGAGAAAGTAGACAAAAAAACTCATTCATTTTGTGAGCTTTAAGTACAAAACTTTTCCCTGCTTGAACGGTGCACATTTATTGCGTTATTTGTTGCTAAAGTAGCAAATTGGCGCTGAAAAACCAAGTAACCATGACAACCACTCTACGAAATAGGGGGGAAAACTGATGAAATAACCCAGTAAAAGATAAATATTACATTTTGATAAATGGCAACTAAAATTTCAACATGCTACAAAAACAAAAATTCCCTGACTTTCCATGTCTGGGAAAACCCTGATATTCCAGACCCATGGGGAATCCTGGGAATTACATTTTCCTCAGAGCATGACATCAGTGATGACATCACCGCTCACCTGTGTGGCGTCCGCTCCCCGTTCCAGCGACTCAGACGACGGAGCTTTGCTGACCGTGGAGGCCCCCTGAAAGAAGAAGCAAACTTTAAATCCTACCATTTTTTACATCAAGTTGTCCCAAAGTTGCCGTGCAACGACCTCGTTGCCGTACCTGCGACTTGAACGGGTTGACCTTGTGCATGACTCCCATCATCCCCGTTCTCTGATGTTTATACAGAAATACAAAATACACTTTGATGAACCAGGAAAAGAGAAAAAGGGTGAGATATTAAAAATGCCACTCACCTTCGTCTCACTGTTGGTGGTCAGACCTGCTTCCTGTCTGTTCAGGCTGTGCTCGATGGGGTTGTCTAAATCCTGGTGATGAAACCAAGGCCTCAGTTTATGGAACAAACACATGCAAGCGAACCAACTATCCCACTAAACCCTCCACCACACACTCCGTACCTCCTTGCTGGGTCTGGGTGGAACCACCGGAGGTTGAGCTGGAGAGGCTTTATCTCTTTTGAACATGTTCATGCTGGAATACAGGATTCAAATATCAGGAATTCAAAAATAAAATATGGCTGCCAATTTCATAACATACGGTCATACAGGTCATTTTAAAGCTTTAAAAAAAGGAAGGGGGAAAAAAAAGCTGCCAAGGTCGTTGCTGGTTTCTTCCCCCACGCGCCAAATTCCATTCAAATATTTGTCAATTTAAGGAACCGTGTACAAAACCCGTTGAGTAGGCGTGAATGCTTTTGTGAACACTTTCGATGACATCACGTCCATCATTCGGCTCATCGTCCGGCAGCGTTTCCGCTTTATTTACGTCACATCGGCATAAATAAACACGATGGAAATCTGACCAAGCGAGTTAGAAAAAGTTACGGTGTTTCTACAAAGTGGCGCTTAACACAAACGGAATGACGCCGAAATGTAAAAGGTGTCCAACGGAGTGGCAACAAGTCTAGTTGACGTGTAAACCAGCAAAATAAAGGTAGCAAACCTGTAAAATGGCAGAACATTCCACGTAGTTCGGCTCGGTGCGGTAGAAACGTCCAGCAACAACACAATGAAACGTACCTCGGTGGTGCAGAAACACACAAGAGGGGGGCTGAGCACAGAAGCGTCGAGTTTTACAAAGTTGGAGGCTGGAACACAAACAGTCCTTCACTTCCACCTTCAGAGAGACCAAACCGGTTTGACTCGAAACAAGCGAGGCGGACCTCGGCAGCGTTGGGTTACTTGTTTCCAATGAGAGTTTAGTTACTGAAACTGAAATGAGAGTTTTGCTTTAGTTTAAAAGGAGAACAAGCGACTGCGTGGATGTAGGGCAGCGCTTCAGAGAAAATAGTCCCTATTGAGATCACCTGTGTGACCGGTGTTACCTGTGCGGGATGTATGGAAGACCATTTCCGCTACTGTCACAAAAAACCTTACGTAGTATCACAAAATAATGACATACAACACGAAGTCATTGGTTTTAAAATGGTTACTAAATAATTATGTCATTATTTGAAAAAAAAAAATGTTCCCTTTATTTTGGGCTATATTGAGTTATATTGACAAGGTTTCTCATTTTGAGATACTAAGACATTATTTTGAAAATATTTAATTATTTTGGGGATTCTAGGAATTTTTTTTCAATGCTCTCATTATTTTTGGGATACTACATTATTTTGAAAAGGTTTCTCATTATTTTGAGATACGAGGTCATTATTTTAAAAATATTATTTTGGGATACTACGTCATTATTAGGAAAAAGGTCTCATTATTTTGTAATACAAAGTCATTATTTCAAAACTGAAGTTTTGAGAAAATTGAAAGTCATAAAATAATGTCTTGGAATTAAGTTACATGAGAGAACACTTTACATTGAGTGGTATTAAGTTTTTTTTAGATTTTCAATCAGCACCAAGCAGTATTTCATTTTCCTAATTACATACTATGTAGCGTATTATTCAGATAATAACAGATCTAATATGCCTTCATAAAAGAACATTAAACATGCATTCATGAGTTTAAATCTTTAAATAACATTGGGTACACAATGCAAACACTTAAACAACCTTTATTTATTTTTTTGCCACTCCCAAAACAAACAGATGCAGGTTTAAAGGCTGGGAGTTCCAAAAAAGACCAAAACAAACAAACATGACACACAGTCTTTATTCCAAGATTCAGTGTATTAGAATATATCACAATTTTATACTTTACAGAAACATTCCATTCAGGTTAAAGATAATGCAGGAAGTGGCACCACCAAAATAAAAGGCAGGAGCATTATCCAAGAAGTGGTGATGATTAAAACAAATAATACAATTTTTCTGTCATTACAACATATTAACACACATGATAATTTGCTAGTTTTATAGATTATAATCAAGGTTTAAATCATTCAGGTAGGAATATTATAAACATCTACAAAGATGCCACATGGTCAGAACAAACGTTTCTGTACGGAGCAATAAAATACAAATAGATGTTTAGCCAAATGTCATACAGGGGTGTGATACAAATAAATTACTCTATATACAACATTCATTTACTGTGAATATGTGAGTTATACGTTTTTTTTAATCACCTCGTAGATTAATTTTTTCAACTATACAGATATCCGACAAAATAATAGGATCCGCTGACAATATAATACAATTTAGTACCACATCCCTTTAAATTTGTGAGTTTATACACGTTTTTGTTAATGTCTTATTATAAAAGTGCTCAGTGGCTTGAAAATTGAACTGAAAGATGTTAAAATTAAGAAAATCTGTGACAACAAAGCTTCATTTCGAAACATGGTAAACCTTTAACCTCCGAGAACAATACAGTGCTCCTCCTGTTATTTTGACCCGTCCCTGTGTGTAAACATCTACAACCCAATACAAATACAACAAGAGTAATCAAGCAGGTACACTGACCTACCTTTAAACCAGAAGTTTCCTTATTTAGCCAGCAGAGGGGGCTGGTGGTGCTGTCTAGAAATAACCAGTGGCATCATGCTGGACATCGCTCACATGTTTCCGGTAGCGTTCTGGAGCTCCTCCCTGATGGCGTTGAGCTCCACGATCCCGTCGTTGAGGACATTGGCCACCTCCTTGATCTGACCCACCACCTCCTTCTTGCAGCCCTTCTTCAGCTCTCGGGAGTCCTTGATGAAGTACTTGTCCATGCCCCTGAAGAGCCCCTGGACCGAGGCAAGCGACGCGTCCGTGACCTCCGTGCCCCGCATCACCGGCGAGTCCACCAGGCTGATCATCTGGACGGCTCTGCGGATCTCCCAGTCCTCTGAGTAGTGCTGGGTGCCGGACCGGAGGAAGGGGTGCCCGCGCAGCTTGTACAAGCCGTGGTTGACGAAGTGGAGGATCTTCCCGATGGCCAGCAGGTGGGCCTCATAATCCTCCAGGACCAACTCCACCTGGGAGGGAAGGACGAGGGGAAACCATCAAACATGAGATAGGAAACCTCGTCAATTTGATATCAACATCGCGTACGTTACCTTCTTCCGGTCGTGCATGTTGTTGACGTTATCCGAGATGGCAGCGGAGGCCGACGCGATCCCTCCGGCCGTCGCCACGCCCACGCCGACAGCGGTGATCACGAGAGAGGTGCCGAAGGTGAAGGGCGCCAGAACCAAACCGGCGATGGCAGTGACGCCGCCCACGGCCGTGGTGGTGCCGCCCGTGATGCCGGCGATCTTGGCCTTCTGGTGGAAGTTGTTGATGTTGTCGGCGATGGCGTGGAGCCGGATGACGTACTGCCACAGGATCTCGGCGCGCTCCGTGAAGACTTTGTTGAAGACGCGCAGGCCGCGGTAAGCCTTGTCCGCCAAGATGGTGAACGACCTGTAAGTTCAGTCAGGAGTCAACCATGAAACTAAACCAACCAACGGTCCAAAACCGAAGGATATCCGCTTCTGATCAGCTTGGCCAGATCACCACACCTTTACTTGTACTTTACTTACTTGGACTCGTCCTCTTTTATGACTTTGTCCTCATCGTCCGACGGCACCTCGTCCCATTCTGAAACAGTGAAACAAAGCTGCATCATTTCATCAGATATCTCTACGATGACGAGCATCTAGAATAACTATATAGAAACAGCCAATCTTCTCACCAATGGGTTTGTTTGCTTACATAGGTCATGTAGATAAAACACATACAATAAAACACCATAAGGTAGTGAAATATGACCCGTGCCTCAGGAGCAAAGGTATCATATTAAACCAGTTAAAATCAGTGTGACTGTGACTCACGTTCCACGGTGTTCCACCACTCCATCAAGCTGTCAGTGTCCTGTGACAATAACACAAAAACAGCATGAAGACTCACTTGCATTCACAGGAAATGTGTTGTAGAGGAATATTTAGGGAGCAACTGACCCCGTCCTCGTCCTCGTCCTCCATACCGGCCATGGCACGCTCGTCCATCTGAGCCGCCTGCCACTCCGCCTGAACGAGGGGGGATCAATAAGTGGATCAATAAGTCTTAAACACGTTACGCAACACTATTAACGCCGTCCTGCACAGCGAGCGTGAAATGTTGCTGAACCGGCTCTAAAGGAATGTATCCCGTCAGGAACTGAGCCTGCAGGTAAGTGGGTCAAAACAACAACATGCTCGTTTCTCAATTATGAGTTGAGTGCCATGTATGAACAATGCCAGTTGCCCTTTGTTCACAATAATCGCTTTTTATTTAATCCTATTTAATCCTAACTTTCAGTGTTAAACAGCTTTACTGGTGATTAAGTCAAATGTATTTGTTTTATGTGTATGAATAGGCTTTAATCACACAAATCAGACATTTAAATACATAAAAAGCTAGACTCACTGACCATCACGAGTAACACTCACATGATGCTTATTAGGTCATTAATTAATTTGGTCATTAATTAGACCGGTTTTGATGTCAATAAAGTTTATCTAAAAGGAAAACAACTTCAGCAAATTGCTCATTTCCACTCCGAAAGCTGCGAACACACCTTGGCGGCCTCAGACAGGAAGTCGCTCGACGCTGCCCCCGGTGGATCCTCAAACTCGTCCTTCGTGGATTTGCCCTGGCATGGGGAAACGACGAAGATCAGCAAAGTCATTCTACTTTTAAACATCAAATCAGAGCGATTAGAAATAAGTTGAGACCGCCGTGAGTCACCTTGGATTTGTGTTTTTTGAAGCCTTTAAGTTTCGAAGTCTTCTTCTGTTGAAAAGGAGAAAAAAAAGAAAGTTAGAGAATGACATCATAAATAATCCCAATGAAGCAGTAAAAGTGACAGAAGTACCGGTTTGCAGGTTTCCACGTCGTCTTCGTCGCTGTCTAAGTATTTTCCTGATGGCATGAAGTCGTCCTCAGTAACAGCATCCTAAACACCAATATGTCAGATAAAGTCAAAACCACAGAAAACATTTATAGTATTATATTCTAATCATTGATGCGCTTGAATCTAATATTAAAACACGTTGCTGAGGAATTTGGTGGCGTGTGTTGGAAGGAAGTCGGTTTGTTTTTGGATGTTTTCTAACATTAGAAAAATAAATCTTAAGAAGCAGCATTTTCACGATTCTCTTGATTAATCCGGTTTCTCTGCTACAAAGATGCTGGTTTACCGGATTCCAGTCCTCATCGGACAAATCCTCTGCCGAGAAGCTGCTCTTCTTCTTCTTCTGGTGACCGTCGTTCTCCAGCATGTCCTCCTAATTTAAAAAAGAATAATTAGCAAAGGATCCAAATTAATTAGATCCATTTGTTTTCATGTTACATGTTTTATGATTTACCTCGGAGCTTCGGCGACTCGCCTGCAGTAGTTTCATCTTCGCTGGTTTCTTCTATTAATGAAGAAGAAAAAAAAACTGGATTGAAAACGGGTGACAGAAGTATTCAAAAAGTATTAAAAAGAATAAAAGAAAGTTACAGGTTTGCAGTCTTCCATCCCGTACGGATCTTCATCTCCGTTCAATCCGGCAGACGAGTGGTGAGATGTTAGGAAGCGGTCGTCCATGAAAGCAGGCTGAGTCACAGATTAAAACCACCGTTAGTCCAGCATAGAATCCCATTTTTAAAACAGGATGTGTAAAATCAGCAAATATTCCTCTATTTCTGCACAGTTGTATATAAAAGTTAAGGCTGCACAATTTCCTAATTTCCTAATTAAATATTCTGCTTTAATCCATATTTGTTGGTGTTCTGCACCATGAATTACATATATAGAAATCACAATAGACAGACATTCAAATCTCAATTCAAAAACCTCAACAGCAGCTTTGAATGCAGAAAGATAACCCTAAATACAGTTAAATAAAATAAAATAAAAACATTTTTGCAATATCAACCATGATGTAAGGGTAAGAAAAACGGTACCTTGCTATTTGACGGGAGACTGTGGCTTCTCTCCTCCTCAAAAGAGTCATCCTACGAGTGAAAGATGATCATGCACATTTCAGAACAAGGCGGCGAGTTGTTTCGTGTTATGAAACAGGATATTCTCTGTCTAAACGTTACCTGAGACTTTGTACGAGGCGTGTAGCCATGTGCACCTAAATATTCATCTTGAGATTTCTCCTGCGGGAGAAAAAAAAAAACAAAATTCCAAACATTCTTCTGGCGCTTATCATCAGAACACACACACTGTCTTATTCAAATGCGCAGAGTCGTACCTTTGTGCTCTTGCGAGATGAAGAAGCGCCCTTCAGGCCAGAGGAAAAACAGTTATTCAACATTAAATTAATATTCATTAAAAGCCGTGAACAAGTCTGTTGCGACGTGTTAACGTGGATGTACCTTTTCGACGGTGATGGAGAATCCTCTCTGGGGCACAAATCGGATTTTCACCCTCTTTTTCTTCTTCTGGGGAGAGAACATATGACATGAATAATCATCTTGGTATTAAAAGGTGCTTATTGCATCATTATTAGATATAAAGTATAAGAAAAAGCCTACAGATCCGTGGCTGTCAACTTCTTCGTGCTGGGCTTCCCATCCCTCCTCCTCCTCTTCCTCTTCCTCAACGGGGCTTTCATTCATTGGCGTCCCCTGCAGACAACGGAACAGAACATGGACTTTCCCTTATCGGCGAAGTGTTGCCATGAGGACAAGAAGAAGATGAAGAAGAAGACGACAACAGAGAAGACGACGAAGAAGAAGATGATGAAGAAGAAGTAGAAGAAGAAGAAGACCATTACCTCGGACCATCGGCGTATGACGGAGTTCTTCTTGCTGACACCTTTGCCATTGAAGTCATCTCCCTGTTGTGGAATGACATCATCAGAACATCGCGACTATAAGCTGTAACTTCAAACTTCAAATCTCGTCCTGCGCCGCACCTTCGTCTCCTGAGGTAAATATCCGTTCATGTGTTTTCCCGTCGGCACCGAGCAGGAAGTGGACGCTCTCCGGAGCAGACCGACTTTGGTGCTCAAAGATTTCTTCTGTTGACCAAAAAAATGGTGTTAATCACCCGCCTGCTGCTTAATTAATACAAGAACAGAAACACGATAACGTACTTTGTAATCCATCCCGTTCTGATCCCCAACTTCATTCCCTTCTGAAGCCTCGTGCACGTCTGAGAAAAAGTCCTGACCAGAAGGACGATTTACAGTTTTAAACACTTGTAATCACAGATATGAATATTTATATGTGGGATAATGTTGAGTGTTACCTTTGAGGATTTTTGAGGGCTGAGTACAGACTTGCTCCTCCACTCCTTTGTGTCATCAGGAAACTTCTCCTACAAAGTAAAAGTCCATTATGAAGTCGAACATTCAAACCAACAACAGTGAAGTCAGGATTCTGCATGGATTAATTTACCTTCGAGCTTCTTCTGGAGAGTCGGGACAATCGGAACTTTTTATCCTTTTTCTATTAAAAAAAAAACAAAATGTTGAAATATATACTTAATAACCACAGAATGTCCAATAGTGGGTGATGAGCGAGACAAGGTTGGTACCTTGGCGTAACCCGCCGAGCCGTCCTGATCTTCGCCACTTCCTCCGTCGGAGTCGCCCTTCACCTAAGAGATGGATGGAGGTTAGCTTTGTTTTTAGCATCCGCCGTTCGTTCTGCTCACAAACATACCAACAATGCTAACGAGAGAAATTACTCGTCTCTTACTCTCAACGACTCTCGCCGAAGTCGGAACGTTCCAGACTTTTCGGGAAAAAAAAGGAAGAAAGAAAAAACAAATGATTTTGCATACTTGAGTCCAACATGTTTGGAGAGAATGTGATGGAGATGTCTCCTTACTGGTTTGAAGTCAGGCTGGAGCTGGGGGCTGTCTTCAGGCCAGTCTTCAACACACCGTTCCTGTGGTGGGATTTCAGTAGAGCATTTACATCATCCAAAATGCAATATGTCCATTGTTGCCTCAGTAGAAGCAGGGTGGTGGTGAAGGAAGGTTTATCAATATGTTCACTGTTAAAAGGTTCAAAGTCCCAAGAACTCCAACAGATCACACCATCTAGTTTAACTTTAATTCCAATATTATCATTTAAAAGAAAGGTGTCGAAAATACTGCAGGCGTTTCAAATCAGATGTCCATAATAGGTTAAATTTACCTGCATCAAATGAGCTGCACCATTTCTGGCCTTCAGTGTGTTTGGGCCTTAAAAACTCACCTGTCCGATAAGCAGGACGTCTTCAAAGAAGTCAGAGTTCTCAGGTTCCAACGGCCTGGTTTCCTGTAAAAGAAAGAAATAATATCATTAGATATTTAGAACAATGTCCGAGAACGTTTTGTTGCTCCAGCAAATACGAATGGCGAATTATGTACGACTTCAATGGCATGCATACCGGAGTTTTGGGTTTGTGGGGAACAACTGGTTTTGGGAGTGTGCGGGGTGGACTAGGAGATGTTTTTGACGCAGTTGCTTCATGTTCGATCTACACGGCGTATAAAAAGGAGGCAAAGAAGGTCAGTTACACACAGCGGTTACAGTAGCAGAGATAACGTAATGCGGAAGTGTGATCTTGGCATACAGGGTTTGCTGGTTTCTGTGGCATTTCTGGCATGGGCGGTTTTTCTGGCATGGGTGGATTTTCCATCCTTGGTGGTCTAGTTCTTGGAAGCGGCCTTGGTGGACGTTTGAAGGTCCTTACCTGCAAGATTGATTATAAAAAAATGAAGTATAATGTGCACGCCATAGAAATGAGATGCATCCTAACAGTATTAGCATTAAATATTGATTTATGAATGTCCAAATATCAAGTCACCCTTGTTACATACGTGAGTCATTTCAGAGAGAGATTGGCCCGGTGACATGGACAGGTTCCTGGCCCGACTGAAGGGACTCGGCTGGAGAATTTCATGTTTTGTTCCCTGAGGAGTCGTCAAGATAATATCACCTGGCGCCTCTGAGGACTTCGGTTGGACGGCAGGACAAGACTCCGTTGTCGTTGCCTTGAAGAGATCAGGCGGCGATAGCACATCCAGCTTCATTGCTGATGGGCTGTTGAGTGAAGGTGTGGAGTATTTGGCCTCGGAGCCAGTACTGCTGGAGGTTATTCTGAATAAATCCCCAGCATTAGTCTTTGAGGGAAGGGGTTTGAAGATGTCTGGAGTCCCAGGTGAGACGTTGTGGAAAGGGTTGTATTGACTTGAGGGTGTAGCGCCAAATGGATCGTCCGAACTGGAAAGGCCTTGGGATAAATCCCATGTGATCGGGCTTGGGAACGGGTCGACTGCATTTGCGGATGAAGATGAAAATATGTCCTTAAGAGAAGACATGCCAAATAGATCCTCTTCCGTAGAGGGATGTTGTTGGCGGAAGACTTCCCCACTTTTAGTCGGAACCGCTTGAGACAAATCCGCTGATTTGGAGGCGGCAGTATAGAAGGGGTTCACCGGTATTGGCTTGTTTGACAATTCTCCCAGTGTTTTTGTGGACCCAGTCAAATCGCCTTCAAAGAGGTTTAGCCCCCTTGTGCGGAAAAGGTCGTCTTTAAACAGCTCAGAGCTTTTCAACGGCGACGTTTCAGAGAGGTTCTGAATTTGAGTGGGGACTGGCTTGAATATGTCTGCTGAATTCCGGTTAACGTTGTGAAAATGGCCATTGGCAGACGCTTCCTGGGTCAATGGCAGGGTCTGTAAGTGGCCTTCCACAGGGTGGGTGGTAGAGGTCTGGAATGGGTTCTTTGGGAGTCCAGAAAATTCCACTCCATTTGTCACTGTCGGCATTCCAGACCAAAGATCCAGGGGCGAACTCTGAAATTCAAGATCCTCTGGCGTTTTCCTCCCCGAGTCCTCCATCACACAATCTTTGGCGCCAGATTCCTGATGGCAGAACACAAAGTCATTAGGGACGTGCTTAATGAAAATCACAGTACTTCTGGTAATTTTTGACCTCGCATGTACCAAATCATTTGCGTAAAAAGGGTTAATTCTGGTGAATCCACGATTGACTTCTGACAAACAAAAGAAAACGTGACTAAAGTGGTGGAGGAGGAAGATTTGACTTGGGCAGGTGAGAAACATACCTGTGGAGTTAAACGGAGCTGTTCCTGCCTTCCATTCCGGAACGGTGACACAGCAGAAATGTTGTATGATCGATGACGAAAGTGTAAAATTGACTTTTCGTCTCAAGGACAGCTCAAGACACAATTGCATGAGAACCAGGTATGCTTTCAGGTAGCATCTTTTCAAAAAAAAGTTGCCAGTTCTGGAATTTTGGACTCGAATTTTGCACCGAACTCACTCCACCACTTTCAACAGACTTGACTTTATAACAACAGAAACATTTAGTCACACACGCCTCCCTACACACTTTATAATAACAGATCGTCCCGGCTTCAAAGAACAAAAAACAAGAGTTCAGGGCGTGGAGCTAACCTGCACCGCAGGAGGAAGTCGATTCACTCTAAAAAGTTAAGATATTCCATGAGGCTTTCAGCTGAATCTTGGGTAAATTCTCTGCTGTACCACACATGTTCAGTCTCACCTGTCCGACGTGTAGCTGGCGGCCGTCCGTCACACCTGCGGCAGCCGAGAGATCAGCCAGGAAGTCGCGGTCCTGCAGGGACAAACTCTTGTTACACCGAACAACAACAACAACATATTTATAGAGGGAAGCGTGGGAAGTCATGCATCATGTTCTCCACGCATTCCGATTCGCCACAATGCGAAAGTCACGTGATGCTTGTTCTGAAACGACACAATGGGCGTTTCTACGCTCCCCAATGGCCGAGGTACAACCACAGAACATCGTAAAAAAATAGTCCTAAACTCCAAGTAGTGGCGTCTCACCGGTTTGTTTTGAGATTCGTTCATAGAGGATCCGCTGGAATCAGAGACCGAGGAAACCAGAGTCTGAGAGGGAAAATAAATAATAAAGAGAAGATATCACATGCTGCTTTAAAAAAAGAAAAACCTGCAGGACTGTTGGAAGAGAAGAAGTCAGACATGTTACTGTATTTAGACTGAGTGGGCGTTGTGTGTTTGAGGTGTTGATACAAAAGGTGTGTGTGTGTGTGTGTGTGTGTGTGTGTGTGTGTGTGTGTGTGTGTGTGTGTGTGTGTGTGTGTGTCACTTACTTGGTATTGAGTGAGGAAAGGGCTTTGGGAGACTTTCTTGAGCATACTTTCTAGCGTCACAATACTCTAAATAAAAAGAAAAAAAATCAACTTTTATTCGTCATAGGAGACTTTACAGATACAAACAACATGTCTGTAATATTTAAGTCGTACCTTAATGAAAAAAAAATCAAATATAGATCAAAATAGATAAGAAAAACTGCAGATTTTGCTCCCCAAAATCTGAAATGCCAACATGAGGGCTGGAGACGATGCTAAAGAGGCGAAACATAGCTCTAATTCCAGTGTTCTATGACATTAGAATAAGTTAAATTATACTTATTATGGATGTTTTTCATTTCGTAAGATTTTATGGCAGAAGCAGAGTTATTGTTTTTTTTTAGCAAGGTTTAAATCTACTCAACACATTGCTTGTCAAGAAAAAAATTAAAACTAGTGAATTCTTAGTTCAACCTCAGCATGACGGGGCAGATTCTTTCTGATCCGTTTGTCAGCCACAGAGAAAAAAAAATTAAATTAAATATGACATATTTAACATGTAGAAAAAGAAGACAATTGCATTTTGTTTGGAGGCATATTTAAGAATCAGACAACTCCCAGCCTCCATAGCATGATTTTTTTTTAAATCCAGTTTAAATTCAACTCACAGGTCGTCTTTCCGCAGACGTCGCACCGCCTCCGTGCTCCTCCGCCTCCGCCTCGCCCTCCTAAATAACATTTATATTGAGCAAAATTATCAATAAATAACCAAAAAACACACCACTGTAAACCTTTCACCAACACTGTTAATTAACACGAGACTTACCGTGACCGTGTCCCCCCTCATGACGAGGGAAGTTTGTCGAAATAAAGTAAAAAAAAAAAAAAAAAAAAAGTAGATTTGAAACCAGATTATTTGATCGTCGGTGGAGATTTTGTGGACGATTACGTTTCTTCTCAATCTCGGGATTGACTGGAGTCACCTCGCTAATTATCTCCCCGTTTGACGCACCTGTGTCCCAAACATCCGGAATTAAACGTTTCAAAATAAAAGGCTTCACTCGCTCTGACTGTAAGCCTTTATGTCAGGCTTGAAATTATATCGTGATTTAAAACTGACATATGTCTTTGCATATGAATATTCATATAATTGTCTCGTCCAGGACATTATTCACAAGGGGATGTGTTTTTTTTAATTTATTATTAATTGAGGCCAATGTGATCTACAACATAATTAATAATGCAGAATCAAGAGATGATGTACTTGATAGTAATGGTAACATTCATTAACACTTATATAATTAGTCTCGGTGAAAACTCACATTTGAAAAGCAGCAGTAAAAATGCAGGAGTTACAAATGAAATGAATAAAAATAAAAATGTAAAAAAGTCAAAATAAAATAACACTACAATTAAGAGCATACATTTTAAATATTCCATCTTGTTTCATTATCTTCAACCATACGTGAAATTATTCTTTCCGTATTTGGTGAAATCATAGGCTATAATTTTCACAATTATTTCGAAGGAAAATTCTCCTGACTTCCGGTATCTTTCTCCGCGGGCTTGACACAAGCCGGTATCTTTCCACCTGCCTTTCAGCTCAATGCAGACCGACCGGTTGTCGTCGGCAGGCTCAACCGGGCGGTGTGGTCCAGGCGTGGTCACGTGGGCATAATCTCTGTGCTGACAGGAGGAAACTCTGCACCTTGTTTTAATAATTTACATTAAAAAAAAAAACATTTTATTCCTTAATCAATTCCAGCAATGTGGTTTTAAAAAGGTGTTCACATTAAAACAATTAAATGAAAATAAGAACATGTCACTTCCTCACCACATTTGTTTTCTTTCAACTCAGTTTGTCTGAAATTAAAGTTTAAATAAACTGCTATCATCATGCATCAGCATATCACTGAATATGATTCTTAAAATGTCTTTTCATAGCTGTGAAATTAAAAGACAAACATAGAGCTCTATAAAGACTGTAAATGTGTCCCATTAAAAATATAATCTACTACAGTTACAGTTTATAGTGCATCTTCAAAACTGTTATAATATAATAATTCAAGGCTCAAATTCAATATTTTAATCTGAATTCCATAGGTAATTGCTTTGTGAAGTACAATGAAAAAGGCACTTTTACTTCGATTTGAGACGGTTTAAATAATATGCGTATTATGTTATCAGTTTGAAGCAAACCTCTATTTTAAATTAAATAGAGGAATTGATTTTTTTAACCCAAATTCACCCAAACATCATTTACATGTACATATTAAACTTAAGATGATCTGGTGACACGGGTCACCATGGCGTGCCACCAAGAAGTCCCGGTATTGTCAAGGAAACGAAAGAAAAAGCACAACGGGGAATTTTGTCTGTCCGCAACAAAGACTTTAACCAAAACATGGTGTGGCATTTCTATTTCTGGCGGCCGTGCCCCCATCCCAACCTCAGGTGGAGTGTCTGTATAGTCTCAATATTTGGCTTCACATTTGATTGTTATCTGCAAGTACAGTAAACTACTTAATTTCTAATAAGTCCAACACAGAAACCGAAAGGATGGCGGGACATTCTCTCGGGGTGGAGCCACAAAAGAGATACTAAACAAGAACATTCAAAAGAAAAATTCATATCTCTGAGGACACACATCCCTCCTCACCCTTTTTCATCTTCTTACCAGGTGAGACCATAACCGCAATAATACGCATTAATGAAGCATTAATAACAAGCAAAACAATGGAGGCTCATGATACCTTTGTTTCGATGCATGTTTTGTTCATTTACGATTGTCAGAGTAATAACTCTGTAAAGCAAACAGAATGACAACTGCTAATTATTGTTAAATTGTTTGTGTAAACGTATTTTATTTTGAAACTGTAATGAGTAACAAATGTTAATTTATATTATCACAATATTAGTGAACAGCAGCTGTTAAAGAGTGTGGAAATTGTGTCTTATTTTCAAGAAAGAATTCTTTAACCAATTATTATTATTTATTAATTATTTTACCAGATTTGAGTTTTTCCCCACAAGATGGCTGAATCTGACGAGGATAGCGATGTGGAATACTTTTTCAACAGACTCAGAACTTACCCTTCTCTAAGTGGCTTGTCTCCAAAAGACATCCTCCAGAAGCTGCAGGGTTTGGTAACAAACATCCACTGGGGCCCAGCGGAAGCCACTGGCCTGTTCAATGCTCTCCTGAAGCGATTTGACTCGACGGCAAAAGACAGATCATATCTCTTGTCATGGATGATGAAAATGTTGCACTTCGTGGAGATTAATTACATCACTCCCGGTTGGAGGAGTCAAAACAAAAAGACGCTCGTCGAGCTGGTCCGAGACGAGGCTGTAACGAACGAAGACCTCAAGAAGTGTTTGGCAGATGGCACAGAAAAGGAACTGGACGAGATTCTCGAAGAAATTCGTCAGCAAAAGTTAAATCAAATAGACGAAAGTCTTTTAGCCGAGGTGAGAGACATTGTGTCATCAGTCGCACCACTTGTTAAAGATCCTACTTTGCATAGTGACGCAGCACAGTTGAGTGACTTGAAGAAAGTTTTGCTGAAGATCTGTCTCGCAGCGAAAAAACCTCACTTCATGCCACGACTGACGCAGATGGTGAGCTGGTGCATTATGGCTCTTTCCAAAACGGGGTGCTTAATTCAGGTCGGCACCGGAGAGGGGAAGTCCTGTATCGTGGCAATGTTTGCTGCCTTTCGAGCCATGAGAGGAGAAAAGGTAGACGTCATGTCCAGCTCATCGGTTCTCGCAAAAAGAGATTTGAAAGAGTGGCGAGACTTTTATGGCACTTTGAAGATCAGCGTAGACAGCAACATAGACAAACCAGACGAGGAATTGAAACGGTGCCACGAATGTCAGGTTGTTTACGGTACTGTAGAAGATTTGGCTGGCGACTGGCTTAAGCAGCGCTTTTATAGGAAGGACATATTTGGGCAAAGAGCATTCAAGTGTGCAATCGTGGATGAAGTAGATTCCTTGATGCTGGATAAGGGTCTTCAGACTGTCTATCTAAGTAGCGACATGCCGGCTTTGCAACACCTCAATCCACTCCTGGCATTGATATGGACCACTGTGAATCAATGCAGAAAGATTGGGACAGAGACGATTGTGGGGCGACAACACCCCTTCCATCAAGTCATGTTTGAAAACATACAGCACAAAGACATTGACCAGTTCACCATCCTGCAAATGGCTGAGGACGCAGGTGTACTGGCAAAAGGTTCAGTCAAGGACCTGAGAAAGAACCTGAACCTTTTAACTGAAAAAACAAAAAATGTTACGGCAAACCAGTTGGCAAAGTTCTTTGAGACGGCAGAGAAAAGATTCCCATGTTGCCAGTTTGCCCTGCACTGCATCAATGGTGGATCAGTAGAAGAACTGAACAAAAGGCCCCGAAAAGAAACAGCCAATCAGCAAAGGGTCCCGCTGCTGTTAATCAACGGGGGCTTCTGTCAGTACATGTATCCTGATACGGAGAGTGTGCTCGGAGGCGTGGAGGCAGAAATAAAACGCGCTCTGCAATTTACGCCTTGTGAACTCAGCAAAGATGGACTCACCTGCTACATCCCGGGCTTCCTTTCACATTTGGTCGACTCCCAGCTAAAGGTTTGGATTCGAAATGCATTCGTGGCAAAAACCGTGACAAAGGATCACGAGTATGTCGTCGAGACAAACGGGATAGTGCCTGTTGACTATAGTTGCACAGGTGTTGTTGAAAATGATAGGAAATGGTCAGATGGGCTCCACCAGTTTATTGAAATGAAACATGGGTCCAAGCTGAGTGACATGACAGCCATCACAAACTATATGTCTAATGTTGGCTTGCTGCAAAAGTATGGAAGTCAGATATATGGAATCTCTGGGACTCTTGGCCAACAAGCAGAGACGGAGACTTTGCAGAAAATCTATAGAGATATCAAGACCTGTCAGATACCTTCGTTCAAACGCAGAAAGCTTTTTGAGGTTGAAGGAGTGATCACAGTTAATGAAGAAGAATGGATTGAGACAACTTGCGACGCCATCACCGCCCAAACCAACCTTACTCCTTATAGGGATGGACGAGCCGTGTTGGTCATCTGTGAGACTATCCAGCGAGCTAAAGTTCTGTACCAGGCTCTAGGAGAGAAAGTCCAGAAGAAACAGCTTTACATAAGCAACAACATGGACAATACTGCGATCTTTGCCAAGAAGCTTGAAGCAGGAGAGGTTATTATAGCAACAAACCTTGCAGGTCGTGGGATGGACCTTAAGGTATCTGACCAGGTAAAGTCAGCTGGAGGTTTGTTCGTTGTGCAGACCTTCCTGCCCAAGAATGCCCGTGTGGAGGCACAGGCATTCGGCCGCACTGCGAGACAAGGATCTCCTGGATCTGCTCAACTCATCGTCTGTGCCAACCATCTGTCAGAACCCGTCAAATTGATCGCTTTATTGGGCAATCTTCAGTCTTCAGTCATGAATATGATTAATGTCCTTCCACATCTTTTTGCGATGCAATTGAGGTCTTATCAAAAAGGCCATGGCCATGAGCAATCCGACAGAATGTCTTCAATGCTGTCAGAGAGTTTGACTGCAAACTCCAATTTGGGGATGAAGACAGTTAAAAAGGTCAGAGATTACTTAGTGGCTAAAGAACTAGCTAGCTACTTGGAGAGTGATATCCCAAAAATAAAGGAGAAGGAAGAGCTTTTCAATGAGTATCTGGAAACACTAGATGAATTGTACAGAAGCAGTAACAACAAGCCAGAAGATTCGGATTTGTCTGCACTGAATGAATTTTGGGGTATGTGGCTAATCACAAACTACAATGAGACGGATTCTATCACAGACTTAAAATGCAAACTACATGAGGACCTGGAAACAGCCAGGCAAAAACTCAGACAGAGAGAATCACCCTTGTCAAACCTGCACTACTACACTACATTTGGCAATGACCTTCGCAAAAAGGGACAACATGCAGACAGTATCAAGATGTACACTAAGGCCATACAGGAGGACCACTGTTGGGCAGCAATTGCATATTACAACCGTGCTGTTGCATCTCTGACCAAGCAAGGCAAGTATCAGGATCTACACTGCATTAATGAAGTTCTGGGAGATTTACAAAATGCACTGAAATCTGTTGAGCTCTACTGTGAACAGATTGAAGCCACTCAACGATACGCCACACAAGTCAAGGACCTCCACAGTGAGCAAGTCACAGGATTTGACGGACACATGAAGACCAGACGTGATGTGTTTCTGTGTTTCAAAGAGAAGATTGGTGAGGCCATAAAGAAAGTTGAACAGGCCAGAGATTTGAATGGGACTTTAAAAGTGAAGGAGATGTCAATCTACTTCCTGCCTCCAGGAGAATGTTTTCTGGCCTTGCCCATTGCAAATTCTCCAACCAGCTACAGAGAACTTCTGAGAGCGATCCGGGTCGTCATCCGTCATCCCTTCTGTGTAGTCAATGAACTGAGGTTTCTTGAATCTCTGGGTCTGACACAGTTCTATACCTTGGACATAGAGTTCAGCTTTCTCTCAAGGATACGTAGGGCTATGAAGCTGTAAGTTTTTCATTAGATGGATGGCATCAGTACTTGAGCAAAACAATACAGCATTAAAAGAATGGACAATGGTGTTGTAAGGAAATCTTGTCACCTGCAAACTTCCAGGAACTAAGAAACACAGCTTAGCTCCAGTTTGCCAATCACAGACTGTATATAAGAAGTGGACATATTGATTTTGGCCGATGTCATCTTGGATTTTGGCCGCCGCCATCTTGTTTTTTTTTTAAAGAGTTACACGTGAGGGTGGAGCTAAGTGCAACTATGTAAATTAGACATTTTTAGCAGACCAGAAAGGTTTCAGCTTTCGTGAACTAAAAACCCACTGTGAAAGGGTTGAAGCGACCTGTCAACCATAAGGAATTCTATTCAAGCTGACTTTTTTTTTTGGCAAGGAGTCGCCCCCTGATGGCCAGTAGAGAGAATACAAGGTTGAGGCACAGCATTTACTTCACTCTTCAGAACCGTAGGTTGCCCCCTGATACTGACAGAACCTAAAACATAAAAGTCAGAGGTAGAACAAGTTTCAGGTGTTTTTATTATTTACCAGTGTTAGGGTACACAATATACATATGACATACATATACATATAACATGGTGTATTTTTCTATTGTCAGTTCAATTGAACAACTAATAATCAATGTATTTTATTGTACTTTAACAAATATATTGTGCAATTTTAAAGGTTGATATGTATGTATGTACACACACACACACACACACACTCTTTTTTGAGACGTAAATCTAACGAAGAAAGTTTTTCACTGAAGGCTTGTATTTTTGGAAAGCTACAAAACTAACTGTTGTATTACAATTTAAATGTATTTTGATTCTGTATAATTCAAGTCAACCTCTCATTTGAAAAGATGATTATTGTCTAGTCATTTAAATATATGATCACTACGCTGGATTTACATGTGGTATCAATAATTTAAAAAAAGTGTAATAAACAACTTGTTTTTCTCCTTCTTGAAAAAGAAGACAGGACACATGAGATTTCTTCTTAAGCTTTTATTAATATTTAAGTTTGCTTTTTTTTAGGATGTTCATTGTGTTACACAGAGAAATTAGCCACACAAGCAAAAACTGATTTGTATCACTTTACCTTAAATCTTTTTTTATTATTATTATTTTAATTGTTAATTATATTATTCTCCCTTATCAGCTCTAATGCTAAAAAAGTTACACAAGAACTATCACACGGTTAACTTGTGAGCACATCGGGACGGTAAACTAACACTTCAGAAAGATAAAAAGAAAAACAAAATGAAAAAATGGAAGAAAAATCCCAAAATAGAGGGGGGCAAGTATGATTGAAGTAAAAATTAAGAGACAAAAGACATCATGGACAAGCATTTACAATCACACAGCCCTGCTCAACTCTCCACAAATAAGTAATTCAACCTTTTTCCTTATTTGGCTATCTCCGTTTCTCAGCTCCACTCATTATCCCTTATTTGGTAGATGCGCTATTGCTTGAGTTTTTAATCCGAGTCCGGACTAAAGTGCTTAAAACATGGCGGCAAACCCTCAGGTGGATTTCACGTCTTGCACAAATCTAAATAGCAAAATTTGCCTTCTTAAATGCCGACTTTCTGAGCGTTTTCAAAAGGCTAGTTCTGTTTTACGTGAGAAGCAACGTAAAAAATACCGTCGCCCCTGCTGCCGTCAACATCTCCCAAGTATCTCCGACTTTCTCGCCATCGTCGTCATCATCTGTCCGCCCTTCATCAAACAGGTTACGGGGAAGAAGCACCGGAACGCCGACCTCCAACTAACTCATAAAATGATACCGATAAAAAAACTAAAAAAAAACGTACAAATGCATTTCCTTTTTTAAAAGTCGGTCCAATGGCTACGCGTCGTAGGGCAGTGGTTAGCTTTGTGTCCGATTTGGATTAAGTGTGACCTCATGCCCTCGTTTTTTGAGGCTTCTGATTGGTCGTTTCGAGGTGCAGATATCGGCCGATCATTTACTGTACATACAATGTTTTTTTTGTGCGTTGGCAGTGAAGGGGCTGGTACATTGTCATCGGTAAGTCACAAGGGGGCTTTGTTGGTCTTGAATCCAAATTAGCAAACCTTTCCCACGGAACCGTGGTGACCTTTGACCGCTTTAATTGTGCTTCACGGGATACGAGCGCTTCTTCGGACTCACACACACACACGCAACAATCACAACACTTCTCTTGACCCTCAAATCGCACAGAAACTCAAGTATGCTAGCTGGGTTTGTCAGGAGGTATCCATGCACGGGCAAGGCTAAGAGATTAGAACCCAGATGAGAAACACAGTGATCCCTTCTGGCGATGCGCCAACGCCGAAATGCAATATCCATGCTAGTTGGTGTTGGTGCCGCCAGCTGTATTGGAAGCGCTAATTTAGCGTGCGATTGGTGTTAGCGATAGCTAAAGCTATCCCGTCGGTCTCATCTATGCTTAAGGAAACATACACATACCAAAAAAAAAAACAAAAAAAAATTCCACAACTTTGCAGAATATAAAATAAAAATGATCCACAAGGGCTGATTCCAGGCATGCAACTTCCAAGTCTAGAAAACATTTAAAAAAAAAGCTTCCTACCTACCTCCAATAGGGGAAAACAAACGAGACGGTTGGGGCGGATGGAAGACAATAAACGACCTGGCGACACCGAGGAGGAAGTAGTCACTAAAACGCCTATCATTGGCTGCCTCTACATGACGCGTGCCGACCAATCAGCGGCTCCGGGCCGAGGCAAGTTTTACAAATGAGAGAATAAAAAAAAAATTCACAATTAAAAACTAGTTTAAAAAGTAGTAGACACACGTTGCTATAAGTATCTCTGCTATAGTAAGTTGTTTTTCTTCTTTTTTTAATCTATCGGTTTAAACTCATTGTGTAATAAAGAGAGAAAGTGTTTTTTTTTTACATTATCATCATCAACAACATAATCTTCAGCATCAACAACAATAACAGATTATTACTATTGGTTAATGCGAGGTGTGTGGTCTCTATGGGCCTCCTTATCTAAATTAAAGGGCGCTATTGGCTGACAGAGGCTCCAATAGAGAGGGAGGGAGGGAGGGAGAACTGGCAGCCATTCCTCCCCCGCCTGTTAATCTCTTCTTGTCTATATATTCGTACTTCAGCTGGAAGGCTTATATACATCTCCCTCCCTCCCGTCCTATTCTGCTCATGTTGGGGGGGAATGATGGGAGTTTTATTAGTGACAAATAAGTAACCCATTTGTCTCATTTCCTTCATAATCATCACACTTCATCTTTCCCTTCCTTTTTTATTTTTCGTCCTCGCTCTCACTCACGCTCTCTGGCTATCTTATTTCTTTCTTCTTCCCTTCAGCAAGACACCTCCATGGTTTGGGAGGGGCTGGGCGGCATCTGGCCGCCCTGCGAGCCCTGCGACAGCGTGCGGGAGCGAGAGCGCGACCCGTCCATGGAGTAGGAGGAGGAGAGTGAGGTGGTGCGGGAGCGCGACAGGCGGGTCATGCAAGAGGACGCCACTGCAGAGAGGACGAAGCGGCGACAAGAAGATCGTAAAAATTAGAAATCAGTAAACAGTAAAAGGATCTACATTTTTATTATTGTTGATGCATGAGAAGTCGACTTACTGTAGCCCATTCCCTGGATGAAATACTTGAATGCCTCAGTCAGTTTAGCAGGCTGAAAACACAAAGAGGAAATAGTTAAATTACAAATTATTATCGGGGGAATAATTATATGGCTACAATCACTAAGGACTACAACTCCCAGAATTTCTGCTTTTTGGATTGTTTTGACTCTCTCTTTTTTTCTCATCTGAAAAATCCACAAAAAAAAACTAACCCCAACCCTAATCCTAAACATAAACATTAGCCAAACCTGGCTAAATGTATTTATTGTATGTATTTCATTTATTTATAAATGTGTATTATTATTTTATATTTATATATCTAACCCTACCACCACCATTTAAATAGGCTAGGGCAAAGAAACCATATCCTGAATTAACAAACCCCAACCCTAACCCTAACCCACTAACCCTAATCCCAGACCTTAGCCAAACCCTTATTGCCTGGTTTTATTTCTTCAAACAAATCCGCAATCATTAGTATTTTGGATTCACAGGATGTTTGTATGAGCATGATGATTTTCTTTAGATATTAAAATATAAAACTGACAAAAAATGTATATATATATTTTTTTTATGTATTTAATTTACATTTACATTTACATTTAGGTCATTTAGCAGACGCTTTTGTCCAAAGCGACTTACAATAAGTACATTTGTCAAAAGAAGGAAACAAAGAAACCACGACGTATCATTGCCGATAAAGTAAGAGCTAAAAATAGAACAAGTGTTAGGTCCTCATCTGAGTAAAGTAGTACTTCAAGAGCAACAGTGCTAAGATCAGAGTGCTATAGGTAAGTTTTTTTTTTTTTTTTTTTTGTTTGTTTGTTTGTTTTTTTTTTTTTTTTTTGGGGGGGGGGGGGGGGGTGCTAGTGGGTCATGCTATGTAGAGTCAAGGTGAAGTCTGAACAGGTGAGTCTTGAGCCTTTTTCGGAAGATGGCAAATGACTCTGCTGTCCTGACATTGGTCGGGAGTTCGTTCCACCACTGAGGCGCCAGAACAGAGAAGAGTCTGGACTTTGCTGAGCGACATTTGCTTGATTTCAGCGATGGTGGTACCAGCCGGCCAGCTGAAGTAGAAGAGCGAAGTGCTCGCTTCGGGGCATGAGGTTTGACCAGTGTTTGAAGGTAGAAGGGTGCCGTTCCATTGATGGCCCTGAAGGCCAGTGTCATCGTCTTGAATTGGATGCGTGCTGCAACAGGGAGCCAGTGGAGGTCACGGAGGAGGGGGGTCACGTGGGAGAATTTGGGTAGATTGAAGATAAGGCGTGCTGCGGCATTCTGGATACGCTGTAATGGTTTAATCGCAGAGGCCGGGAGTCCGGCCAGGAGAGAGTTGCAGTAGTCAAGGCGGGAGATGACCAGTGCTTGGACCAAGAGCTGCGTTGCATCCTTTGTGAGGAGGGTCCGAATCCTGCGGATATTGTAGAGGGCGAATCTGCAGGATCGGGCCACAGCAGTGATGTTGGGGGTGCAGGATAGTTGGTCATCGAGGATTACACCCAGGTTCCTCGCAGTTGAGGAAGGTAATACTGTGATGCCCTCGACAGTGACCGACAGGTCCATGCGAGGGCAGTCTTTCCCTGGGATGAAGAGGAGTTCGGTTTTGTTCAGGTTGAGCTTGAGGTGATGTGCAGTTGTCCAGACAGAGATGTCAGCCAGACAGTTTGAGATGCGAGTTGCAATGTGAGCGTCAGAGGACGGGGGAAAAGAGAGGAACAGCTGGGTGTCATCTGCGTAGCAATGGTAGGAGAATCCATGCGATGTGATAACAGAACCTAGTGATCTGGTGTATAGTGAGAACAGAAGCGGTCCTAATACTGAGCCTTGAGGGACGCCCGTGTCCAGAGAGCAGGGTTTGGACATAGAGCCATTCCATGTGACCTGGAAGGTGCGGTTTGTCAGGTATGATGTAAACCAGGCGAGAGCAGAGTCAGTTATGCCAAGTTCAGCCAGAGTGGAGAGGAGGATTTGGTGGTTGACTGTGTCGAATGCAGCAGATAGGTCGAGGAGAATGAGAACGGAGGAGTGGGACGAGGCTCTGGCGTCTCGCAGGGACTCGGTCACTGTGAGGAGGGCCGTCTCAGTGGAGTGAGCAGTCCTGAATCCTGATTGATTAGGGTCTAGGAGGTTTTTCCGCAAGAGATAGGATGACAGTTGGTTGTAGGAGGCACGTTCCAAGGTTTTTAATTTAATTTAATTTAATTTAATTATTATTATTTTTATTATTATTTATTGCTGCATACCCCTCTGACACTGGGTAGTTGCACTCTGCGTCCAGATGACATCATTTTAAGGCCTACCTCAGATCGAACCGAAGTCCATTCAGAAAACGAGCATTTTAAATGTTGTTTGCTTGTCATCTTGCAGACAGACCTAACAAAGCACGACTTCTGACTTTTTAAATCAACATCATGATGTCACCATTCCGGCATTCTTTTGTTGCAATTTAATCGCAGTGAAATTGTTTAAATTTGTGAGTTTCTTGCTGGATAAACGAATAAAGCGTGGTCACCTGGGTGAGCTGAGGGAGACCGCCAGCATCCGCCATCTGTGGACGACCGAGAGAAGAAGTGTGTAAGGACGACGAGAAATAAGAAAAAAACAGATGAATAAAAAGACTTGAAGGTGAGTTACTTTTAGAAATGAAGTCGTTGTTGGGTCCATTTTGCTGTTGCACTCCACCTAGTGGTCAAAGTGGGAAAAACTTAAAGACTTCTTTGTCCATTAGGAGACATTTTAGACGAATTTAAGACCTAAACACTTACAGCAGCATCCTCATAAGGAGCCTGATCGCCCACCACCAACATCACTGGACACCTGATGTGGACAGAAATAAACATTAGAAGAGCGATTGACAGGTTTGTGTTTTTTTTTTAAAGTTAAAGAAATAAAGATAAAAGTTGAGAGGGGGTTTACTTGAAGGTGCTGCTGCGGTCGATGTTCAAGTCTCTGCGACTGGAGGGGGAAAAAAGAGGATTATGTCATGTGTCACCTGATACAGAGTGCGTTTGTGTTTGGTGAAGTCGGTGGGAGCGTTCACCTGTTGTAAGTCTTCCAGAAGAGCTCTATGTTGGCGATGTTGGAGGCTTTGGAGATGCGCTCTCGGTGCGACTGCACCAGATCTGTGTTAGACGACAGCTCCTCCTGCAAGGGAACGAGACCCGACGCAAAAAACCACAAAATGATAAATATGAAAAAAATAAATAAGTGATAGATTCAGGTATTTTTTTTGTTAAATAAACTTATTGTTACCTGACTGAAGAGGTGGGAGAGGATCTGCTCTGTGAGGGAGGACGTCACTGAGATGAGCTGGAGACGAACCAATGACATTGTTTAATACGAGGAACAGTAACCAATGCTACTCTAAACTTAAATTGATGGAGGAGTCGGGTGAGAAGCAACTTGATTAAAATACCAAAATGTTTATATTTTATATATGTATATATTTTTATTTTATTTAATATTCTATTTAATTTTTATTTTTTATTTATTTATTTTTTTAAGAAAAAGAAAATGATGTATGAATGTTGTGCTGTATAATGTCCTCCAATTTAGATTTCAATAAAAAAAATGATTAAAAAAATTCCAAAATGTATATATTTTATTTATTTAATTTTAATTATTTATTTTTTTTTTTTTTTTAACAAAAAGAAAATGATGTATAAATGTTGTGCAGTTTAATGTACTCCAATTTCAATACAAATTGAAATTAAAAAAATAACAAAATGTATATTTATTTGTATTTATTTAAATTGTATTTAATTTAAAAAAATATATATATATTTTAAATTTTTTTTTTTTTTAAGAAAAAGAAAATGATGTAAAAATGTTGTGCTGTATAATATACTACTATACAATTTCAATAACGGTTTGAATTAAACAAATACCAAAATGTGGAGACCAACCTTCTGGGCAGCCCAGTCTATCCATCCTCGGGCGTTTGTGTCGATGTTCACCAGAACCAGACCTTCCACCGAATCTGGGTTTGCAAGCTGACGGGGGAAGAAAGATAGATAAGATGACAAGCAAAACATCACAAGAATGTTTATAGATTAATTAAGTCGTCAAAAAGATGCTCATGATTAAGTCCTATTTGAAAATAAATGCATTTTCTTTCCCCCACAAAATAGCTGCTACAGCAACTGTCGTGTTTCGCTGCTCTCTGATAATTAAAACAAGATGTCATATAATAATAAGCTGCTGTCAGAACACAAGATTAAAAAAAAAAACACTCACCGCAAACTTGGAGAGGATGTACGCTCCCACCCCCACTCCCACTCCGATCACAGTACGGAAGCTGACGGACGGAACAGGTTAATAACACATCTGTTCATGTGTTAAAATGTTATTTAAATCTTTATTTTCACTTCAACATAAATGGTTAACTCACTTGAAGAACTGCAGGATGGAGGGGATCATCTCTGCTACGGTGTCCATGGACGGATACTGGTAACTACCAATGATCATATGAAAAACATCACATTTTTTTATTTTAAATATATACACCGCACTCTTTGCTGTCTCAGCAACAAAACAAAAAAAAACTAAAATTACTGGAAATGACTGTTTACTTTACACAGCGTCTTTTTATCCCCAGAGATTTCAGAATAAAGAGAATAAAGCTGAAATTTCCAGAATCAGCAGTGGGAGAGAAGGGTCAAAAAAACAAATCGAAATCCTCCCGAGGCTGTAAAATAATCACGCAAGGACGGGAAGTGATGGAGATGTGCAGGATGGGGGAGAGGAGGGGGGAGGAGGGTATGAAGTGCGTAAAGAGAGAGAAGATTTTCTTTAAACCTCTGACGAGCGTATTGGAGAGGGAGATGTGAGAGATGGGAAGTATTTTTGGAGGAGATTAGGTTTAAGCCTCTGCAGAAGATCGTTTCCGTTTCTGAGAATTTACTTTAAAAGAAAAAAAAACAGGGTTACTGCAGGCCGACGGGGGAGAGAGAGAGGGAGGGAGGGAGGGGGAGGGTCTTACCCGGCCGGGTAGGCGGCGGCCCCCTCCTCCTGACCCGGGGCGTCGATGTGGATCAGGGTGAAGTTCTTCACGATCTCCTGCATCTCCTCGAACTTGAACAACGGGGAGAAGCAGCTCTTACCTGCCGGAGAGGAATCCATGAGACATGACTCAGCAAAAAAACAAAAGGCAGAGAGAGAGAGAGAGAGAGAGGGATACTCACTGTCCAGACCCACGTCGTGGAAGGTGAGGATGGCGGGCCGGCGGGTGGTCCGCGTGCCGTGCAGGGTCACGTGCAGAACACCGTGGGGGGTCTCGATACTGTGCTCCTGGGACACAAAGGACAAACATGAAGGGAAAACCCCCCCTAAACAACATCTAGACTCCTTCAGTCACAAACATTCTTCTTTTGTCCCCTGAAAAGTAAAAAAATACAAATACAAAATCACTTGGACACTGTATAAAGTTTGTACTTGTTTTCATAGTCGGCGATGTATCTTCATTTTAAACTCAAAATCACCAAGACAGCGAGACCTGGCCTTCAGGTTTTGAGTCCTGATCTCATATTATTTAAATAATAAATCCTCCCAACAAAACAGAAATCCCAATTCAAGTGTAAACCTTCTTAATGGGACAAGAAATTGAACAGGAATAATAATAAAATTCCAGTATTTATTTTGTAATCATAGAACTGAAATAGATAGAGTACACCAGATCCAGATGTTTGAGTCATTATGAGCCCAACGTTAAATGTTTCAAGTCATTTCAGTTTCTATACAGTAGATTTAGGACACTTGGAGATATAAACCCTCAGACAGGACAACCGTCCTTTGTTTAAGTAAGGCTTCAGTAGAATGGAAGTTTATTCAATCTGTGCGTTTTGACATTCAGATCAGTTTAAATCACATGTTCTTCATTCCTGACATGTATGGTGTCTCTGACTCGTACCTGTCCCTGGTCCAGGAGTATCCTGGCAGCCAGCTCGGCATCCTGGGAAAAATAAAAAGGGCTCGTTAGAACGAGACTTGTGATTATACATTTCTTTAAATGTCATTCTAATGGAAGACAAGGACAACCCGAAACCATCCGAATCCCGTTCTGCCACATTTCTGTGATGTCGATGATTCTCAGATTTTCCTTCTTTTCTTAGTCCTTCTGCGTTAAAAATGAGGTCTTGCTCTCTAATTAGCAGCAAAACATCCAGATAAGAGCAGCAGAGGAGCTCTTCACAGGAGCAACTCACTGGATGTCACATAATATAAAAGTATACTTGTGTCCCGTTTGTTAAACTGTGTTGTATTCCCCTGTTTGTCCACCAGGTGTCAGGAGTCTGCAGCTGTGCTCAGACGTGCACACACGCTTGGATACCTGTGTATCTGCATGCATGGGAACTAGTAGAGTGTGTGTGTGTGTGTGTGTGTGTGTGTGTGTGTGTGGCCTCATCTCTGACCTTGGCGTCGGCCTGACCCGTCAGTAAAGGCTTCTCCTCCGTGATGGCGATCTCCTGCATTTCTGTTGTCATGGTGACGCCTCCTGGAGGACAGGTAAACAAAAAAATAAATTGAAAAAAGTTATGATAATCTACCTGTAACTTAACACTGCTGTGAGGGAACACACACACACACACACGCACCAAACGATTGAATACAGATCTTTTTTTCTCCCGGGCTTTGTTTGAGCTGTGGGACCGTCTGAAAGTTAATTAGTAATTAGTGCTGGGAGAGAGAGAGAGAGAGAGAGAGAGAGAGTTAGTTGGATTGTGGGGGAGGGGTGGACCGGTAGATGGACTCAATAAGAAGTAGACTGAAGGAAGTGACCATATTTGGTCTGCAGAGGAGCGACGGGTGGATCTGATGAACAAAACCGGGAGAGCAGCACCCTGCAAAGCTGCTAACAAAATTAGCTTCTTAGTAGCTAATAGCACTGGAAGCGACCTATCAATCAGCAGGTTAGCCCCGCCCCCTAAAGCATCCCCTGCTTTCTGGTCTGGTGGACTCTAAATGGACCATAATGTACTAAAATATGTATATATATAATGTACATCAAGTTTTCTCATAGGCTTCCATGCAATCGGACCTCTCTCTTCGTCGCCCCCCTGAGGATCCGGTTGGTAAAAACATGGCGACATGTGAGACCTGAGAAGGACTCGAGGGAAGGAACGACGGGGACAAACATAGCCGATAACGATGAAGTGAAGCCTGCTTTGTCATGCTTTTATCTTGGGAGGGTTAGCGGAGCGTCTCCTTGATTTTCACACCTTCACAGCCACAGTGTGTTATTTCACAACCAAGTCACAATACGTTCTCGTCAATCCTTCCCATCATCCTCTGCTTCCTCACTCTATAATGAGCAAAGAAATAACGTGATTAGTCGACTTAATGGATGGACGCAAAAGCAACACTTCAATTCAACATTAATTCAGCAAAAAAATATATATATATATATCAAATATTTCTCAGTGAAAAACAAGGTAATCATATGGTCCTAATTCATACATAAATTATAAAAACATTTAAAAAATAGCAACATTGTGTGTCTGTCCTTTGTTACATGATAATTCCTGGATTTAAGGTCACTATGACTCCAGAGAGCAATCCAGGAATACTGAAGGTGTTTGCAATACATATGAATACCACAATATCACATATTCCTTCAATATATTCCTACATATATTCTTTAAGTCAGCCACTATCATGTTTGAGGGGATATAACCATAACTATAAACTGCTTGTATTCTAATCTCCTGTTCTCCTCCGTCCATCTTTTATCCGACTGCTGACATTTGATTTGCGTTTCCTCCGTTTCCATCTCACTGCAGCTCTTTGTCTCATTTCTTGCGTTCCTGTTTTTTTTCTCTCTCCACCCAACAGCAAAGTGAAAAGAAAAACCAGACAAAAGAAACAGTTCTGCTGGCAGACTCTGTTATTTGCTCTCTCTGCTGCCACCAGCGTTCGCAGCTCTGAACAAAGCGGCGTGCTCAGACTCCCGGATACACAAACACACTCAGACACATCAGCGGAGTAAACGCCGGGCTTTAAGGTCGGAACGTTCCACCTGTGGCGTCCCGGAGGGGGGGGATATATGTGTGGATGTTGAGACGAAATCTAAGCTTTAACATTGTAAACTCTGAGTGAGTAGAAACATGTATATCATGTGACCTTTAACCCTGTTCACTTACTTAAACTTGCACTCTTTCTAACGGCCAGCAGGGGGAAGCACATCTGGTCAAAAAGCTTTATGTATTGTCTCAGTAAACATTGTAAACATGAGTTTATGGTCTCAATCTATAGTTTCAAGGCTTCTTCCAGCATGATGTTCATTTAGTACATTATGGTCCATTTAGAGTCCACCAGACCAGAAAGCAGGGGTTGCTTTAGAGGGCGGGGCTTACCTGCTGATCGACAGGTCAGAACTCTTTCACTGTGCTTCTTCAGAGTTAATTATAATCTTTCCCTTCTCCTAAAAGTCACCCTTATGTCACTTCCTGTTGCAAAAATAAACACACACACACACACACAGACCCAGGTGTCGAGGTCACAAACACTCAAAGGACCTGGATCTGTTCAGTGTCCTAGTAAATCACGTTAGTCTCAAACCTGGGATCCGTGATGTCACTTTCAAAATGCAAACAGATGTTGTTGTTCGATAAAGCACTACGTGTGATTATACGATCTGTAGTCAGCGCTAGCTATCCGCTACCATTTACTCTTGTAAATCAACCAAGAAGTTTCGTAATCGGAATGATCGTAAAATATCGTCTTGAAAAAGCTGTTTAGTGAAAAATACAGCAAGATTTAAAAAAATGTATGTGGTTATTTATTCTTTATCCAGGAAGTGCCTTATCATCTTTGATTTTCATTAAAAAAAGATGCATCTTTGTGTCTTTAAGGGCCGAGAGTTTTAAAACATTGTGATTATGATTTGTGTATTATTTCCTCTGCTGTAGCATATTGAAGCAGCAGCTTCCGCCGCTTATTCAATTACGGCTGCGTTAACCTGGTTTGCAGGCGGAGGTCAGCGAGGCTGCCTCTCATCATATGAGACAGTAGAACTGATCGAGTTTCATGCGACTGTCAAGAGGCCTTTTAAAGGAGATGGTGAAAGTGTGTTGAGATATTCAAAGTGTTTGGAAGCAAATTAAACGGTGCGGTTTCTCCGATAAAGAAACAAACGTCACTTTGTTGCCCGGAGGGAGTAGTGGCTTTATAAAAAGCTCAACAACAACAACAACAACAACCGCCACTGTGCATTTCTAAGTATATCCACCCTGCAACATCAGGGGGTTCGTCTGCTCCTAGGTCTGCTGGACAAACGCCTGGAGAGAAACGAGGCACATCAGCCGCCATGGCGACCCAGAGAGCAGCCAACACCCCCCCCCCCTCCTCTGGAAGCCAGTTCAAACCTCCTGCTTCCCATGGTGTTGGATGTGGGCGTACGTGGATCGCTCCGGCTCTCCACCCCCAAAAAAAGGAAAAAAGACAAATGAAAGAGAAGCTTGTTTTCGTCTCTCAGCAGATCACTTCGGCCTCTTGTCTCCTCAGAACCCTCCGTCCTCCATCACTCAGCGGCTCGCCGCTTCTTTTCATTCTCAGGCCGCCTTTTATTCCCTCCGTCGTGGTCTCACCTCCACCCAGACATCCAGTCTCTCTCTCTCTGTCTCTCTCTCTGTCGGTGAGGTGAGTGTGAGAAAAAGGTTCACTGCATCCTCATAACCATCATTATGGCTGTACGGTATATTCGGTATTTTAAATCCTGAGTTTTAGTCGTTTTCTTGTCATTTAGTGGAATAATCTATCGTTCACGTTCCATTTATCAGTCAAACTGAAATTAAAATTAAATTACTGCGACTCTTAAAAACTAGCCTTTTTTGCTTTCCGAGTGGTTGCGATTTTTCAAGATATTTTCCAAGAATAGGAAATGAATCGTACAATGTTGGGTTTCCACCACAAAAGAAAAATAAATAAATAGATTTAAAAAAATCTACGTCACTACATTGAGAATAGCGTCCACCTTAAATGTCAGTCCACCTTAAGTGAGCCTGAGCTGAAGTCATTGCTAACCTCAGGACTAAATGCCTTTCGGGTCTCGTAGCATTTATTCATTGACAAATAAACTGATCGTACACTACGCTGCTAACGTACCACTAAGATTACTTTAACACTTTACCGTAAAGTTTGCCCCCAAAACAAATTCTATTTCCAGCTTTTCAAATACCCTAATTTGCACATTTTCTGTTTTTTACGTTACTGCATGTTGACTTTTGGACGGTCAGGAGAAGCTAGTTTGAATTGACGCTTAAAAAACTTGTGAAGGGCACGAAGTCACACAATAACCAAACCGTAATGAAATTCAATAACGGCATTCGATCCTTAATGGCGACTTCAAGGAAGTCTAACAGATAGAACACAGCGTCCAGATGACAATTTGCCGCCTCTTAACGTCTCGTGATGGCCGAAACGGTCGCGCCTCAAAAGCCGCGAGAGCGAATCAATGTGGAGCACGAAGTGAAAGAAAAACACTAATTACCTCGTCTGATTACAAATGTACAAAAAGGCTAATTGACTTTCAAGCTCGGGTGCATTTATACGTGGTAGCCTTTTGAGCTGATGGAGATAAATGGTCCCGTGATGTTGAGCTGATTGCAGCCAAACGGCTTTTCTTCAACAGAAACACTCGGCTTTAGTAAAACTCTATATATGTGTACTTCCTGTGTATTTACAGCACACAAATATACTCTGATCAGCAGCTCCATTGCTTAATCTTTACCTGAGCGGGTCTGCTGGAGCTGCGGTTGGGCAGTTTGCTGCCTTGCTTAAGGGCTTATTCAAAGATTTTGACTTTCATGTATAAATGTATCATATTGAAATGTTTTTGTCTGTAAAATGCCAAAAAATTACAAAAATATGTGCTTGTTGTTTGAATGTTATGCTTTATGACCAGAAGTAGGGATGTGGCCACTCGCCAAATATTCCGTGTTGCTGTTTTCTCATTTATTTACCGGTGGACGTCCATCATGGCGGATAACCCCGCTGCCCGGAGACGTGTGACACAACCGCAGACGACCCACTTCGTAAAAATGCCGGGGGCGACACCGTCACCCCGATGCCAACGTGCTGATTCGCAGGTTATTTTCTGGCCGGCTCAGCTCAACTGCCTGTGGATCTATTGACAAACACTTGTGATTATGTAACTGTGCTCCGCCGCCAACAACACACACACACACACACACACACACACACACACACACACACACTGAACCTCTGACAGCACCAGACTGGATGCACATTTGGACACATTTAGGTCACTTTGATTTAAAATCACAGCGTAGAAAAAATTTGCACCACACTTGTCGAGCTGTAGTTAAAAAAAACGTCATTCAATTTTATTAAATTTAAAAAATGAGATACGTCTCCGAACATCCAACCCAAGACATATGAATGGAGTTTGGGCCGAGCGTTTGTCTATAAATAGGGTGTTGTGAAGGCCTGTTTGGACTCGTGGGAACAGACAGGCCATTGTGGTTCCTGGCCTATCTGTATCTGGCCTCCAGCCATCGGGCAAAGCACTGAGAGCGCACACACACACACACACACACACACACACACTCTAGATGCTAGCGTATGAAGACTAATCTCAAACACCTACACAGTATAAAATCCATACACTCTGACCCAGATGCTGTAACGCTCTAGTACACCTACACAGAATGTCAAAAAAAAATATTTCTACAAAGACAAATATGCTCCATCTACTACAGTCGGCCAAGACGATAACAATCCAGATCTACGGAGATGCACCGAGGCGTCGCTGGCAGGGTTATTCCGACTAGACTGATCTCGAGCACCTACGCGGGGAGCGACGTTGGCCAATGTTCTCCTCTTCACTGTACAGACGGTAAAAATAAATCTGTGCTCACGCTGTAAAAAACCTGCACCGGCGTGCAAAGAACTTCCATGGCCATATCTATGTCATATTCTGGTGAACATTTTATTGGTGCTGCACCAGATTTTCTTCCTCCTAAACTGGGAAATGTAGTAAAATAAAAAGATGCCGGTCTGTAAAACACATTTCAGCTGCGTTTTCTTTGGTTCCCGGCCAAACAATTGGTTTTTCTGTTGCCAACGAGCAACAAATCACAGTGTTTACTCGGCGCTCCTCGTTTGGTCTCTGGTGTCACGTTCGCCGGGTTTCAACACACTGAGCTGAATCCACTGTCAACAGAGAAGAATCAATGTTGCTGTTGCCGTCAACAGAGGCGAGTGCAACATTAGACGACGTTAGTGACAGTAGCTGCACTCGGGATGCGACCGGAGAGAGCAAGTAAAATCCAGCAGGGATCAATGCATGCTGTTTTTGAGGGCTAAAACTCACTTTTATGCTCATTAAACAGTAAATGTTTAGTCTATAAAATAGTATAAAATTGTTGTATTAGTTTATTATAAATAACAAAGAAAAGCAGCAAAAATCAAAAGCGTGAGACAGAGAATATTCCGCAAAAGTACATCTGAACTAATAATTGGCTGATTGGCAATGGTGTGATGTTCAATTCCACTTCAAAGATGAGATTCCTACGAGATATATTTCGGACGGGTGGTTTGCAGAAACAGTTTGTGCAACTATGGAGTTATAAAAGACTAAATACGATAAAATAGGCACTTTGCCATCAGAGAGTCAATGTTCAGCTTTGGTCTCGAACAACTGAGACACGTATCTGGATCATTCCCTGCTTAATGCTCCGCTTTGTTTACCGATCTAAACAAAACAACATGCTGAAAGACGTAAAAGCGCCCCATCGAGCTAAAGGCAACTATAGTTGGCCGATAAACAACACCTTTCGCATTTCGTACAATCGAATCACCAGAAAAATGTTTGCATTGTACGTTCCTGCAAAACACGGTGTACGTTGAATGTCGACATTTCTCAACATCAAATGTTTCTTATCAGCCTCGTATCACGCTAGTAGAAACGCACAATGCTACACGGTTAACTTCGTAAACCACCTTCGTTAGCTTTAGGCAACCAAAATACTTGGTTATGGTTACAAAAAAATATCTTGTTCTTATGGGACGTAACATCCATAACAACAACCGCCCTTAACAAACTTTCTTACGTGGAAATGTACGACTGGACATGAGAATCGGCCTCCTGGGTGAAAGTCCTGTGTTTGTTTGACCCATTCACCACATTAGTGGACATTCCTGCTCGTCAGGCTTGTTACTATAGCTACTATACCACGTAACTTTACATAACTTTGATCCACATTTAATATATAATCCTTAATCACATCTTTAAAAACGCACACTCTTATTCTCTTCTCTCTTATTTGTTTCAGAAATCAGAAACGTTCATGCTTGTTTTCCAGAAGCAAACTGATTAAAGTGGCTTCGACCGCTCTCCTCTGTGTAAATGAACAGCGACACTCAAACTGAAGAGGCAATTAGGAACCGGCCGACACAAACACCAGCACCCGAAAAACACCATCAAACACCACAACGGAGTCCGTGCACAACAACAATCCTTCACGTTTAAATCAGGCCGAGACGCGTCGCCGTGTGAACCCAACAGCTGGCGAGCACTTAGCGTGAGGAGATCATCTCGGCGTCGACACCTCGACATAAGGACAAAGACTATTTCGGCAGCAGCCGGGATGAGAGCAGCATTTCATTCCCTGATATTCTGGGACCTGAATCCACCTCCAAATATAAATAGCTGTTTACTGGCCTAGTTTACGCGTACGCAAACATTAATCTAACTCCCGACAGTGATATCGGTGTCTTCTGTTTCATAGCAGCTATCAGCTATTCTGGCAATCTTAAAGGGCCAACACATGATGTTTAAAGCATGCATATGGCAGAAAGCTGGTATTTGCCATATGAGACTTTCCCTCTGTGTGTGTTGTTATGCAAGATTCTCTTTGCTTTGTTGACAAAACCCTTGCCAGACACACCTTTTAGTACATGTTCATGCCCCACTAGCTAATTACTGCTCTTATGTGTCGGATTCAGCTGATTATAGTTAATAGTCGTAGATAATAGTTTGTATGTTTAGTGCAGCTTGCACCGTTAGCTATGAACCACGTTGAGAGTTGAAATGCTCCCAATCTTGTCTCTTAAATGTCAAGAAATCGGACGATACTTTCACATAGGGGTGAGTATTGGCAAGAACCTCACGATATGATACGTATCACGATACTTTGGTCACGATACGTATCAGGATATCACGATATTGCGATATAAATAAAGATGAAAACACAAGTACCTGTACATCAGATGATATTGATCAGAGGACAAATTGAGTCAAAACTATTTCATTCAAAACAGATTGTTCAGTTAAAGTTTTGTCCAACTCTCCACATGTGAACATTCTCCACCACCAAAGACTTTAAAACCTCCCACTATGTGCAAACCTTGACCACCGGCGGGTCAAACATATCGTCTTTCCCTGGAGTCAACACTGAGGGATTAGCAAACACCGCGGGAGTAAATGTTAATATTGGTAGAGTCAACAGGCAAGGTGAGAGTCCCAATACGCTCGAGTAACTCCTCCCCTCCACACCAACAGCACAGGAAGTGCATTTGTGCTTCGGCAGATGGAGCAAATATTCAACGACAATGTGAAGAAAAATGCGTGGGGACCTTTGAGTCGACTCCGCCTGGAGAGCAAAAGGTCAAACTGTCACTGGAAATCCGACTGAACACGGGCGATGCCCGACGAGGGTCGCCTGTGATGAGGTCAGGTGGGTCAATAGCAACCATGGCAACAGGTTCAACGGTGCCGAGGCAATGAAACGTGAGGTTAACAAACACAGCCACATATATATACTGTATATGTGAAAGTCAAATGCATCATCAAGTCGTCCGCTGCTGGATGTTTGTGTTCAGAAATGTCTGCCGCGGTTTAATGATGTCAACAAGTTGATCTTGGATTATGAGTCTGACCGGGAGGATGCAGCTTCAGACCGCGGCGAAGCCGTTCCAGCTGCAGAGTTTATTTTTGTTCCCGGCGGACGCGCGTGACACGACTCCAGAAAAAGAAAAAGAAAAAAAAAAAGTCAACAACCCACAAACCACCACAGCCGGGCTCATTCAAGGCAACGCCGTCCTCGCTACAACCTGGGTCCGGGTAATGCAGACAGCTGATTGGATCGTGTGCCACAGGCGCACTTTTGACCTTTTACTGTATTGAAAATGATATTGTGTGTTGCACACATCTCTGAAATGAAGAGTTACACAACATGTGGGGGAACTGATACAATTAACAATAAAAAGAAAATGCACAGCGGAACAACTTGTTCTCTTGACCTCTATAAATGCCCCGGGGGTTTTAGATTTATGACAGCGGAACAGATTGGAGATGGAGGGGGGCTTTGAAGTGGAGAAAGACGTCTTCACACCAACAAGGCTATCAGCTCGCACACAGCGAGGCGACGGAGGAAGAAAGAACGAAATGAGTGAAAGAGTTCGAATGATCTCAAAATAAACGTTTCAAGTCATTAAACCGTCGTAAATGTGGCCATTTAGAGTTAAATCATTAATTGGATAAGAGGTTTTAATGCTGAAGATGCTCCCTGTGCTGCTATATGACTCAATATATATCTTCCTTCTGGTTCAGAATGCAGACTTGACAAATTAAAAGTTGACATATGGGAACTACGTGAATCTCAAACCGCCAAAAAAACATTTGGGTGAACTGGCCCTTTAACCTCCCTGTGTTTCTAATGTGTGCTACTGAACATTCATTTGTAATAAACAGCCACAAAGATGTAACACCACACCCACCAGCATCTGTGTGTGTGCGTGTGTGTGTGCGCGCGTGCGTGTGTGTCAGGCTGGAAACTGTGCGCATCTGTATTTGTACGCATATCTGTACTTGTGCGCGCGAGCATCAAACGCATCCACTCGTCCTTCATCGAGACTTGATGGGGACGCGTCCAAGTCTGAGTGCGCGTGTGCGCGCGCGCGCGTTAACAGCAGGGGCTCCACTTCACTTCAGACAGAAACAGCGAGGCCGCGGTTCTCTCCAAACGCGGTATGAGTCACAGTACGGATCTGCGCGCGAGCTTTGATTGAGTGCGTGCAGGCGCGCGCGTGTGCGTGCGTGCAGCTCGAGGCATGGTGAGAAAGCTGTGTGTAGACAGGGGAAGCTTTGTGTGTGTGTGTGTGTGTGTGTGTGTGTGTGTGTCAGGATGATATTTCACCATTTTACCAACCGGATCTTTTTCAGGGTTTTTAATTATTTTATAGTGTTTTATATTTATTTTATCCGAGCCAGCACGAGGTCAGTGAACGCGCGCACACACACACACACACACACACACACACACACACACACACGGGACACACCTCCATTTGACATTGACACAATTAACATCCCATCCTCCTCCTCACAACACCCCCCTCCCCCTCCCCCTCCCTCCTCGCGACCCCCCAAACAAACCGTCCTATCGCGATAATCACCATGAAATCACTGCTGCAGCTCTGTGGGGGACAGAGACGATGGAAGACACGACTTGGATGGATGGGGGGGGGGGGTCAGGTTCCCGTATGATTCAAGTTCATGCGAATGTCACTGTTGCCCTATATTTTTCTGCAGGAGACCCGGGCATGGCATTGAGCTGTCAAGCCCGGGCTGGTTATTGGAGTGTGTGTGTGTGTGTGTGTGTGTGTGTGTGTGTTGGGAACAAAGAGCCGCTGGCTATGCCACATGTGCGCGTCAATAACACGCACTCTCCCCATCAAGCACCCATGCGTGCAACATTACATTTAACTCAACTATTTATTTATTTGTTAAACTCACATTTTGATGTCTTTTTTTTTGCGCACCATGTTTCTGGATTTAGTCAAGGAGGGAAATAAAGGGAGGAGGGAGGGGGGGGGGGTAGGGTGGTGTTGAGGGGGGGGGGGCACTGATTGCTTTGACGTCGGTTTGCATAATGCAACGCTAAACAGAGTCCACGTTGCACATTCCAACGCAGTACAAGCATTTATTCCTCCTTCTCGTTTGTGTTCTTTGCTGTCGTTGAATGCACAATGACAGACTGGCGACTCCCTCACTTTCTCCAGGAAACAACAACAAGAAAAAAACACCGCAGCACGATCATACTGGTAGAAAAAAAAGGGGGATAAACTCACCTTTAAATCAGTAGATGGAGAGAATAACAAAAACTCTTCACAAAAAAAGCAAAATATCTATAAATAATGCAAGTCTCGTTGTCCACTTGCAGCGTCTCGTCCGTCCAACCTCCCCGCTGATCTCCTGTTATTTCACTTTTCTTCCTCCACCTCCGTGAGCCTCCTTCCTCCGTCTCCCCCCGTCGTGTTTTGTTTCTCCAGCAGGAGGGACGAAAAAATATGGAGCGGTCAATCAAAAGCCACGATGTGGCGATGGAGTTTTTTTTTTTTAATATTTATATTTTTTAGGGGTGGCGGAAAAGTTACCCGCCAATAAACACGCCGTTTTCCAGTTGAATGTGAATCCGGATCAGTTGGAGGTGATGTTGGATGTCACTTCGTCGCGACTCCGGTTTGGACCAGACGACGCGCTGACGAGTATCCTAGAGGAGAGGGTTTCGCGTCTTTGTGGCTCCCCCTCCCCTTCCACTTCACATTGGTACAGTCCGACCCCTTCGGTTGGAGCTGAGCCGAGCGCGCGAGCGTTCCCCGTCTGGACCCGAGCCAAGCAGGTAAACAAACTCACCTGGAGTCAAAGCGCGGTCACGGAGGGGGGGACGGGGACGTCTCGGACCTGCTGGCTCCGAGTCCCAACCAGAGGGTCACTGGAGGGGGTTGGAGGTCTCCATGACCCCCGGGGGAATCCTCAGTGTCCTGTTGAGACAATACAATGGAATTAAATCCACAGCCTCAGAATAAATGAATGTAATTATCACAATAATATGTAGAAATAGACTTGGACCCGCCTATAAATCCCCATTAAATTTATATTTTTTTGAATATTTTTTCATGCTGATATAACACTAGTTGGTGAAAGGTTCTAGTTTGTAGTTTCACTAAACAGCTGTATTTTTTTAAGTATAAACTATAAAAAAAATACTTGTTTTAGAAATATTTTTGGTTTGGATGTGGATCAGTATCCGTTGACAACGCAGGGCCCCTGTTAGATAATATTGTAATTTTAATAGCGCAGATTCACTAAGAAAATTAGCACATTTATCATATAAATATTAGTTTGATTGATTATTAAATAGATGGTTATTTCCTTGCATATCTAGAAAATATACTTGCATCAACACTGCTGTTACTTTACAATATTTTGTCCAGTTTCCATATATATATATATACACATTTTCTACAGACATAGACAAATTTCTTCTCCCGTCAGCCTCTGATGACATCACTTCCCCCACTTTTAACCTTCATTATCCCCCTTTTTCCTCTGCTACGACACATAATGAGCTCTTTTATACGCCGGGCAGAGAGAGAAAAAAAAACACATGGCACATGTAGCTGGAACTACTGTACTCCGAACCAGACCATCACTCAGCAGCTCTGCGGTTACGCAAGTGGGGTCATAGTTTCCCCCCGAGTGACATACATAGACGCTCGTCTGTGTTGCCGTCGACGACCACGCTGTGCTTCTCAGCCGCATTTCAAATAGGGGGAAAATACAAAAATTAAAAAAAAACACAGGGATGTCGTGCGTCAACATGCTACAACCCAGATTTGGATTTAGATTTCTCTGAATACTTTATCTGCGTCACAGTTTTTTAAAAAATCTCTCGGAAATTAACCGCCTTACGTAACGATCCTGCGGGTGTCACGCTTCTGTTGAGCCGGATATTTGTTTTATTCCCAAGCATTTACATTTTCAGAGGGAAGTACGAGGTCGTGGGTAAAGTGTATTTAAGGTTACGTTATTATAAAACTTTGAATGAGCCGCAAACGGTTTGTATTCTGTGGGGTTTCCAGTCGTTTTGATTTCGCAGGGTGCTGCTGATGCCGCCCGCCCCCGTCCATTATAATCAAGTTCACCCACCCGGTCCATCAATTACCCGCCTGCGAGGCTGTAATTCACTATAGTGCTATCAGAACGATGAGGTCGGAGCTTAATCATGAGTGAATCTCTGGGTCGGAGCCATCGGAGGTGAGCTGGTAGCCGGTCAGGGGAAAAAGGATCCGTCACACCTTTAATATCGGCATCCAGCAAGTAGCGGGTGTGTTCGACACTTTTATCACCTCATTATGAGTCGCTCTCTCTGCTCGGGATTGTTTTGGCTTTTTGCCACACAAGCTATTACACTGACATAAGCCAGCAAATATAAAGCAACAAGAACATTCATGTAGGAGGTTTTTTTCTGTCCTTTTTCCCTCGGTTTTGGTCTCCACCACCTTTTTTTTGGAGGTCCAGATAACCAAAAGAGCTAGTATGTCGGAGGTTGCGTTAACCAAATATTTCCCATCTCGACAGACGGATGAGATGGATCCGCAAGATCCGTTTTCCCTTTAGAATTAAGCGATCTCCTTCCTTCTTCCTCACGCGATCACCGCTAGCACAAAAATCCCGATCACCTTCATCATCAGCGTCCTCTTGTCTTGAGGTTAAATACTAAGAAGAAAGATTTCAGGTTCATATTCCTTTTTTGGCGGGACCAGCAATGTCGAGGCCTTTTAAGTCCAACTCCATGTTCCGTCCCTTTTGTCCTCTTTCAGCTGTTGTTTCGCTCGTTGCGATGAAATGACTCGGCCTCTTCGTCTTCTCTCGGTGACTTTAGGTCAGGTTTAGCTCCAGTTTGGTGGTCCCCGTCATCTAAACCAGGCTCCTTTTAATAACTGCAGTTGACCTTGTGACCTCTACACACACACACATAACCACACACACTCTCCCTCCTTTGACCTCCTGCTGGCTGCAGAGTTAATGCTGATTGAAGGAGAAGAAACTAAGAGTGGAAAAATGCTAATGATCCAAAGCAAGTCTGTTTTCCTAATTAGGACTGTCGCTGCACACCAGCAGGCAATGATCGGCAGAAAGGACAGAAATAGATTTAAGGAGGATTTCTCTGGAAACGTGAGCCCACACATCTTTTATGACACGTCTGCAGCAAAACCAAAAAATAACTCTCATCCATTATCTGATTTATTTTCAGAACGTATTCCAAGCTGGTGCAATTCCATCTGATTACTGTGAAAATCATCATTGCTGTGATGCATTTACATTTAATTAAGTTTAAGTGTCAATATCTAATTAACCCCTTTTTAATGAATAATGAAGGTAATCTAACTTATTTTTTATGTTTTTCGATTTTTAAGTACATTAACAATGGAAATAATTTGGGAAATATAAGGCTTTTGTCTCATGTGAATAGTGTAGAAATCACACACACACACACACACACACACACACACACTATCAAGTCTGGATGAAGGACAAGTGGATGCGTTTGATGCTGAAAATCCAAAGCACATCAGAAATAGCTCCAGTGTGGCGAGCGGCGCAGACGTCCTCTTTAACGGCTTCTAAAGAGGCTTTGGTGAGAGCTGATGAGGAAGAGGAGGGGGAGGAGGGGGGAAGATGATGATGAAGAAAGGGATGAAGGAGTGAAAGTATCTGCATCCCCTCTGGGATCATAGCCGTCTACTACTGTCCACCAGCAGTAACGTGTGTTTGTGTGCTTTGATTTGAAACAGTTCGCAGTAAAAAGGGGGTTTAATGCTCCAGTGGAAAAAGGGGGCGTGGCCCTGCATGCTATTGGCCCTGTACGTGACATCACAACTTCATACCTGACCTACTTAAAGTGGCCGTGACGTCACCGCTGTCTCTTTCCCTCCGGCTCTGTTTTTTTTTCTCTCTTATTCAACTCTCCTCTTCCTCTTTACAATCCCACGTTTTTTTTTTATAATATAAATCTCCTTTTCTTTCGTTTTCTCCCGTCATGCAGAGGCAAACACAAGGATGGAGTTCAATCGGGGAGAGAGGGAGAGAGGAAATAACCCCGTTTCCACAGATTACAGCTCTGTTGATGAATATTAATGTGTTGGAAAGCAGACGACACGACAAAACGGACAGCATACCACACCATATGGACAGAAAGGCTCCCAGGGACCAGACGGAGAGATTTAGTGCTGATCTCGCTGTGTTTTTATACAGTATCAACCAGCACAATCCTGGGATAGTCATGTCATTAAAGTAGCTTATATCATCTCATTTATAGCTATTACAGTCACGTTTAAGTCAAGTTTCTGCCGATTTTTATCATCTGACGCACTTATTTAATATCAAATATGTATTATTATTTAAAAATAATCAAGTAAAACACATCTGCAGCAGCTTCACCCAGTGTTTGTGCTGTTTATATAAATCTACACAGATGATGATGTAACCACGTCAAACCAAAACCATTCATCATCGATATTTTCATTCAGCTCTCACCGGAAAAAAAAGCATACATTTCACATTTTTCATGCAGGATTTTCACCTTACCGACACACACACACACACACACACACACACCACACACACACACACACACACACTGCGTGGCGTCTATGTTTAAGTGCTTTACCGTAGAAAACAGATGCACCGGTAGATCTTTTTGTGTGTGTGTTCCCGAACACAAGCAGATTATCTGCGAGGAGCAGCGACGCCGCCGGGGGCGGATGGATCTAATCTGTAATCTGACGGTGCAGAGGCAGATAAGTGTGAGCAGGAAGTAGATACGAGATGTGGCAGGAACGTGGAAGGATACGAGGGAGGAATAAGAGATACAGGAGGGAGGGAGGATCCAACACCTCCTCCCTTCTGTGAGAGACCAAAGGCCTGGAGACACCATCCCTCTTCTTCATCTTCATCCCCCTTCATGGTCTTTCTCACTCATTTATATTCACACCAGCTATGGAGCTAGTCACACACACACACACACACACACACACAGACACACACACACACAGTTTGATAGCATCTGATTTCCAGTGAAAATCCATGGATTTTTCAGCGTTTTACATTACCATCTCGGCCAGGAGAGCCATGTGTTTGTGAGTGAGTGAGTGTGCGTCCCCGTGTCTGCAAATTCATAAGGAAGCTGTGTATTGATTTGTGGTTTTGGTCATTGGTAATGACATTTGTGGACTTGCTTTGCTTCTTTAAGCAGATATACAGATTCTCCCTTTTCCACATCTGGCTTGTCGACTGGATCATAACAAATGGTCTATTCTTGTATCTTGTTTCTGTCTGTTAAGTTAGTGGAGGTTTTAAGGCAAATATGCTGCTTAAAAACCCACTTTGTTTCAGTCAACACTCAAGTCAAACATACGTGAAACACACATTTGCATATTCGATGTGGCTTACCCTTTAAATTGACGTATTTGTATCCGATTTCCTTCGCGGGAAACACCCGGAAATGCGTTCGAATTCGGAGGGAAAAAAGACGCTCCAGAACGTTCCAGAGAATCTTCACGTTTCTACGTTTTCTTCAGAGAAAACGTGATTCGGTGATAGTTGTTTGCACATGTTTGGGTTTTTTCCAATCAGGAACTACTAATAGTTAATTCGGCATACTTTTATACTAGTATAGGTCTACTTTGCTAACACAGGCCACCAAAACAACGTGGCTCAAGTTGTGGCCCACAACGACCAAACCGATTCTTGTTTACATCTCCCAAAGCATTATGGGATATGTCTCCAAAATAAAAAAAAAAAAAAATAAAAAAACTCCATTTGTATTTACTTTTTTTTAATATCTCAATTTGGTCATTTTCACTCTTAATAAAAAAAAAAAAAAAAATTAAGGCCGAACTCCATTTATATTTACTTTTTCATTATATCCCAATTTTGTAATTTGGAGTTTTTTAAACATTTGCCCTCCACCCAATATTATAGAGAATTAGCTGACAAAAAAAGTGTATTTTGACAGAATTATGTGAAACATATCTCAACCTGGGCAAATAAAACAAAACTTTCTGCATGCTTGTATCTAATAATAATAATAATTTGATTATAAACTGCTCTGAATTTGTCATGTTGTGTACTGGATGCTCAATAAAGTATATATTTATCTATCCAAAAAGCTACATGTACATATTTCAATCACTCTTATTACCCACAATGCACCTGAATGCAACCTGGGTGGATTTCACCAAGAGGTCATAGAGGTGCCAACTTGGAAAACATGTTTATTGACTTTCACCAGTGCATTTGAACGACAGAACATCAACGGAAACGAGACAAACAAAGAGTAGCACTGCATCACAGGAAGTCGAGAGCGCGATGGGAGATTTCGTTGTGTCGTCTTAGTGCGTCTGAGCGGTCTGGTGTGAGGGGTTTTTGTACATGCTGGCGTTATTAAAAAAGAGGGGAACAGAAACGCTTGTAGCCTTCTTTAAAGTCCAGTTACGATACACTGCCACCTGCTGGTTACGAGGCGAACTGCAGCAGCTTGGATCAGGAATATATTTAAAACGTTATATTTTCCAAGCATGGACCGTAAAGTACCACATCTGGTATTTATTTATTTTTTGGTCTCAAGCCTGAACTTAAATTCAAAACTATAAATCTTTCTCAGAGTCAGCTGATTTCTTTCATTTCAACTATTTCAAAACATGCATGTCGTACGACGTTAGATCCGTCCTCGACTCGTCTAAATGTAACATTGCATTTAGCCGAATGCTGGAAAATATCCATTAAAAAAAAGAAAAAAGTCGTAAATAAAGTAAGACAAACCAAACGACCAACTTATAAAGAACAAAGAAACAACTACTTGACGTATTCATGACTTCATGTGTGTGAGAGACAGGAAGCTGCATCTATAATACACTGTATATACTGTAAATGTCCAGTCGATTCAGCAGGTATGAGCACATGAACACTGTGTACAAGTGTGGAGATACAATCACACACAACTCGGCGTGCGTATGCATCGCCTCGCCGCTTAGGACTCGTCTCCGTTGGCGCTGTCCCCGTCGTCCTCCCCTTCCTCGTGCTCCTCGTCCTCGTCATCGTCGTCCCTCCCTCTGCTCTTCATCTGCACCCGAGGGACGAAACAACACCTCGGTTTATGTCCTTTAAGCTTTCTGATAGGATCGAACCACTTTACAACATGTACCTCATGTTATAGCCAGATAATAAAAATAATACAACCAAATTAAAATGCATCAGAATACAGGAAATGACATCTTATCTGTTAAAACTCTGTGACACCTCCTCCTCACCTCGTCGTCGTCCTCCAGCAGATCTCCCTCGTCGTCCGTGTCGTTCAGCCCTCGCTTCATGCCGTCGCCCTTCTTGCTGGAGGTGGAGGAGTTCAGGGGCGACACCTCACCCGGTTCTGGTTTGCAGCTCTTCATGTCTGAAAAAGCAAGGAAACTCCTACATGAGAGGTTTTTCAGGCCAAGGCCCCCTATTGGCTCATAGAGACCTGGAGGAGGGACCCCTGATTGCGTATCATATAAAATTGTGTTGCTGATTAAACCAGGTGAACAGTACTTGCCATTTCAACATCACAATTTCACAAATAGGACGATTTATATTGTTGTATTCATGCTAATGTGTATTTTTGGTCATATTTTAACTTTATTATTTCGGGGAACCGCCTGCAGTAACTCTGCGGACCCACTAGGGGTCCCGAACCCCTGTCCTACATGATCCAAGGTGTTTTCCAGGCCCACCTGACTTCTTGCTGTGGTCCTTCTCCATGCGCTCCAGACTCTCCAGCAGGTAGTCCACCTTGTGTTTGATCTGCGTGAGCTCCCTCTTGATGGTCTGCAGGTCGTCCGCCTTCACTGTGGGGAGGAAAACGCAGGAGGTTACGGCGCTGACGCGACGGAGCGGCGGAAAAGACAGCCGGGCGTGGCGGTGGCACCCACTGGTACGGGACGTCCTCTGGCTGGTCTTGGAGGAGGAGGAGAAGCTGGTCTTGGTTCGCCGGCTGCCTCCTCCGCTCACGCTGACCCTCGGGCGCTTGGAGGGGATGACGGCCCGGGACAGAGGCGGGGGGGGAGGGGGTACCCGGGACTGGTAGGAGTACATCCTGAGGTACACAAATATAAGACCCATCTCAAAAGAAAGGTGTGGCAAAAAGAGTAATTCATATGAAGTGTAAGCAGCTCACCTGTCGTAGTAATCTCTTTGAAAGTCATAGTCCAAATCGACAGATGAACTGTGGAGAAGGCGGAGACAGATTAAGGTACACATTAGGCACTACTTTCTGATTCGTTGGGAATGCAGCATCACTGGGATCGCCGCGTCGCCTACCTGTACATGTCTCCTGCAGAGCGCTTCACCGTCTTCGATCTGTGAGGTTTCGGCTCGCCGGCCAGGTTGATGTCTGACGGAGGGAAAACGCAGTCAATGACACCTGGGGGCGTTTTATTTTGAAGGTTTTGACTGCGATGCAACTGGTATTCTGCCAATAACTCCATTTATTTTAACCTGAGCAGCAGATTAAAAAATACAGTTTCTCTGCCCTAATTTAACCACAGATGTTGATGCCCCTTAAATTTCAAAATAAAAGCCCTTCTCATAGAAGACATTCTGACTTCATTTCATTATTTACACCATGATTTTCACACACGATTCCAGTCCAACATCTCCCCTTCAGTGTTTTTTTTAAATTCCTGGTTTACACCACTAGAGGGCAGCGCAGAGGCTTTAAAAAAAAGAAAAGAAAGAAGGCCTGGCTTTGAATTTGAAGGTCAAACTGACTGTAAAGTGTAAACAGATGCGACTGTGTAAGTGAATTTATGTTTGTGTTTACGCCGTGCAACAGATTCACAGCTTGTTTGGGGGGAGGGGGGGTTCTTGTGTTTTGCCTGATGCATGCTGGGATTTCGGCACCGCTGTGACCTTCAATTGAAGTGCTTTGAATTGTTTCCACGTTTTGGCGGTGTGGAGTCACCGGGGTCGTATGACATCGTCACAGATCTGGCCTTCTTGATCTAAGAATAGGCCCTTTTGATGTCTCATTACGGGCTAAACTCAAGACTGCTGCACTCATTCATGGCCCCGTTCCATTTAGTGTTTAGTATAATAAAAAAAATACACAGGAAGTCAAGGAAAGAGGTACATCCTGTTAGATGTGATCGTTTGTCGACGACACTCTGATTTATTTATAGTTATAAATGTGTGTAAATGTTGATTAAGTGCTCCATAAATAACCTTTATTATTATTACGATTGTTACTATTACTTTCAACGACCCTTTTGGTTGCTTTTCGAAGGGCCTATTTCTTATTTTGTGGAATAAAATGCTTTTTCGACATAAAATTGTATATCTTTGAATATTTACAAATAGCTGTCTGTGGCATATTTGTAGTAAAATACAGAAAAATACAGAAAATGTGACTTTAGAGCAAACATTTGTCTTGTTTTTCTTTCAAAATTGTGGGAACATGGTCAGTTTTTTTCAATTTTTTCAGTCCCACCCAAACTTGAAACTTAAATAATATAATAATATTCACCTAGCACCTGCCCCACGATCATGCGGCCGTCCTCGCTGACCACGGCGGCCCGTGCGTTCCTCTCATTGGCGTACTGCACGAAGGCGTAGCCCTTGTGGACGGAGCAGCCCACGATCTTGCCGTACTTGGCGAAGATGGCCTCCACGTCGGCCTTGGTGACCAGCAGGGTGTTGAGGTTGCCGATGAAGACGCGGGAGTTCAGGGAGCGGGGGTCAGTCTTGTTGGTCACGTTGCTGCTGGCCATCGGGCTGACCGGCGGAGGGCAACCGATGGGACGGGAGAGAAGGAGCGGAGAGAGAGATTAACAAAAATGGCCGTTGCAAGGCGTGGATGTGCACATGGGGGAGGGGGGGGGATTCAAACGTTCAGCTACTTCTGCAGCTTCTAAAATGAGATTTTCATATCAAATAGACAAAGTGTGATCGGGGTCATAAAGCAGCCGGCACTCACTCCATCGTTTCTGTACTCGGGGGTTGGTGGAGGTCTGCCTGCCTGTCTGAGTCTGTTGGAGAGAAGAGGGGTTGTCGAGGAACTATCAGACACGGCTCAGTGACATCTACACCTCCAAAAACAGATTTCTCTTGGGAGACCCAAACAAAAAGTGTGTAGTCGAGGGGCTGCTCAAGATCAAATGTTTCTTTTCTTTTTTTTTAAATGGAGGCAAAAAAAAACAGAAAAACCTGTGGGATAAATGGTTGTTTGTTATGACAAAACAAGATATTTCATCAGTTCTTTGATTTCTAAATGTGTATTTAATGGGACGTCTGCAGAGGGTCAAGAAAATAAAAGCCCTGCAGGAAACACCACTTATTATCTGGTCTTTGTTCACATCTGGGACGTTTATAGGGGTGTGAATCTTTCGATTCAAGGACATTTTTTTTTTACACGTGTTTGTTGGGGTGCTGTTCCTTTAGCAGCTTAAAAATCAGGAATGCCCCGACACTGAATCACCGCCACCGACTGCATCTTTATCAGATATTTTCATAAAGCTATGAAAGCCTTGGCTTCTCCCGCTTTCCCTTCCGGCTCTGTGTATTGTATTATTGAACAAAGATGTGTGATGATGACGGTTTAATTGACATGCCCGAAATAAATAAATAAAGCTTTTATTTTGTTAATTTTTGTAGGATGTTCTTTCTGCACCAGAATGTATAAAACATCAGCTTGCTGTTGACCTTTCGTGTGTCCTCCTTGTTCTGCCCGTCTCATTACGTCTCACCTGCCAACGCCGTGAAACAGCAAGCGGCCGTCTGGACGTTCGCTACCAGCGGGGGATTACATGGGGGGGGGTTTTCTGGCCAAAAGCTCAACGGCGTGCTCTCCTCTGCATGCTTTGGCCGGGGATGTTTCTATTGCGTTGGCAGGCTGACAGGGCGTCCACAACATGGGGTGGGGGAGGGATGCTGGACTATCTGGCTGCTTAGTGGATCTAAATCTGTGGCATTTGGGGGTTCAAAGGGGGGAATACCCAGGGTTTAAACCAACACGACCAATCTAGTGGAGATTTAGGCCTTTTAGCACGTTACGATAGCCGACGTGATCATTTCCCCCTTTTCGGAGACTCTTACATGAGTTGTAAATCTCATCGACACTTGATAATCTCGATAAACGGAAGAGCTTAGTAGAGGTGGTGTTTATTGCAGGGCTATTATGTTGGATTATATCGTAACGTATTTGCGTTCCAAATTAAACATCTTAATTAACGTCTCAATTAGGGAGTGAATGTTTACAGAGGCCCCTCTTTCTAAGCGCACACCACGGTATCCAGTAATTACTGATAATAATGAATAATAATAAATAATGCTCTTATACTCCGCCTCATCTGGGCTTCATTGAGATCGGGTGGTGTGGTTTCATTCTGGATCCGTTATGTGAGTGTTTTGTGCTTTGACTTGGGAAAGACGCTGCGGCTGCAGCTCTCACGCTCAAAGACGGACAAGATAAAAAATTTAAAAAACAACTGTTTACATGATCTATATGTAGCATGTGTGTACATGCACCTGCTGGGTTTACAGCTGGATGAATAGGAAATAGTAGCTTGACCTTTGAGGTTTAATACGTAATTTCTGCTGAAAATACACTGATTTAATAGAACAAAATAATAAAAAGGGTAAGAAAAATATATTTTAATCAAATAAATCAGAATTAGTGATTACAGAATATGTTAGTAATTCATGGTGTTCAGTGAGCATGCTCATTTTAATGGGTACAAACTTACTTTTGGGGGTTGATAATGGTGAAAGAGGCTTATAGTTATGTCTGTGTGTAAATTTCACTCTTAACCAAAGCAAAGGCAGCATTGATTTAGCCTCAACAGTGCTTGTATTTAACCAAAGCACTGCTGGCCTCTGTCATAATCAACACTTTATGCATTTGATTATCATAAACCAGGATCATGTGGGGAAAAGCTTGTGTAAGGGACGACTAGTGTCAAACAAAAGTTAAGCAGTCCATCTTCTACTTTCACAGCACAAAAAAATAAATAAAAACACTACATGCTACTTGCTCTAGGAAATCCAAAGGGGGGAGGGGAATGGGCTGAATCACAAAGGGGTGAAAACGAAAGTGGAATATAACAAAAAATGATGCAAAAGTTTGAGGTGAAAAATAAACAAAAACAAAAAAAGAAAAAGAAAAAAAAAAAAGGTTGAGACCAACTTACGATTTGCCGCTGTTCAAAAAAGTGGCTTCAAAAACTAAACAGGGGGAAACAAAAAAACGTAATATTAGAATAGAGGCCATTGTAAAAATGAAGTTATTATTGTCACAAGCAGGGAGGGAAACAAAGTAAAAAAAAAATAATAAAAACCCAAATGAGAATGCCACTAGAACACTTTCACTATGAATTTACTAAAACACAAAATATATATAACTGATACAGCTAAAATAAAAACATATTCACTGTAGAATTACTTAAATGTTTACACAAAAAATGTATACCTTCATCCCCAGTTCTGCTGTTACAGTGATTATTATGAATTAAATGTCTAAAAAGAGAAACAAATGCATGTTTTATTTTTTCACAAAGCCAGCACTTTGCTGGACTTTGCTGCTACAAGTAATTATTTAATGAATAATTAAAATTTATCATGCGGTGAACTACAAAGTTGATTCCACTTTTACAAGTTAAACCCACTAATTAATGATCCAGTCCTGCTTTCATCAGATCAGTTGCTGTGCAGCATCGCAAGGAATTCAAATGACCATGCACAAAAATAAATATAAATAAATATAAGAGGGAATGGCTAAATGTCTGTACGGCTTGACCTGCTTATTCATGAGCCTCCTACTGCCACCTGCCTGACCAGCGCCCCCCGGAGCCTTGAGGGACTCAATGCTAAAGGACACCTCCAGAGGACACACTTGGGGGGCCAAATGGGGGTGGGGCAAAGATGAGGGACACAACAGGGATCTTGCAGTTTGGGGGGGGGGGGGGGTGTCCTCGTCTACAGCTGGCCTACACTGTAAATCTTCCATTGCAAATTAGATACTTGCTTTCACGGATTTGTTAACTGATCAGTCAAAAAAATTAGAAATGCAAAAGAAAAAAAGAAGGTGCAGGTCTATGGCAGGCCCTCTGCAGGCCTCCATTCCGGGTCTAAACAAACTCCACGGCTCAGAATAAAACCAAATCTGCAAATGCATTTAAAAAATGGATCAGAATTACCAAAATGCACCACACCAACGCTACAGCAATCCCGGGTGTTAATGTTCCTTAAAAAAAAAATACACAAAAAAACGCCCCACTCCTTAAGAGGGGAAAAAAAAAAAAAAACACACACATCTTGCCTGAAAAATTACATCACTCCGCCGCAGAAAATACCGTCAAAAGCACAGAGAAAACATGAGTCAATTTTCAACCACAAATCAAGTTACAGGTGGAGGCAAAGCACGGAGATTAAAAAGCCTTTTAAAAACATATATTTCCAGAAAAAGGGGGGGGCGACCCGTTTTGAACACCGTCCAGAAAAGACTGGAACCATCTTCCATCTCTTTCCTCGAAAACAACGACCACAATCAGATAAACAACACAGCAGCGCTGGAAAAGTCGGGCTTTTTATATATAAAATGTCTCGTAAAAAAACAAAAGCAAAAAAAAAAAAAAAAAAAAAAAAAATCTTGTTGCGGAAGCTACTTAAAACTATGTTTTTCTGCGCAGCTCAATATGCACAACACAAAATGTACGCCACTAAAAGCCAACACAGTCTCAGGAATACCAGCCAGGGGGGAGGGGAGGGGAGGAGGAAGAAAAATGCATTTTTAAAAATGAAAACAAAAAAAAAGGTCCCAAAGAGGTTTCAAAGTCGAAAAAAAATGGAAAAAATCTCTCGGTTAAAAATACTCACCAGGAGCTTAATACTTAAAAACGAGTAAAATTCGACGCTGCTTTTTTTGTTTTGTTTTTTTGCTACTTGAGTCGGTAAAGATCCGTTAACGGGCTCTGCAGTCTGATTGTATCACCTTGAAACAGTGGACACGAAATGGCGTCGGCGCATACGCAGAGACATGAAGGGCGACGCCCAACAGCCGTGTCCCAGTTTCTGATTGGACGCTCGAACCGCCCCGCGCGGACACACTCCTCCGCGATTGGCTGAAACGCTTTGCTGCCAGACCAGGCTCACGACTGACGTCACCCGTGCTGCTGCTGTAACCTCCTGTGATATAATTCACTGGGGCTCCGGTAGCCATTATCCCTCCTCCGCTTTGGAAAACGTTGATATCGATGAATTGGTGCATAGATATCGATGAATGCGCCGTAGTAGAGGGAGTAGAAGTGACGTAGCAGGTAGAACGTAGCGGGAAAAAAAGGACGTATTGTAAAAATGTAACAGGAAGTGACACTTTATTAAGATGATGTAACAACAAATGATACAAATGTACAATTCAGCTTTATTTTATGCTAATTCCCTTTTTTATCATGTCATTTACACACAAATACACGTGTTTCATACATTATTTTAAATAATAAAAAGTGAATGGCTTGTGCAAAAAAAAGTATTTTTTTTTTTAACAACGTCATAAATAACAATTCCATATGTTTTGTTTTGTTCCGACAAACTTGAGACTGACTTGAGTGGCTTTTGTACGTCGCCGTGGGTTACCACTTCACTTTCCTGGAAAAGGGACCTGATGAGCAAAACATGCGTTCAGTTTGACACGTTTGATGGATAAATAGGAAGACGGGTGGAGCGTGGGAAAGTACCTCGGATGTCGGCCATCCTCCGGCGGATCCGAGGCAGAGCTGCATCCAGCCTCAGGTTGGACTCGGGTGTCCTGAGCACTTCCTCCAGCCGGCCCTGCTCCTCCTCTTCCTGGTGGACAAGTGGGTTGGATCATTTATGTCCCGAATGGTGATTCACTTAAAAAAGACAACAAAAAACCCAAACCTGTGTTGGGGTTTGTTGCCGTTTCCTCCTTCCGACGGGTGAGTTGGGTCCGCTGTTGGGTCCCGGGCTCTCGGCCCTGCTTTTCTGCCGGTTCTCCCTCTCCCGCTGCAGGAGGACGGCCTCCCGCGTGGTCCGGTACTCCAGAGAAAAGTTGCTGATGGTCTTGCAGAAGTCCTCTGCTTTGGTGTCTCTCACCATTGCTCGGGAGTAGCCGAGGAACAGGAGGAAAGAGTGGAACCTGAGACAGAGAATTGGACTAAAATAACAGGAAATGACAGGAAAGATGAGGAAGAAAATAAACTGCCCACACCTGTTGATAACGCGACGGTGGACGGCTCTCAGCACCTTCAGCCTCTCCTCGCACTCTTTTAAAATCTGTGGCAGCTGGTGACGGAGCGAGCCCTCATTTCCTCCTCTCCTCTTCTCCACCTTGACCCCTTTTCTCTTCTCCTCCGCCTTGTCCAGAGTCTTGAGCTGCTCCCATGATGCTTTGCAGAGGCCCTCTAGCTGCTTGAGGTTGGACTGGACTAGGGAGTAGTCAAACTGGGAAGTAGAAAGAGACGGGGGCTCCAATGAGTTTGACTGTTGCAACCCAACGTGCACACTCAGGAGACACGCTTATCGGCCCACCTTCCCGGCTTTGGTGACGGCGCCGATGTCGGAGTGGAGGTCGGATGACTGCGGGTAGAGCTGCAGCAGCAGCACGCTGACGTGGAGCAGCAGCGGCTGGCGGGTGTGCGTGTCCCTCACCTGGGACAGCTTCCCCAGGTAACTCAGCTCAAAACCACGGGCCTTGGCACATCAAACATGTGTTAGAAAAAACATTCAAAAGTGCATTAAAGATGGAGTATGAAGGCTGGGATTGTTCACCTTGCATCCGTTGAGGAAGTTACCGATCGCTAACACCGTTGCTAGGATACATCTGAAGGTCTGGCTGGCTGCCAGCTGCTCCATGGCTAACTTCAGATGGAAGAGGGGCTCCGCGATTTCCTAGCCATAAAATATGTATTTTATTATATTTATTATTATAGGAGGTTGAAAAAGGTATCTTCCACTTTCACCTACCCTCTCTAAGGAGTCGTAGTCCAGAGCGAAGCCCCACAGCTGGAGCCTGGAGTTCAGATGTGGGATTTCCCCCAAAGTGAGCAGGCAGAGCTCGGCCGGGGCCAGAGGGCAGTGGGGATTCTGGGCCTTGGCCTCCTTGATCAGACACAGTTCCTCCTCTGTTGGGATAAGTGCTTTAAGCCGCTGTTTTAGAAGGGAATGTGGAAAGAGATTAACTCATACTATTCACGACTCGTGGCTGTGTCTCTTTAGAGGTTAAGCAAATTCTGGATCTCATATTCGTGACCTCTGTTGTACCTGAACGTCTTCTCTGTCCAGCACACTGCTGTCCATACTGTAAATAGCCGGGGGGAGGAGGCGGGGAGGGGGCAGGCTGCTGAGGGTGATGGTTATGATGTTACTCCGCTTCATCCCCAACACCGAGACTGATGGCTGCTTCTGTTTGAGGCCATTCAAAGCATTCTATGAGACAGTATTTAGGTACATGTTCGGGGTGTATTTAACCTTCCAAGGAGGTTTTGGACAATTAGATTTGTAAATCTTCTGTAGAAAACCATAGTAAGCAACAATGTACTGTAGATGAACACAGTATCCAACAATGTACTGTAGAAAACCACAGAATCCAACAATGTACTATAGAAAATCATAATAACCAACAGTGTACTATTGAAAATCATAGTAACCAACAGTATACTGTAGAAAATCATGGTAACCAACAGTGTACTATAGAAAATCATAGTAACCAACAGTGTACTATAGAAAATCACAGTAACCAACAGTGTACTGTAGAAAATCATGGTAACCAACAGTGTACTATAGAAAATCACAGTAACCAACAGTGTACTGTAGAAAATCATGGTAACCAACAGTGTACTATAGAAAATCATAGTAACCAACAGTGTACTGTAGAAAATCACGGTAACCAACAGTGTACTATAGAAAATCATAGTAACCAACAGTGTACTATAGAAAATCACAGTAACCAACGGTGTACTGTAGAAAATCATGGTAACCAACAGTGTACTATAGAAAATCACAGTAACCAACAGTGTACTGTAGAAAATCATGGTAACCAACAGTGTACTATAGAAAATCATAGTAACCAACAGTGTACTATAGAAAATCACAGTAACCAACAGTGTACTGTAGAAAATCATGGTAACTAACAGTGTACTATAGAAAATCATAGTAACCAACAGTGTACTGTAGAAAATCATGGTAACCAAAAGTGTACTGTAGAAAATCATAGTAACCAATAATGCACCACTACTTTAAGGTCTTACCTGCCTCCCAGAAGCCATAGTAAAACTGGTGCTACTGCCCTTGGATTCAAACAGGTACTCCAGCCGGTTTGTATCCAGCTGGACCGGCTCAAGTCCGGCCCAAATCGTCCGAGTCCCGAAGCGGGTCATTTTGGGAAGGGGAGCCAAACTCTGCAGCTCCCTCCAGTGGAGCTTCAAGGTGCGGCCTTTGATGCTTGCACCTTTGTGTGAGGCGGAGGGCAAAGGAGGTGCGAGCGGAGGAGGGGGAGGAAGAGGAGGGGGAGGAAGAGGAGGGGGTGCTGGAGGAGCTCCAGGGCACGTTGGGGATTCATTGGTGGAACCAGTCGCTTCGTCCTCTGTGCTGTCTTCCTCGTCCCAGAGGTCGGAGAAATCCAAAGTGTTGAGGCAAAGGCGTGCGGCTGGCTTCAGGAACGAACCCCAGGATTGGTCCAAATCCCAAGTCGGGGGGATATCCTTGGTTTGGTCCGACTCCTTCATTAGATTTTCGGCGGCGTCTGTGAAGTCCTGATAATATTCAGTCGCATTACTTTGACAAATCAGCTTATAATTTCACTTTTGTGCCTGAGGGAAAAGCATGCTCCGTCCCCGTATGAGAGTTAAGAAAGGCAGATCCGACTGAATGCATGTTTGCTTTTGTCCACACAGCCGCTAAACTTCCTCGTCTCTTCCTCTTCACTGTGCAGAACCCCTCAGACTCCGATGTCTGCGGATGCTCAGCCTCAAGTGCATAACTTCGCGCAGCCAAAATCGCAATCTTCAGAAAAACCAACTGCAACCTGCAATTGCCTTTGTGTTTTGTTGCTTCAAATCTAAAATGACTAGTCCGATGATGTGATCCAAAAGTCAAGGTCCAAAGGACCTTGAGTTTTGAAGGTTTTTTTTTTGGTGGGGTGAGGGGTGGGTGGGGTGGGGGGTCCTGCATCCAATTCTGATGAGAAAAATTCAAACGCCTTTCGGCAGCGCTTCCAGAATAACCAAATGACGTGCTTCTGCAGCGATCCCTCCACTTTTCATCTCCTCTTTCTGTAAGTGACAGCGAGCAAGAGAGAAAAGAGAGAGAGAGAGAGAGAGAGAGAGAGAGAGAGAGGAGGGGGGGTCCACATTGGTCCGTTGGTGCATCGCCGTTGGTTTATTTGAGTTGCACCCTTTCCCTTAATTTCCTTATCGAGTCTGCATCTCCTGTTTGTATTGCTACATGTGTATACACAAACTTCTCTATCAGCCTCTGACGATCTGTTACTGCCCTCCTCCTCCTCCGACTCCCCTTCTCCCCTGTGAACGTATAAAAGAGCATTGACCACATGTTGCCATGCCCTCCCCCCCACCCCACCCTTCTTTTATGACATGCAGCAGCATCAGCATGCAGCAATGCAATCACCAAAGCATGGGTTTCAGTGTATTTGCTGACGACACACAGTCCCAAATAAGTCATTACACAGCAGAGGGATTATGGAGAACAGCGCTAAAGGACGAACGTCTTAAAAACAAACACACGACTGCAGCTCAGCAATTGCAAAAGAAAGAAGCATAATACATCATAGCGTCGCCGGGCGAGACAAACATTCTCTGCTGAATCGGTACATGTCCACAGGGGTCATTTGCATGGTCGACATGCAGCCATAATGAGGATCCCTCCCTCGGCCATTAGGTCGCCCCCTAATTACACTTTATCTTGTTGAGTGGTCCTGCTGTCTGCAGGCGGCGGTGGGGCTCCTGGGACGTTTAGGCCGAAACGAGCTCTATTTGGAAAAGCTTAAGCTCTTTCTATCATTTATATAACAACAGTGTTGTTTTTGAGCCTGCTGCAAAATCCGGTAAGTTAAACGCTCTTTTAACAGCATCTCATTTGTGTGGATTTTTTGTAAAGTGATATAGTGATTGATCTACTGACCGATGAGGATCAATATGTGTTCATTGGATTTGACTTCCACTGAGCGGACGCCACCTCAACTTGTATTTTGCCGATGATGTGGCGCAGTCGCTGAGACGGACAGATTTCCCATGGGGACAGACATTTCCGGGTGATTTCCTTTGATGAAACTGGCCTGGGACTTTCTGTGTATGTGTGTGTGTGTGTATGTGTGTGTGTGTGTGTGTGTTTTTGTTGGAATGGCTGTGTATGCAAATGTGTACATGTCTTTTCATCTGTTTGAATGTAGTTCAACTCTCCCAGGGCCTTAACAGTGCAAGATAAAGATCGGGGCAAAAATCACTCCCAGTTTGCTTTGAGAATATTTTTTTTCTTTTTTTATATTGTGATTGTCTGGAATCACAGCTTGGATTTTGTGTTTGTATTTTGAACCGGGACACTTGTATTTATAAATACACGGGATAGGCAGTTAAGCGACATTGAAGTGGATAAGATGACCTTTGTCCCCGTGCTAATGTTAATGATGAATGGATTTTATTATGATGCATACAAGCCAAGAAGTTCTTGAGTTTATTACAAAAGATAACCTGTTTGTTAGAATACAATCTAAAGCACTCATTACACAGCATGTATGCAGCGGAGGTATGTACGTAAGCTGCTTACTTTGGACGCCGTGATTGGTTGGTTTACAAAACCACGTTGGGATCGTGACCCAGAAGCAAGAACCAAGCCAGAGGAGAAGAAAGAAGACCAAAGTTTTTTTTTCTGAAAGTATGCAAGGCTGTAAAAGAAATGTTGCACCATTAAAACACATTATACAACTGACATAATACACCTGAAGGTTCAAATTAAGGCTAAAAACCTGTTCTGCCATATCTCAGTCTTTGTTTTTTGTTAATGTATCTTTCTTTTCTCCTTTGTGCTCCTTGTTGTTTTCCTGTTTATATATATATATATATATATTATTTTTTAATTTAAAAATATTTATATTTTTAAATTATATATAATTATTATTTTTTATTGATTTATTTTTAATATATATATATATATATATATATATATATATATATATATATATTTGTTTTCCCTATTATATAAAAAAAGAGCACGATTATTTTATTTTTAATTATTTGTATTTATCATTATTATTATTATTTGTTATTTATTTTTAATAAATTTTAATATATAATATATAATTTTAATATATATATATATATATTAAAATTTAATATATTATATTAAAATATATATATATATATATATTTGTCTTCCCTATTACATAAAAAAAAAGATCAAAAGAGCACGAGGTGGCGTCACTTCCTGAATACGCACATATTTAAAAAATAAAACACGGTTTATTCAAGCCGCTGTCTGTCTTCGCGCCGTCTTCAATGCAACCTTTTATTTCGAAAATCCCGGAACGGAAGTCCCTCCCGATCGCTTTCCGCGCTCCCGCGTCGCTCAAGGGACCGTTCGGTATCCCGGCGAGCGCGCGCTCTTCGCCGGACCGAAGCCGCCTGTCATCGCTCCGGCTGACATCACACAGAGGATTCGCTACAATGTCAAAGACTCACAAGCAGCGCGAGATCATGGCTTCCACGCGCCGCAACGAGAAGCACCGCCGCGTTCTCCTGCTCATCCTCTAAACACACAACTCCGCTCACTTTTTCTTTAGGGCTTTATTCCTGGACATGCGTATGAGGTAAAAATGGTTACACTCTTCTGTTTATCATCGCTCAGAATTAAAATATTAGTATTATTATTTTAATTAAATTTCGTTGTTGGAATACTATTAGAAAACGTGACGTTGACAGCATCTTTTCTTTACCTCTCTCTTGATCTTGATCTGAAAAGTTGCCCGGCTCTAACGTTGACTGTCGCGGGCTATTACGTAATGGGAGTGCGGACACAGCTGGGCAGATGTTACAGTGAGGTCGCGAGCGTAAAGACAGCATCATCCGTCACGCCACTGTAACACCAAGTTTTTATTTAAATATAAATATTTTTAAATATTTTCAAATTAAAATAAAAGGAAATTAAAACATTTTCGAATTATGTATCAATTAATAATAAAGCCATTACTTATAAACCCTCATTGGAAAGTGGCACCAATTATAATTAATAGTTAATCAGAATTTGCATCACACCATTAATTTATACAGAATGTTTTATAAAAATAATATGTCATCGGATTTCATGGAATATTACAGCCTTTCACTAAAATGTTCACACCGTTGTTCCTGAGTGGTCAGCAGGTCTATGTGAGTGTGTGAGCCGGGTCGGAGGTCATGCTGCGGAGGGAATCGGACTCCCGCGGCCTCTTTTCCTCCGGAGAGACGTCTGACAATGACTGTGAGGTGAGGTCACGTATTTATCTCTACACATCATCTGCGTACGTCGGGAATCTATACGAGGCCCAAATATACGCTTGAATTGTGGCATGAATTACGCATATGTTTTACTTAAAACCATTTTGTTGCATGGTTGTCATTTGTATCGTTGTCTCGCTCAATGTACGTCACCGACACCAAGACGGCTGTTACAAACACTGTTACAAAAGCACACAGGCATCGTAGCTTCAACACTTATGCGACTTTTGGATGCGTCGTCTTTCTAATTAATCGTAAAATTTTTCCACTGTCGTAAAATTTTTCACTGTCTTACACTGCAACGGTTATATGACAAAACGTGACTTTCTTGACATGTGAAATTATCTTTTACAGTGAGAAACATCATATGTGGAATTCATTAAAAAATTGACGTACGTATGTACGTCTTAACGTACATATTTATTTTTCGGAAATAAGGTTCCATGTTGATCCACCAAAAGGGGATCCAAAAGCAGGCTTAGAGTTAAATTTTTCTGCCTCAAATTGACACAATAACATTTTACCTTAAATATAAAATAGTCTAATAATGATGCAATATATCGTACAAAAACGTGTGGCGTTCGGGTAACATCCCGCCGTGTATTTGATTGTTGCTTTGATGTCCTTTGACTGAATCGCGTTCGTAGCTCAGATGTGTGGCGCTGCCAGTCAACTCCTCCACTTTTGAGCAGATTAAAACGCGAGTAGGAAGAAAAGGTCAAAAGGCCAGGAATGGCATCACGCATCATCCCTTATGCAGACGATGTGTGATAATATCTCCATGTTCTTCTGTCCCACATCGTAGACGTTTGAGCCCACCAAAGCATCCTCTCTTTTAATAGTGACACTTAAAGCTTCCCAAGGTGACGACTTACACTAACACAATTACTTAGTATACATTTAAAAATGCAAATGGGGGCGTTATTTTATGAAATATGCGCTCATTTGCATACATTTCCAGAATCTAAACCTTGAAAACCTTATTGGTGATAATGAAACAGTCTGGTCTCTGTCTCAGATGGGGGCGAGTTGTGGAGAGGCCGATGCAGTGTGTGTGTGCGAGGCCGTCCCTGCACACTTTATTCCGAAGCGCACCCGCCCACGCCGGTGAGTGCTCAACCCCCCCCACACACACACACACTTAAGTGTCTGTGGCTGCCTTTTCCTTCTTAAAGTCAGCTGATATGTTTTTCTCAGGACGCTCTGCTGTGTGAACACTGTGGGAAGAGCCGGGTGATGATGACCAGGTACTCCGAGGGATACGGCACCGAGGTAACGCATGTCCTACTGCAACATTACGTGTTTTTTAAAACTTATTATTTATTTGCGAAGCATCACAGTTTCAAATTAATCAGCGTGGGGAGGGAGGTTGACAACACAGGACTTTCACCCAGGAGACCACTGTCCGTGTCAACCCTGCCATTTTAGTTCCTAAACATATTTTTTTTAGGAGACAGGCGTGTGTAAGCAGCTATATATATATATATATATATATATATATATATATATACACATGTACACACAGACACCTGACCTGTATGTGTCTGAAGATTTGATATTTATGTTGTCTGAGCAGGCAGCTGTGGTTTTATGGTTTCAAGGTTGCTGCACGAGACATAACAAAGAGAGATACTTCCAACCTGAGAGGGAAGACATTCTGTTCTGACCCCAGTCCCAAATAAACCTCAGGGGACACAACATAGACTTGGAAGCCCACATCACTACTGCAATAGACTCGCTCGGAGTCTTCTGATGTATTTCCACTGTTTTGTTTAAAGGAATAGCTCAACATTTTCGGGATGAAGCTGGTTCAAGAGTTCATTACAGCGGCGAGACTTTAAGCTTTGCTAAGAAGGAACCCGCAACCTACCTGAGATATAATGTGAGGTTTAGAGGTGCTGTTAGGTCTAGGTTAGCGTCCCCCCCCCCCTTTTTTCCCTTTCAAATCTTTGTGCTAATCTAAGCTAACTGTCTACCGTCTGTAAATGACATATGGGAATAAACGTATTTGCCGAAACTAACTATTTTCGTAATCGTCTAAATTGTGAGGTTTAATTGGATGCCCCTCAGATATTTCCACGAAAACTACTAAAAATATGTACTATTATTTATATTTATATATAAATCATTTTAAATATATGTATGATGTAGAGATTGAAGGTTACAAAAGTAACCACTAAAACAATCATTTGTTAAATAGCTTATTTTTAGGTATGTATTGAAAAGTTGAGTCATCAATTTTAAGGTAGACTTCAACAGTAAACCGATAAAATCATGATCTAACTCGTAAACAAGACTACTTTGTACATTTTGGTTGCTACCCACAAAGTATTAATGATTGGTGATTGATGTGCAGTCATCACCTATAAATGATGGACAATTATGAAGTTGAAACATGAGCGTAATAGCTGAGTTGTTTTTTAAAAAAATTAAAAAATTAAGTTAAATTCCCAGTACTATAAAAGAAAAATCAGCAGGAAACATCCGGCAGATCTGGTGTCTGTGAGCGCATTAGTCATGAGACGAGGTGTCAGCTGACTCATGCAAAATAACAATGGCGATCATTAAAAGTGACGCACGAGAAGACGCACGCAGACAAGTTGCTTTTCTTTTTTTCAAGTTGACTAATAGTAGCGGGTCGGTTAGGATTCAGGTTGGTTTCTGGAGTTTCATCCGACGACTACAGAATAAAGGTGCAGAGGGTGTTTATATATATTTTAACATATGTGTATATTATACTTGTTTAATCGCTCTGCAGGAGGAGTGTGTGTTGTCCGACCCTCAGGGGGAGAGCGACGCCGATGCCGATATCGAGGACACGGACTGCAGGTTTGATGTGCACCAAACACTCGTACGTTTTTTCCCCCTGTGTCACGTCTCTGACCTCCCTGACCCCGATCGGCTCCAGACTCCAGGGCTCTCTGCAGCGCATCAGCTCGCGGAGACGCAAGAGGCCGCGGGTGGCGCGGCAAGACACCACGGAGAGCGAGGACGACGGGGGGCGGAGCTACAGATCGCATCGCTGGAACCTCAGGCTCAGTCCGGACAGAGCGCGCAGCAGGACCATCCTGGAGGTAGGAGAGCTTTCAGCAGTGTGAAGTCTCGCTTCCCCGACACCTGCTCACCGCCCTGAACGTTACATAAAACGACTAGAATGAAGCCAATGCCGAAACGCCTTAAAAATGCATTCTCTCTGCTGACCACCAGGGGGACACTCCTCTGGTTGCAAAAAGAAGACAGATTACATGGAAGTCTATGAGAAAATTACCCTACTTTTCACTTGATTTATCACCTCAGTAAACATCGTTAACATGAGTTTCTACGCGAGGTTCAAGTCTGCCTCAATTCAGCATGATGTTCATTTCGTAAATTACAGTCGAATGCCCGATAGACGATAGAGCATATTTGCTAGGGGCGTGGCTACCTGGTGATTGACAGGTTGCTACTGCGGCCTCGCTATCGTCGCTACCAATGCAGTTAGCTACTAAGACGACTTTAACACTTAGCGGTGAGGTTGACCTTGACCTACGGAGCTAACTTTGTTAATACCAGTGTCTGATCCACCCGTCGCTCCTCCGCAGTCCATATATAGTCACTTCCACATAAATCCCCCAAAAAGAGGATTCAAAGCTGTAGTTCACAGTGGGTGGGATGGGATCACACTGGCCTTTCCTCGCGTCCTACCCCACTACTTCCAGCAGGAATTTAAAAAACGTAGCCCCCCTTGTATGTTCACTACAATAACAACTCTCACCTTCACTGCTTTGTACTCCAGGAGAGCATTTCCCAGGTCCGGCCTCTGGTCATCTGCCAGCCGAACGTGGAGGGCCAACAGGGTCCGGTGGAACATTCCCGAGGCTCCAAGCGTCTGACGTCTCTATGGGCGTCTTCCCCCACTCTCCCCCTCATCCTCCTCCTCTTGCTGCCTCTCTCCCTCCTCATCGTCATCGTGTCTTTCCTTCTACCGTGGGCCAGCGCCTAAAAACGCTTCTGCTTCAAGGGGAACAGTTTCATCACAAAAAAAAAGGCCCCGACAACTTCTGGAAGTGGAAACTAAATAACGGCGCTTTGCACAAGATAGAACGCTAGATGTACGCTTAAGGGTTGAGTAGGTGATTCTGTTCAGAAACACTTTCTGTTATATTACTTGAAATCCTCTGATAGCAATGAATACATTAAATGATCTGACAAAAACAAAAAAAAACCTCATCCAATCAAAAAAGTCAGGCTGGAGAAAATGATTGGATGGCCTGCCTGTCTGTCACTTCCTGATTGCCGATCTCGACCACTCGTTTGGCGTTTTGGGGGAAGAGCTTTGAGCAGAGGTCTGAACGAAGGGGGCGGGACTTTTTCCGTTCTGCGATGCGTTCAAAGTCAAAATCTTTTTTTTTTCTCCAAATGACCTACTCAACCTTTAATAGATGCGAGCCTCTGTATTTTAGAATATTTTTTTCCCTCCCAGAATATACAGATTTCGAAACATCTTGACTTTTATTTTTGGGAGACAGTTTGGCCTCTTGGCTACATTAAAGCCAGAAAATCCCAGGTTCTGTTACAACTGCTCTGAGTACATCCAGAATCCGTTCACGGTTTGAGAGAAATCACGCCTCTCGTCTTGCTTTCTCACCCCCTCGTTTGTAAAAATAGACCTCGACTCGTCTCGCTCCTTATTCTAATGAGCCACCGGAGTGATTACGCCAGGGTAACGGTTTCAGGGCTGCACAGGTGTTACCTTGCACGGCAGCTACGTTTAAACAAAAACAAAAAAAAGATGATGCTGCTGCCGGACTATGCAATTCTTCTGTTCCTATCTTAGCTGCAGGTCAAAGAAGTCTCCTATTTCTTTGGCACTGTTGTCACCTTCTTGGCCCCTTTGCTTTTCTCTTTGGAATACAGGGAGTTATGGTTCTAAAATAGAGCATGACCCAATTTAAAAAGCAATAACAGAAGAGATCTGATACAGCTCATGATCTGCCGTGCATCTGTTGGTTTGATTAGTGGATTACATGGATTATTTTACTGATCCCTCTTCTTCTGTTTTCCTTGCTGCACTTGGGCGTGTTTTGGGCAAAATAAGCCGACATCATGATAAAATGAACTTAACGATACAGTTTTTATTCTTATGTTGAATAATAAATGTTATGTCTTGATTTATTATTTAATATTTAAGAAGACGTGAGCTTGACAATCATTCCAAGCTGAAATAGTTGGGGCTTTCCTGTATTGTATGTTGAATGTTGTATTTTTGTATGTTTTAAAAACGTATTTTTCACACCACACTGGAGTTGCTTGCATCCTAGTAGAGGAATATTGACCAATTAAGATCAGATTGTACTGTACAGTATGAGCTAATCTGATTAATGTTTAACATTTGTTTTATTTCTATTGTCCAGCCTATATAACGTCTTAAATTGTATTTCCATGTGTGTGTCACTTCTGTGTTTCATGGGGTCATAGAAGTTCAATAAAGCTAGATTGTATTTTGACAACAAACAAAAAAAGTTTCTTCATTTCTAACCAGCAATGACATATTTTGTGTCATTAAAATGCAAACAATTAGGAACGTGGTGAGTTCATTGACCCGTCCTGTAAGCTACCCAGCCACTAGTTTGAAAAAAAGCTTTGATAAGTGAAGACAATACTCCATCTGCTATTAAAAAGAAGAAGAAGAGGAAGCCAGCAGTGTTTGCTGCTCTTGAGGAAAGAGCCTGAGGGGGAGTGTCCCATAACGAGGTTAGCGCTCTTCACTCCTCCTCTCATCGCATGCGTCGTCATAGTAACAATCAGGACTGCGAAGGAAACAGACTATTCATAAGCAGATTGCTGCCCAGAGCGATTAAAAAAAAAAAACACTCACTGTGGGTGATGATGTGAATACTGCAACATCTGCACATCTGCTGCTCACTTCGATCTTTGTCAATGAACATCTGCTTTTAACAGAAGGCTTCATAGTGTTTTGACTTGTGAAATGTAAAAAGCTCAATTTTCCCAAGATTTTATTGAAACGCATTCAACTTTTTCTTTTTTGTTTTTGCGTAGGGTGGAATAATAACCTGACTCACTGGTCTGCTTGTTTAAAGCTCCCTGTGTGTTTGCACAGTGTGTGAGCACGTGAAACGGGCAGTCACTGTGTCCTCAGGTAGGAGTGTGTTTTAAAGCGAGGTGTTGTCCACCAGCTTCATTTTCCAACTCACCCACTCGCAGCGACTCAACTCCAAAGCGTTTCAAATGAAGCTCACCCTGTGTTGAGAACAACGGAAAGCTGTTATTGTAGAGCATTTAAAGACGAGATCTCGAGGAACGTGGATCTGTCGCTGGAGCGAGCAGCAGACCCCAAAATGTAGCCTGGATGCAGACCTCTGAATTGTATCTTAGATTTATTCAACTGTTTTTTTTTTGGGGAGAAACAATCGATGTATCATAAACGGAGTAAAGAATGGGGACATTTAGATACAGTCAGGAAACAGTAACATGAAAATGGCTCCTAGCTATGGACTCCTATAAAGGACGAAACAAACCCTTCCCCTCAACACAAAACAACATTAGCCTGCTAACACGACATGTTGAAGAGGTACGCAAAGCGGGCGACACTCAAAATGCTATTACATAATGATAAAACAAATCACGAAAGACAGGTTTTATAGGGGTGATCGTAGTACACCGCTAGATTGAAACTATAGGCCGAGACTTAGAACTCAATTTTGGCACACTGTTTGTGTATTCACAGATAGCTCATGCAACCCATTGCCATTCAAACAATGCAGTGCAATGCAAGGAGAACCTACTGTACTTGTTTACTGTGCAAGTATGTCATGTCAAGGTGACAGCGTGGCCCAGCTGTTGGCCGTCTCTGTCATTACAAAAGGGCAACAGGTGTAAACACGGCGTTGTTTTGTTCTCGGCCTCCTTCTTCCCCTCATGACTCTCTATCCTTGGCCCCGATTCCACTTTTTCTTGGATGTGGAGGAGCCATGTGATCCCACTGGTGACCCTCAAGGCATTTAATACTAAGCTCAGAGTCATATGGTCCAGAATTAAGATGCCAAGGACCCTCAGCCCCCCAAGACATTTGGGTCTAGATCATTCCCTTTTTTATGACTTGCTTGGGTCAAATCTTTACAGTATAAATCTACGCACTGATCGCTACAGGAAAAGGCTGCAAAGTGGAATCAATAAATAGTAATAGAATACATTTCAGGGTCTGTAAACCATGGATGAGTAGAAATTGAGGAAACAAAGGTAGAACAAAACATTGAAAAAAGAAATCTGACATATAACTTAATATATTAATACATTTAACGCATCACTGTCACAAACCTCTTGTTGGGACCCAGGCTGAGTCCCTAAAAGTCTAGAATTTAGATTACCCCGTTATACAGTACTCTGAATATAGCAACTTCTACGGTTATATGAGGAATCATGAGTTCATATGCCACTCCCAAACATCCAACACATGCAGGAGGAGGGAGACGCCGGAGGGGGGATAAACTAACAACACAGCTGGTGTCTGCAGACGGGTGAAGAGGTGGAGGAGTCTGCAACAATAGCAGCCACATCCAAAAACTCTACTGGACACAGGATTTTCTCTGTGCATTCTTCCTCATTGACTGTGCAAGAAGTAAGTGATCGGGGATCTGCTTGGCTTCCAGAGGTGTGAATGTTTTGAGGGATTAAAGGGATTAGAACACATTAGGGAGATATTGGACATTATGGCAGTAGTAGCTAATCTATTTCTTAGGCACATGGGCATTGAGGAAGAGGAAGTGAGTGAAGATGAGGAAGTGGAAGACAATGATGCGGGTGAGGAGGCAGAAGAAGAGGAGGATGAAGGGGAGGCAGAGGATGTGGACAGTGAGGAAGACGAAATGAGTGATGATGAGGAAGCAGAAGAAAACGATGTGGGGGAGGAGGCAGAAGAAGAGGAGGATGAAGGGGAGGCAGAGGATGTGGACAGTGAGGAAGAGGGAGTGAGTGAAGATGAGGAAGAGGTAGAAAACGATGTGGGGGAGGAGGCAGAAGAAGAGGAGGATGAAGGGGAGGCAGAGGATGTGGACAGTGAGGAAGAGGAAGTGAGTGAAGATGAGGAAGAGGAAGAAAACAATGCAGGTGAGGAGGCAGAAGAAGAGGAGGATGAAGGGGAGGCAGAGGAAGGGGACAATGAGGAAGAGGAGTTGAGTGAAGACGAGGAAGCAGAAGAAAACGATGCAGGTGAGGAGGCAGAAGAAGAGGAGGAGGAAGAGACAGTGATGAGGGATGAAGAGGAGACAGAGGTAGGAGGAGAGAATGAGTTTGGGAAGGTGGTTGAAGAAGATGAAGAAGATGAAGAAGAAGACAACAACAGGGAGGTGATCCAAGCAGATGAAAGGGTAAATGTGGAGGAGGAAGAGAAAGAGGTGGGGAGGAAGGTTAAGGAGAATGTGGAGGTGGAGGAGGACGAGGGAGAAGATCAAGCAGATCAACTGGAAGAAGGAGAGGAAGACAGGCAGGTGAGGGACGAAGAGCAGGTCGAGGAAGAAGACGATGGGGAAGAGGTGGATCAGGAACAGGAGCAAATGGAACGATATCACCTTGCAGAGCAATTCAGAGATCATGTGAGAAGAACTGAGGATGAGAACATTCAGCAAAACGAGGAAGGTGTGAGGCGAGAACATGAAACCGCCAATGAAGAACACTTGGAATCTGATAATATACACTCTGACTTGACGGGATCCAAGGACGAATTTTACAACTTAAATGGGACAAAAACCGAAGAGAGCACCGAAAGAAAAGAAGCTGAAGACAAATGTGAGAAGTTGACGGGTGCGAAAGAAACAGCTGCCGAATCTAGGACAACTCAAGAAGACGTTGATAACAAATCGCTGGAAATGGAAGAGGAAGAGTCTACGGATGATGAGGAAGAAGGACAACCCATAGACGAAGAAGCAGATGGCAATGATGAAGACGTAAAGATTTACCGCAAAGATGATCACCACACGGACATATTCCGCACCTTGACAGAGTTCAGGGACTCGTCCCTTCTCACTGACCTTACACTGAACACAGATGATGGGAAAAGTTTCCACGTACACTCCCCTGTCCTGGCTGCTGTCAGCATCCGTATCAGAGAAAAACTTAGAAGTGATGTGGATAATGAAAGACTAGAAGATACCAGTGTTGGTGTCCACAGGTGGTCAGTGCTTCTGGGTCCAGAGGTGGATCATGTCGGATTAAAGGCAGTTGTGGAGTTTGCCTACACTGGACTCATATCATGTTTGAACAAGAACTCTTGGCACCAGATAAAGACTGCGGCACAAACATTGGGCGTCTCCAGGGTGCTGGATCTCTGCAAAGAGGAAGAGGAAAAGTCCACTAAAACAGGAGGGCAGGAGAAAGAGGACGCAATCTCGGCTGCAGAACAAATGATGATCAGTCTTCAGTCCATCAAACAGCTGTGGATGGACAGGGTGGGCTGTGATGTCATCCTGAACGCTCTGGGAGGATCGTTTCATGGTGAGTAGACCCCTTGTACATTTTGTAACAATGATCATGTACTTAAGTGTGCGATATGGCAGAGTGCAAGAGCTGGTCAAGCTATGAAAGAGCATTTCCCAACAAAGACGAGAAATTCAACCTGAACAAATCGACTACCCAGATCTGTGTGCTATTAATGAATGGGTAGAACACATTAGCAAGGGGTCCTGATATTTAGTGGCCAGATATATACATGTCTTTGGTGGACAATTCTAGCATGTATTGCAAAATTGAGAAAAGCATGCAAGACCGTTATTAAATTTGGTAGAACATTAGGCCATCTGTCTTTGTTTTTGGTGTAGTTGTGTCTTTTCACCAAGCAAGGAGTTGCACTATTACCATCCTACCTTCAGTCCACAGAGTCATCCTGGCAGTCTGCAGTGATTACTTCCGCGGCATGTTCACCTCAGGAATGAGGGAGTCCCACCAGCTCTGTGTGACCCTTCCCTTCCTTTTGGCTTCAGAGCTGGAGGTTCTGTTTGACTGCTCCTACAGCGGGGATCTCCCCCTCAACTGGAAGTGCGCCTTCGAGATCACCACCACCGCTCTCCAGCTCCAGTACCAGCCTGTCCTCTCCTTGTGCCTTAACTTTCTGCATCAAGAATTAAATCCTCACTCCTGCCTGGATGTGGCATCTTTCGCTGAGGCCTACGGGATGGTGCACCTACTTGAAGTCGCGGACGATTTCACCCTGCAACAATTCCAAAAGGTGTCATGCGTCTCAAAGTTCAAGGACCTGCCAGCCAAAAAACTCCTGAAGTATCTCACCAGTCAATCACTCTGTGTTGCATCTGAGCTCGTTGTATTCAAAGCAGTGGTGGCATGGATCCAAGCAAAGCCCAAGGTAAGACTGAAGTTTGCTGAACAACTCATGAAAACCGTCAACTTTCCCCTCATGACGTTCAAGGAATTCAATGAGGTCCACTCTCTGAACATGTGGTCTGATCACAGCCTGACAGAGCTCTATGATGCAGTTTTTGAGGATTTCTGCTGCAGTGAGAGCAAGTGCCGGACCTATCTGCCAAAAAAGAGTCTGGTCTTGATTGGAGGCGACCAGATCTCTGAAGACCTGGCTAGCCGCAGCATCAGCAGGGAACTCTGGTTTGGGAATTCCCTCAGGAACCATACAGGGGTTAAAAAGGACATGGAGTGGAGGAAGTTGGGGGAGATGCCAGAGGCAGAGAGGTTCAGTCACGAGGTGGTGTCCTCAAAGGACAACTATACGTGTTTGGAGGCAAGAAGTATTATGGCATCAGTGACACCCTGAATTCTGTTTACAGGTGAGAGAAGTGATAATTACAGTTTTTAAGACACATTTTAGTGCCTCTATACTTATATGTGACCCCATCTGTAGGTATGACCCCCTTCAAGACAGCTGGGAGAGCCTGGCTGATATGCAGGAGAGGAGATGCTCTTTCTCCGTGGCTGTGCTGGATGAAAAGATATATGCCATCGGCGGGTATTGCGACCCTGAATATATTCAAACTGTGGAACGTTACTGCCCCACTGCAAACACTTGGAGGTACATTTGAAGGGATATTGAATTTTCAAACTAACGTACAATGCACAGGGTGCATCAAATGTTAAGTTTTCCATTAAGCATATGTGGCTGGCTAATATCTGTATGTTGTGTAGGCAGGGATGATTGGCCGACCAGACATTATGATCTACTCGTTTCCCATTTCCTAAGCATAAAACCAGGTATGGCAGTTACAAAATTGAGTCTATGCAACAATGAGGGTTCAGAAATACTTAGATGATATTTTATGCTAACTGTATACGTTATGTGCAAAGTGGCGTGAGTTTTTGAGAAATCTACACAAATACTGCTATGCAAGTAGCAAAATAGACACCTTACTGTGCATGTTGGATGTTCTCTTTCCACCAATCTGAAGGAAGACATGGTATGGAAGCAAAATAGCCTAAAAACTATGTAGTGTCTTGCCTTAAAAGAATGTCTTCTCTTCCAGCTTGGCGTGGCCCTTGGATATGCCGCTGTGTGGCCATGTGGCAAAAGTTTTGCAAGGGCAGATCTTCGTCTCAGGAGGTCGAAGCAGTAACCAATATCTTGCATCCATGTTTCGGTACCACCCAGAGACCGGAAGCACTTATTTGGCAGACATGGCTCGACCTCGCACTCAGCACTGCATGGAGATTCTGGATGAACGTCTTTACGTTGCAGGTGGAATCACTGCAGATGATGAAGTGAGCATTTCTGACCTGCTAGCCTGTGAGGTGTACAATCCGGTGGCCGACTCCTGGACTGCCTTCGCACGTCTGCCAGTGCCCCACGTAGGAGCAGGGGGGGCAGTTTTGGAGGGAAAGTTCTACGTGCTGGGCGGATACAGCCAAGAGGACTACACAGACACTGTGGTGGTCCATCGGTATGATCCCACCACAGAGAGATGGGAGAACGTGGGCAAGATGCCTGGGCCCAACAATGACATACGAGCATCAGTGCTCTGTTTACCACCACATTTTAGATTCATATAAAGCTTAAAGTTGATGCAGTCTAACAGTGATATTTTTGGAATTCAGAAAATATTCTTCCACAGTTTACAATATGTAAAGTGTATCTTGAATTAAACCTTTAGGCATTCAAACGTTGGAATATCTTGCAGGGCTTTTTCATGCTCTATATTTAAATGAACTGCAGGGTGCTCAAAAGGGGTTGTAATTAAATTATTCCTGTTTAAGATAGGGATGGCATGATGGTCATCTCCGTAATGAAACAAGGAATACAAATATTACTGCAATAACATAACAATAAGATTCACAGATTTGTATTTTTGAAAAACACAGATAGGTTTTTGGCATTTTTTCAATGGTTTGTTTTAATTTTGGATAATAAATCATTCTGTAGACTAATCCTTACATGTAAAGTGTAAAAAAAAAAAGTAATTACGCAGGGAAGACGAGAAAGCCACTGAAGGTTGTGTGTCCATTCAGGTTGTCAAACACTCTGCCGTCATCCCACAGCTCCATGTACACCTTATCGCCAGCGGCCAACTGCAGAACAACGGCGTTACTGCTGCTATCCGAGCCGTCAGCTGAAGGGTCGTCGTAGGTGGAAATCTGGCGGACGCCGTTTTTCATTAAAATGGCTCCCGTGACGTGAGTGTTGTAGCCGTAGGTGCTGAAGCTGAAGAAGTAGAGACCGTTCACTGGTGCTGTGAAGATTCCTGCAACGGAGCAAAGACAAATGCTCAAATTACAACTCACCCGGTGGAACCAATGGATGGCCCCAAAAAATAGAGGGTTTTATAGTAGATTATGTCGGTCACGAAGATTAGGCTATTTAATCCTTTAATATAAAAGAAATATCAGCACGGGGGAAACACTAGAGAGACGAATCGGACAGCATCGGCAAATTCTTCTCTTTGTTTGTTCTTGTTTGAAATACCAGAAGCAGATGTGCGAGTTTTACGGCCTTAGGACTTTTAGTGTCTACAGGTTCCACCCATTTCATCTGAAAAATCTGCTTCAAAAAATTAAACTGTTACATTGACTGTGATTTTTGGTGCGACTTAAGAGTGGACAGTACCTGTACTTTGGTCATAACCATTGCCGGCATTTGAGAAGACCCTTTTGTAAATCAGGGCCTTGTCTGTGCACGGTCCTCGGTAAATCTCCCCGGAGTTTGCCAAAGAGGCGGAGAACGCAATCTGAAGGGCACCTGTGGAGTTACAGAGAAATTCTTATGAATCTATGACTTTGAGTATTTTATGGATGAACATTGCCAGCAGAAAATTAAATGTAGGTCTGATCACCGCACCTTCAGCACTGCTCTGTTTCAGCTTATCGATCTCCTCCTCTGCGGCATCCAGTCTTGTTTTCAGTCCTGTGCAGGTAAAAAAATAATGTTAATGACTGATTTTTAGGTGGATATATATATATGTATGATGAATATTACCTTCATTCTCTTTCTTCAGTCCGTCCACTTCAGCTTTCTGTCTCGTCAGCTCGTCTACGGTCGCGTTGAGCTTTGCCTCCAGAGCTTCAACGTCACGCTGCATCCTTTCCACGTGTTTTAGTGTGTCCTCCACGTTCAATTTATCTCTCAGCAACTCACCAATCTCTGCGTCACCTATCTGTCCAAATCCAGGCTCCACAAACAAGAGTGCCAACAAGGTCGGCAGAAGCAAAGTCCTGAACTCCATTTCCTTTCTCTGTCAATTTCTAGTGTCGTGGGTAATTTTTCCTCGCAGTGTGTGAAGGGATTGGATTTTCCTCAGGGGCTTATAAACCCGCTCTCCTCGGTGAGGGGGGCCGTCGGATGTCAGTGAGTCAGCAGTGTTGAGGCCCTAGGGGACCCCAGTTCCAGTCATGTCCCAACAGGTCTACTGGGAGAGTGTGTTTTCCATTTCCATTCCATCCAATATACATAGGGAATGCGAAATATATATATAGATTTCATACAAACTATAGTAAAATTATTATGTATAGCCTTACATTACCCGTTTGACAGTAGTAAAAATAACCTAAATGTCATACTTTTATCCTGAAATTTGATGACACTTCCTAAAGTGAACCTTAATACATAAAATGAACATATTAAATCATTTAGAGACAGCTTGTTAATGTCACAAGAACTGTCTGCGTTCCCACCACAGTTGCCCAGGTTCCCACAGAGACAGGCACCTGCTGGACTTTGAAATGTCATGGGGGAATCTCGAAACAGTGAAAGGGTAAAACAGCATCGGCGTGATCATATGGAGGGTGCCTTGACACAGACGCCAGATCTGCACCTGCAAGAACAAACACCTGCAATGTAGCGAAATAATCTAAAAATAACCAGAATGTCACCTGGTCCTGATCAACAAGTCACACAAGAAGAAAAAACAGGACATGCTGTTGTGCAACTGTTGGCATGACAAACCTCAATTTATGACGTGACAGTAAAAAAATACAAATTGAAAAAAAAGAAGAAAAAAAAAAAAAAAAAACACAACAAGAGTACCCATTCCAACTATTTGAGCTGGTTTATTGAATGATGAATCCTTTAGAGGTCAGAGGGAAAATACTTGTTTTTTTAAACAGACAAGACACTGAATTTATGAGAAGGAAAACTCATTTTGGCATTAAAATGTATAATAATTAACATTGGGGTGAAGCTCTCAACAAACTTTGCTTCCATAAATTGAGGTGAATTTTACAGCTTAGTGTTAAAAAATCGTTTTCGTAGCTAATTGCATTGGAAGTATTGACGGTAGCCAATCAACAGGTAAGCCCCACCCTAAAGCATCCCCTGCTTTATGGTCTAAAGACCGAGATTGAGACCAAAAATGAATGTTTACAATAATGAGATAATAAATCAAGTGAGAAGTATGGTAACTTTCTTGTTGAAATCAATATTTGAGTTATAGCAACCGGCATTTGGGATTGTACATGTGATTCTACGCTTTGGTATTGACTTACTATATGTATCCAGAAGAAGACACAAAAAAAAGGCATTTACACCAGAGTCATTCTGGACCTAGATTTCTATGATTTATACCACACTGAATCTGAAAGTGCTGTTTTTTAAAAATGCATTATTGATATTCTGATCATTTTGGGAATGGATCACACCAAAAATGTCAATTCCTAAAACTTATAACCAGCCAGCTATTAAAGTCTGAAGTGTTGGGGCAATCGGAGCAGACTGGCCTGTATGTCAGTAACAGCCCCAGGCAGTTTGCCCATGTTCTCCCATCGCTGTGTGCTGGGTTCGAACCGGTGGACCAGTCCAGACTCACTGTAATCATCCTGGCAGTATCCTCCCAGCACATAGATTTTCCCCTCCAGGACAGCGGAGGCTGCACCCACATGGGGAAGAGGCAATGATGGGAAAGCAGTCCAGGAGTCAGCCGAGGGGTCATACACCTCGCAGGCTTGCTGGTCTGTGTAAAACCTTCTCAGGTTACATACGCCACCGGCGACGTAAAGACGGCCTCGCAGGGCCTCCATGCAATGCTGGGCCCGGTCATGGATCATGTGTGCAAGGTAGGTGCTTCCTCTCTCCGGGTGGTACAGGAACATTGAAACGAGACACACATACTTAGAGTTGAAACCACCAGAGATGAAAATTCCTCCATCAATGACAGCGACAGCGTGGCCGCTCAGAGCCTGGTCCAGAGGCTGGACGAAGCTGGATGAAATTAAATAAGAGGCATCAGGCAGGGGAGCCAGTGGAGGGGCAAAACAAATCAACCTGACACCTATAAATGTGCCAGTTCAAACTAGACCGGCAGTAGTGACTTTATTGGGGCTTTTCACAAACTCTCTGTATAAAACTGGTATCTTGTGATGGATCTTGCAGTCACTGAAGAGCAATTACACTCTTTTAATATTTAGATTGAATGTTGGGATGCAAACGACCTGATTTTTAAGTCATATAGATTTATGGTATTGCAATGTAATGTCAACATTCAATGGTCAGAATGTTTCTATTTTGCCTAGTGATGGAAGAAATAATGGTTTCCAAGGCAGGGAAACTCTTCTCATGTAAATCAGTGTTTTCAAGTGATTCAGTCAAAGCAAAATGGTGACATCTGCTGGCCAAGCTTTGGTATTGCATTGAGGGAGAGAGTCAACAGTGAATTCAAAGCTTATAGACTAATCTTAATAAACTTGCAATATCGTAATTGCAAAAATTGTAGCAAATTCACAAGCATGACACATTCTGATGGTGATTTTGGGCACAAAGCTTTCAAAGGGTTGATGCCATGTCGAGTAATCTGCGTGACATTACTTATATTACCTCCAGGACTCAGTGTCTGGGTTGTACATCTCGACACTGCCTACATTTATGTTGATCTCTTTATCTCCACCAACGGCATAAAGGCGCTCTCCGTGAACCATCACTGAGAAGTTGCTTCTACACTCCTGCATGTCAGCCAGCCTCTTCCAGCGGTCCTGCACTGGGTCATAACTAGCATGTGGTGAAAGGTAAAAAAAAAAAAGGGTAAAGATGGAGAACATGAGACCACAGTTGTGCATCTGTGTGACTATCTAGGTTATTGGAAGTGAGAAGAGGCGATTTGTGTTCCGACTGTCTCTTTTTACCTGTAGGCAGATTTCATCATGTCATCCCTGCTGTAGTAGTAACATCCTCCAAAGACATACAACCTGCCCGACATTGATGCTACTCCATGCCTGAATGTTGGCTTGCCTGGCATCTCACCCAGCCTCCTCCACTCCATAGTCTTCACCAACCCTGTACCACTGCGTAGGGAGTTTGCAAACCACAGTTCCTTGCTTGGAATGCGCTGCCCCCCATCTGGGTTAAGCTGGTCTCCCCCAACCACAACCAGAGCATCTTTGGGACGTCGAACCCGGACCTGATCCTGGGTTTCTGGAAGGCTGAAACCAAATTCCTTGAGTGCTGAACCATAGAGGTCCACATCCTTGTTTCCGAAGCACTCCATGCGTAGGTTAATGGCTCTGACTTCCCTGAATTCTCGAAAGGTCATGAGGGGGAACCGGACTCCGCTCATCAGTACGCCAGCCTGCCCCAATCTCTCCTCGGGATCAGCCTCAACCCAGGAGATTACAGCACGAAATACAGCCAACTCTGATGGCACGCACAGCTCATCAGAGCAGAGGATGTCTAATAGCTTCTCTGCTGCTAGGTCCTGAAACTTTGACGTGGCTGACACCTCCCAGAAGTTCCTCAGTACAAAGTCCTTGGCTTCCTCAAGCAATTCTGAATTCTCGAAGGCTTCCGCAAATGATGCAACATCCAGGCAGGAGCTTGCCTCCATTTCCTGACACATGAATTTGAGACAAAGCGAGAGGGCAGGCTGGAACTGAAGCTGGACGGCTGTGCTGGAGATCTCAAAGACACAGTCCCAGCTGAGTGGAAGGGTCCCACTGTAGGAGCAACGAATCAGTGTCTCTAAATCAGAAGGTAACAGGAAGGGAAGGGTAATACAGGTCTGATGAGATTCCCTCATCCCGCACGTGAACATGCCACGGAAGTAGTCACTGCTTGCCGCCAGGATGACTCTGTGGACTGGAGACGGACAAAAGAAGAGTTCATATAATGGTCAACAAGATACCTCCGGATTGCATTTAGTATAAATGTCTACTAACCATGGAATAAAGCTCCGCCCACATCCAAAATCACATCACATCCCACTCTGTCTGCCCACAATTGATTAATAGACTGTAGAGTAATCTTCATCTGATCCAGGGCAGATATCTTCTGCTCTTCCTTCCTAGGACTTTCCACCTTTGTTGAAGTGATCTAGTCTAGGTATGCCCAGTGCTTGGGCTGCAGCCATAATCAAGGCTATGCTGTCTTTATTCAAAGACAAGACAATTCCAGTGTAGGCAAACTCCAAAACTGCCTGTAGCCCAACATGATCAACCCCAGGAGGCAGAGAGACAGACCACCTTTGGACTTTTACATCATGTTCTGATCTTTTTACACTTTCATCCCTCAGCCTCTCTTGGATGAAGGAGCTGACAGCGGCAAGGACAGGGGAGTGTACGCCAAAGCTGTCCCCATCGTCGGTGGTCAGAGTCAGGTCTGTGAGAATAGATGAATCCCAGAATTCCTTCAGGGCAGCGAATAACTCTTTGGGATAAGTTTCACTGCAGTATGTGTGGACATTATCACCAAGTCCTCCATCCACAAATGAGTCTTCGCTCAAATGTTGCCCAATTCCTTCCTGACTAGTACCACACATCCGGACCTCCCATCCCCATTTCTCACCACTCCCATCCATTAGTCCCATCCTGGAGTCATTGTAAGCAACAATCCTCCTCAGTTCGCGGTTGTCCTGTTCCATACCGTCTTTGCCACCTTCTTCAATTGTTCTTTTCCTCCTCTCCTTCTCTCTCCTCCATTGCTCTTCCCATTCCATGGGAAGGCAATGCCTAAACTCCATGTCTGTGGCTATCTGTTAATTTATCTTTAAACTGCTACCCACAGTGGTCTCTCTGGGGTATTTAAGATTACTGATGACCTCCAGGTAAATCTCTCGTCTTGCTCATATTTACCCCAACTGCCTTCAGAAATCTTTTGCTTGTCTTCAAATCCTCTCCCCCGCACTCAACTTTCCTCACTGCATAAACAGCGGCTATTCATAGCTCCTGGGTCAGTGAGATTGAGTTTCATCTGAACCTCGGTGCTTACTTCATTGGAAAGTTCATCAAGGAAGTAAATAGAGACAAACTTCATTGTTCAGAGGTTATTGGAGTAAATAAAGAGCCAGGTTAAAATAGTTCCCCAACATTGACAAGTTTAACTTACATTGATGAAATGGAAGTTGTGAACAACAAATAACTGTCAAGGAGCCAGATGGAAACTGTCCTAAGTTTGGCAAATTTGTGAGTTTATAATGTGGCAAATTACAGTTTTTAAAGTCATATATTTATGATGCTAACAACCAGCATTTATGCTAGCTAACTTCCCATGAATGTACGCATTTATTTTTCTAATTAATATACCACAGTAACAACGCCTAGTTAAGGTCCTTAGGGTGATGGCTGTTGATGATTATTGTTGCATACACCTGTATGTAAATGTGAATATAAATGTGCCAAAAGAAAACAGATACGTTAAATGCAGAGGTCAAATTTAATGTATGTATGTCATTTAGAAATAAAAAAAATTGAGTTTGAATATTATCATGGCTAATGAATACAAGCAACAGATGGAGAACTCACCTGTTCAGACTTCCCCTTGACTCTGACCTACTAACCCCCCCCCCCCCCCAAGAAAAGCACTTACCTATTGCACTTTGATCATAGCACAGTTGTTCTTAAGGTATACTTGCTGAACAGCTACTACTTTACTCAGACGAGGAACACTTTTCTCTTACTTTATCAGCAATGATATGTTGTGGTTTCTTTCTTTTGACAAATGTACTTACTGTAAGTCGCTTTAGACCAAAGCGTCTCCTAAATGCCCTAAATGTAAATGAGTCAAACGCAGACAACATAGTGATGTGACTTCCGAAACGGGCGTGTCGGCGCTTCTCTGAAGTCCCGGATCGAAACGTTTCGAATCCATGCGCCGAAAAGCGGTTCTGAAACGCGCATGTCACGTGACTGTAGTTCAGTGATTGAAGGAACGCCTCTGTTTCGAAACGGCTATTCCAAGACGGGCAGATCCTTTGAAATACTGGCAAGAGCGACGTGCTGTCTTCCCTAATTTGTATCAACTGACTTAGAAATGTTTAAGTGTCCCTGCAACAAGTGTACCCCGTGAAAGGATTTTTTCAAAAGCAGGGGAAGTGTCATCCCAAAAAAAAAGAAATAGACTCAGACTCAGACTCAACAGTGGCAATGAAGGTACTTGAGCTCACCAGCATGGGTGGAAAAGTCCTGGCTGAATCAACCAGAGTCCACAGGTAAACAGGTACAGTGCAAGAAAAGGGTGCAGGCTGCAAAGTAAATTAAGATCCTGATGATTCTCTAAAGGTTCGGATACGGGGTTCAGGTGGCTCCTAAGCTATAGGCATGAAGCAACAATCTGTCAACTGAATGGGTCCATGTTCTGACAGGTTAATGAGGGAAATGGAGAACAGGTGAGCAGGCCAGGAGGAAGTGACTCCATGGGTGAAAGTAAGGTGGAGAAGTCGGAGGGCATCTGGTGGACAAGTAGAGAATAGCAAGGAAGGGAAGGGAAAATGTGATAGAGGGAAGTTCAACACTGTACAGAAAACACAGTGATGAAAGTCGGAGGTGTCCTTTATTAAGTTTGAAAAAAAAAAGTTTATGCTTTTGAATTACATATTATATTTCAGGTTATTTTGTATAATAAAATATTAATAAATATTGTATTTTACAGCACCAGTGTGGGGAGTCTTTTATTTCACTTTTACTCTCTTCTACTGGGGAACATCTGGTGGCAGTTTGCTCCAAATGGAAACAAAATATTATCGTGGCTTTTCTGTTTGTGAAGATATTGTGATTTTCAATAGATCAATCTTTATATAATGGTCAAAGATTACACAATTCATGTTGTAAGGCAGTTAAAAATGGAAATGGCATTCTGTTTACTTCATTCTTACTTAACAGACTCATGTCAGAGATCATCAGAAACCGTAAGCCCTGAAATAAAATAGTATATTTTCACTGATTTACTTTTGAAAACTCAAAAGTTATCAAATCACCGTTTTAATACATTTGCATTGCTATTGTTAATAAACGTTTACTCCCTGTACTTCCCACATTATGTGTGACCACTTAATCTGTTTCCATTTCAAACTAAATTCATTGGATGACTAAATCTAAAGATGTGCATTCAATCAATAAAAAGTATCAGTTAAAAGAGAAGCAGACCAAATAAATGAAAATATAAATGAAAAATCTGAAGGCATTCTAAGGTATCAGGATCATTGGGACACCACTGCATCTGACTTTTTTTTCTGTCTACTCAGTTAAAGGTGATGAGGTATTCTGGGTAGGCCTGGTCATCGTGGAAGATCACAAACATGGTGGGGTTCTGCTGGTTGTTCACCAAACTGTCGAAGCAGTCGGTGGGATCTGAGTTTCGAGGAGGGGTGGCTATCATAGAAGACTTGCCGAGTGTGTAGCGGCCGGTCAGGACTCGAGCCACATAAAGCCTCCTCAAGCCCGACTTGTCTGCTGGGCAATATTTACTCGCTGAATACTCTGCATTGACTGCAAAGTAAACTCCCTTTCCGAAGGCAGCAGCTGTGACAGAAATACACAGGAAGACACGTACATTTAAGGGAGAAACCCCAAAAAACTAATATTTGTACGCAACAATCATTTTAGCGTAGCTTAGGATGGGCTAATGTCCCATTTGCATATTTTAACACGCAATTTTAAAAAACTTGTAATATGCAAAAAATGATCGGTAATCGAAGTTTCCTGTTATTTCAACATTTGCAAAACTTTTGTAATTTTTGGTGACATTTATGGCTGCGGACAGTGCTTTATGACTTATTATTATGGAAAATTTCCTCTGTAAAAATCAGATTTCAAGCGTGGAAATGGATGCAAATTTAGCACATATTGCATATTTAAACATAACATGTCTCCCCTCAGAGACATACTATTCACACGAGAGGATCGACGGCACTCCTGTGAAAGCTGCAGCCAGAAGCCGGTTAGCTCAGTTTGAGTGACAACATTCCTTACCGTGCACTCCTGCATAGCTCCTGTTGAATCTGTCCCTTTCAATGCAGTTGCATGACTCTACTGATGTGCCATGGTAGAGATTCTTCTCCCTGAGCTCTGCCAGGCCGTTCTTGGATATCATACGCTGCCTACACACCGTATAGGCATGCCACAGGTAGAGGTTTTGCACCCGCTCAATCTGAGATCAGAAAACAATCAGCTCATTCTGTAGCTGTGGGTTTTTTAATGTGTGGAATATGTGGGTTGTGTGTTTTGATACTCACTTTTTGAATGTTGCCTTTAGCCGTTTTGAGGAAGCCAGTGGCTACAGTCTGGTACTCCGGCGAACTAGGTTGCAGCGCAACCTTTTTAAAGTCTTCTCCATTCATAGGTTCCCATACCGTTGGCAACTCTATGGCTAAAATCACAATAATTCATGTTAATTAGGGCCCGAGCGCCGACAACGTGTTTTTTTTTCATGTTAATGTTTATTCATGTTTTTCAAAATAATGAAAATGTTGAAACAAAAACAAAAAAATGGGACATACTTGCGTCGGACTCGGTCCTTTTCACCTTGAACGTGATGCCCGTCAGCCAATCTGTGGCTTCTTGTGCCTTCAGGTTTACCGTCACCTCCTTGCCGCCGGGCGCCACCAAGTCAACGGACACCTGCTTCTTCACGTGAGCCTCCTCCAGCTTGCAGTTGTCGTGCAGGCTCAGCTCGTGCCAACATGCATTCCCATCCTGAATAGACCACTGGACGTTAAGAGCCAGCATCGCTTCCTCTTTATCTTGGAGGTCTCCGCAAAGTGATTTTTGGACTGCTTTATTGACGAGCTCAACGATGCTCAACACGTCCTCTTTCAGGCCTTTAAGCACATAGACCTCTCTTGCCTCTCCGGCCCCCGACCGACCTCGAGCTTCAGCTCTGGCTGCGGCTCCATCGGCATTCACGCCTTGGCGCTTCACGAGCGCCAGGCTTATTCCCAAGACTTTGACTTTGGCCTGCAGCGCCTCCAACTCCATCACATCAAGCCGGGACAAATGATGCACCTCCACCTCTCTCTCTACCAGCTGCTTGTACAGGATCCCGTCCAATTCCGTTTTCACGGTCCTGATGGCCTCCGGACTACGACTGATCACACTTAGCACGGCTGGCGGTGGCTTTGAGGAGGTGAAGTTTTTGCCTTGAGGCGTTGAAGTTGCTGCGCTTTTTGAATTGTTGTTGCACCTCTTCAGCATTTGTTTGGCTTTTTCTAAAATAAAATAAAAAAGAGCAAATAGTACCTCTTCATTTGTGATATCCTGAGTATGTCTGCATACTAAACAAGCCTTGTAAATGACAACAAACCTCTCAGGCTGAGGTGGCGAGCAGCTGTTTGTCCAAAACGGTTCTCTAGCTCTGATCTGCAAAAAACACATCAGAGGACAGGACGTTTAAAACAAGCCATTGCTTTTGACCGATCCGACAATGCAACCCATACTAAAACGCCAATGCCATGCCGTTCGATAGCTTGAGTGAGATTCACATATCTGACCTGAAGGCCTGGAAGACCGGTTGCTGGAGAATGACAATGCGGATGACTGTGAGGGACTTTGGTTTCAAGTCCATAATAGCGGAGGTCATGCCATCCAGCATGGCTTTACACGCTTTGACATAGTCCATACCAGCCACACCTGACGGGACATAAAGACAATGATCAGTTGCCAGCAATGATGTAATTTACATCACTGTTGTTGTGACCTTTATTTTGGAATGTGTCGCATTTTTTTCACATTGTGGGCATTTGGTTAAGACGGTTAAGATTTGGTGTTAACAAGTACGCGAATACACACACATGCATACAGTACAAACCGGTATTGATTGCTGGGAAGGCAGCTGAGCCGTAGCCTTTGGTCTCACACTGCTTCAGTATCTCTTTGCAATTCTTCCGAATCAACTGAGGGTCAGCCTTAAAACTAGCATGAATGATTTCCCTGCAGCCAAGCAACCCCGGGCCCGTTGTGCACATGAGATTTGGCGGCAAGCCCACTGTAAAAAAACAACAAAAAAGACATTATGTGTAAGATGTGATCATTCGTGGTGAAAATGTAGCACCAATTTGAACCAAATTTTCAGAATAGCTGCAAAAGAAAATGGGAATGAATACGTGTTCCATCTTTTACTGTTCTGTTAATACCCTATAAGGAATTGAACTAATTTTCCAGTTGGGATGCCATTAAAACCATTGCATGAGAGGACAGTGCACAGTAATGTTCACACCCCAAAACCTTGTCCTTAACCCCTTACCTTGTGCCAACTCTGCTTGGACACCGGGCCCTGCTGCCGTCAGAATGGCTTTAGACACACCTGCGGAGGTTGTGACCACACAGTTATTGTGGGATTGTATATGTTTAATGTCAATCAATCGAAACGTTTGGAAAGTCAAACATACCAGAGTGGTTTTTGGAGAAGTCAGTTGTGTTGATAATGACATCTGTGCTCTCCTGAACGATGTCAGCACAGACCATCTGAAGCTGGACCCCACCCAGCATGGCTGTGACCTCATCATTGGTTAGGGAGACATGGCGGTAGAAGGAAGCTAAAGTCATGTCATTAAAAAAGAAAGTATAATTATGGTTTAATATTATAAACTTAATATTTTTTACCCTAATTTTGCCGTTTACACATGAATATTTACACACTTTAAAAGTGTTAATATGTTGGCGACTGCTTCCATTTATGTGCATTAAAAAAAATTGCATTAGAAATGCCTTATGGAAATGGGCAAAATTTGAGAATACTCTTCGATTGTGGAAAACAAAGTTGATGGACTAACACATTTTTCTCTCATAGATGGGTTAGAACACCATGGCACTTAAAATTCGTTCGACAATTGAATGGGAACATAGCTAATGATTATATTTTAGACTGAAGTAACAAGTCATTGATCGAATTCTTGCTCATTCTGAAATTGAAAAAGAAAATATTCGCACTAGCCTTGGTCTGGGTTGGCATCATTTGTGAATCCTCTGAGATGCAAAATGTCCTGGGCAGACTGGAAGGCCTGTGGTGATGGGGTAAAGTGTATAATTCCAGTTCCACATGCAACAAATAAAAACTCTTGTACTCCCCTTTACTTAAAAGGCACTGCTTCTGCATTTTCTTTACCTTGCTAGATTCTTTGTCATTGGGGTGGATGACAATACGGACCAGAAAAGATGCAATGCTGACTCGGTTCTGTTCAAATGCAAGGAGCTCCTCCAGTATGACTCTGGAGGCCACGCTGTGAGGAAAACGCAGGGCCACACCGGTCCCGAGCACAGGGAAGGCCACTGAACTATAGCCCCTGCTCTGACAGGAAGCTAGAATTTTCCTGATGCCCTGTCTCAGAACCTGGAAGATTTAATGATTATCAATGTTACTACAGCCCTTAGAGTAGGAACAACAAAACATAGAAACAGTAAAGAAAACTTGATTACACAAAAACCTCACTGATCACAAAATTTCACCTGGACTGCAGTTCCATGTTGGTTATTATCCCAGGCAACAAGGTTAGGGAAGAGCACCTCTTGAGATTGAAGGGCAGGCAAGCCCAGCACCACAACTAAGTCACCAGGCAGTGTTGCTCCTCCTGCATCTTTATGAAACTTTGTAGTCAACTGAGGTCCAACAATGCCTGACAAAGCGTTTCCAACACGGGTAGAGAGGGGATCATGGCCAACCATAGGACATATCAGGACATCCACCTAGGACAGTACAACAATCTAATTCCATCCAAGTTAACACTTAAAACATCACGATAGCTCACTGCTCAACCGAATGTAGATTATGTACGCAAACAGTCCCAGTACCCAGCAACTACAGTAGGTTAACTTGTGAACCATGCTGAATCAAGTAGCAACATTTACATCACATAAGTTTCTCACCTGCTGGGTCTCGATGGTTCCCCGAATGACCTCTACGTGGACACCATTGTCAGGAGCTCCAGCTCCTCTCTGGGACCTCAGATCTCTTGGCACACTGTTTTCAGTGCTTATCCCTCGGAGAAGCCGGTCGCAGGCTTCCTGCATGGCCCTCACCACCTTCCCTCTTTTATCAATCAGGGTGACTCTGTTCAGACATCGTCCTCCCTGGCTGCCGAACTTCTTAACAGCAGTGACAATAGCTTCAGAGCACACAGTGACAGGAACGCCAAACACACCCGAGCTGATACAGGGTATGGCTATGGACCTGAACTCCAACATCTCTGCTAAATTCAGAGCAGACTGGACAGTGTTTTCCAGTATCTCCCTTTCGTTGCCACCTGATTTCCCACCTACAGGCCCCACAGCATGCAGCAGTTTCTTGCAGTTTAAGTTCCCTCCCGTGGTCACGACCACCTCGCCCAGTGGAACTTTTCCAATCTGCTTTACTAAAGCTCTGCTCTCCTTCTGCACCTCAGGGCCACCCGCTTTACTCAGCGCGGCGGCTACCCCTCCACCGTGATCCAGGTTTTCGTTGGCAGCGTTCACCAGGGCATCGGCATCCAGTTTGGTGATGTCACCCTCACACACCAGCACCTGGAACCCGTCACGAAGGCTGTAGGTGGCAACTGATGCCAAAGTCTGCTTTGTAGCATGAGTTTGTTCTTGAAGCTGAACGAGACACTTTTGAGAATGAGAAACACTCAAAATGTTCTCTCTTCCAGAGGGACTTTCGAAATACCTTACTGCCCCTGGCAGGTCAATAGTGACACTAACCTGAACAAGGGAGTCCAAAAATAAACCCAGCCTGTTCCTGACCTCAGTCACTTTGCCAGATGGACCTTCCAGCCCCACCATAGGCAGAGGGGAAGATGTTAAAGGATGGAAAGTAACCCCTGAATAGTCAAACATATGCAGCTGAAGCAATTCTGGTAAGAGTTGTACCAATTCTGGATAAGGGAGAGTGACTTTGCCTTCTATGCTTGCCTGGTCCAAAATAAACTGTGTGACAGTTTCACTCAGTTCCTCAACCTCTTTGGTGTGACCCAGTAGGAACACTCTGCTGTCTGAGGAAAACACAACCTGAGCCCTGTATTTCCCTTGGTTCATCTCATTTGTCTTCAACTTCAGCTTTTCCCGAAGAACAGAGGGAACAGCGGAGCAGTTAGGAATGTCAATCTTGACTTCCATGATCTCCCCTCGCAGTGCCTTTTCAGTTTTATCAAGATCATCAATGGAAAGGGAAAAGAAACGTAGCACTGTGTCTCTTAACTCGACTTCCACCTTGTCCCCAACCCCTAAAAAGTCACCCAGCCCCCCTGGACCTCCGTATGCCTTTCTCAAGAAGGCCAACAAATGTGGACTCTTGTCGGAAACAGTCCTTTCTAACACCAATCTCTCCTTGTCAGAGATCCAATCCCCAGCCTTAAGAATCTCCTCCGCTGAACCTTCCAAATCTAACTGGCCCGCAGCTCCCTTCGCGACCTTCACTCCTGGAAAGTCTTGCCGCAAACTGTGCTCAAACTCTTTCCAGATGAGGCGGAGCTTGGCCTCGCCTAGTCGACGAATGCTGGTTTGCTTCTCACTTAAACGTGCCCCTCGTTTAAAATGCGGGTCCCCTACATCCATCAACCTGGCGTTCACCTTAGAACGTTCACCAACAACAACAGCCATCCCACCCTCGCTGTACACCCTCACCTCATCTGTGGACTGACGAGAGCTGCAGGACTGAAGCAAAGCTTTGACTTTGTGAGGATCCACCTCATAGTGGCACAGGTAGCCATCAAACACTTTGTTTACCTCGGCTTTCCAATTCCAATTTCTATCTTCACGTGCAGCACCAGGTTGAGCTAAGCAGCTAAGTAAAACCCTGCCCTCCTCTGGGTCCAGCTGGGCAGAGCAGGCCACAGAGGCGAGCGCCTTCTCTAGTTCCTTGACAGCCTTGGGGCATTCCTTCAGGTGACGCAGGAGGTAAGGATCGGGTCGTAGTTCATATTCTTCACCACTTGTTAGCAGGCTTGAAGTAAGGCTGGGCTGCTGTATCTGCTGTTGGAAAGACAGTCTATCAACTTTGATTCTCAATCCACAACACTGTCTAAAACACACCACAATGAAAGGTGTTGAGCTTTCCAATGTTTAAAGGAACAGTGTGTAGGATTTGCAGAGGGATGTTGCAATCCCCAAGCTCACCACTAGATGCCACTAAATCCTACACACTGCTCCTTTAACGTCACACAACAATACACTTCAAAACACAAATCCTGGAGCAGTTCTATAGAAAATAATTTTCAATTAGTCCATTAAATTAGACCTCAGTAAGTTCTGTTTTTTAAATAACCAATTTAAATACATTTGACACTTTTTTTTCTCCAAAGCGAAGTATGCAACTTTTACCCTGAGCTGCTATTTTAGAGTTTCCATGCTGACCTGTGGTGACGTTAAGTCCAGCTTTTGGCTAGCTGGTTTGCTTGTAGTCGAGGGAGTGAGGGGAAGGCCGGTGGAAGGTCCCGGACTCTCCCGCACAGTCAGCACCAGAGGACCATCTGCAAACTCCAACACATGTTCACATCTCTGCAGGACTCTTAGCTGAGCTGAGACAGAGAAGGATATATTACTTATGATGTTTTTTCTTTGGGTTTTTCATTTCAACAACACTTGACAACAGTATTTTCTGCCCCACCCTCGGTGGAGGGGAAGTTCGCATTGCAATCACATGCTGCAGGGTTCAGCTGGACATATACAAGTTTCATATCGTCTTTCTATTTAGCCTTGTAACTTAAGTTTTCATGTATTTGAGGGGAATTAACGCTTATTTGTTGTCTTATTAATATGATAGATTCAGTTAGCCTTGTGGAAAAAAACAGCTGGTAGAAATGTCCTTCAAAGTGATACTTTTACTTTATAATTTGAGTACATTTCTGTCCTTCAAAGTGATACTTTTACTTTATAATATGAGTACATTTCTGTCATTCAAAGTGATACTTTTACTTTGTACTTTGAATACATTTCTGTCCTTCAAAGTGATACTTTTACTTTATAATTTGAGTACATTTCTGTCCTTCAACGTGATACATTTTTACTTTGAGTACATTTCTGGATTTTACCGGATGTGCTACAGAGAGTAAAACTGCTCTTTTTAATTAACAAAAACAACAACAAATAAATAATGGAATCGACATATTTCCTGGTAAAGAAGACACACACGTGCGCGCGCGCACACACGCGCGCGCACACACACTTCTACTTTCACTTTCACAAGACGACGCACTTTAGCAAACTGACTGAAAAACAAACATTTGAAACATCTCACCGTCTCGCTCGTTAAACGCGACGCTGTAAAGCCGATCGCGTACGTTAGTTATTGGGCCGCATTCTCCACCTCCTGATTTGCGACGAATTTGAAAGTACTTTTCTATTCTCTTCTGTTGCTCTCCGTCCAGACTGGGACACTCGAAGAAAACGACATACTGGTTAGGACCCTCCATGGCGGACTTAAGAATTAGATTATATAGACTCGGCCTAAAGGAAGCTGCGGACTAAGCGCCGGTGGAACCGGGAGCTGCGGTCAGCCGGCCGGCGAAGAAAGTGCAGTGCGCTCGTACACTGGCCATCACGGTAAACGTCTCCTGACGGCCGCGGATCGGGAGCGAGCGTCGGACTTTCAAAATAAAAGCGTAGATAAAAACAGTAAAAAGAAACGTCTTTTTAAAAATGACAATAAGTATAAAAACAAATTAATTAACTGAATTACCACTAAATCGTGAGTAAATGTCTTTATTATCTTGATCTGAAGAAAAAATAATAAAACATTTCAACAACTTCCTTGACTAATTAAAGGCATAAGAAACCCAAAGATGTGGATTATTTGCATAATAAAGACGTCTTTGAAGTAAGCCAATTATTTACTGTGTTAATCAAATTTTAAAAGATACAGAAATATACATGAGGTCACGAGCCGTGAAATGACAGTAATAACTCTCCAAAAATGATGAAAAACTTTATTTTAACACTTTAACATTGCTTATAGATATTTTTACTGGGAAGAAAAACACATTTGTTAATGTTTTTTTTTTTGTGAAAGGTTGCGTAATTATATAAGATATCCGTTAATCAACAAAGATAGGAAGCACAAACTCACACTACTGAAACAAGGCAGAAAATTAAAAGGAACAAACGTCTTCATAAATCACCATCTAACCAATATAATGCTATATAAATGATCAGTTTACATAAAACTTCATACATGTCATAATCAGAGGCAAAGATTTGACTTAATGTAACCATCACCAGATATTTACCAAAACTTGATAATAAAAAAGTTATGTCCCATATTTAATACATGGAAGCAAAATCAAACCAGCATGTTCATTGGTGTATTTATTCCTATTACAACCATGAAGATAAAACTGAATTAACACAAAACAAAATACACCCTCCCAATATGAATGAAAGAACCCCCATTAGGAGAAAGAATAAGGAGACAGAGAAGCCTACATTTCCCAGAATGCCATTCTCAGGACATGGAACATCACACAGAACAGATGAAATTGAACCGTTGGTCGTCGGGCACTTTGAACCACTTGTGTTGCCCTCCTGTCTCCATGGCTGCAGACATGTCACAGTCATCCAGATCTGCCGTCTTGTTCCAGTTCTCATAGACGAGGACCTTATCACTGACCCAGAACCAGAAATCCAGAGTGCAGGTGTAGCGCAGTCCCAGCCAGACGTGGGAGGTTTGGGCCTTCTTGGCTTTCTCCTGGATCCATCTCTGCTCGTGAAGGCTGTCGATGGAGACCAGGTCTTCATAGAGGTCTCTGCAGTAATATAAGGCGTCCTCCCAGGTCTTATTCTTTTTGATCAGCTTCACAGAATCTAGACAAAGATGGGGTAAATAATATATTATAATAAGTATAATGCGTAAAACAGAACACAATGTACACGTCGCAAGAAACAGGATTTTTTTCTCCTAAACTCACCTTTATAGCAGATGAAGGGTTTTCTTTCACTGCAATCAGCGGACTCATATTTCCATTTACAGTGAAAGCACATTTGTTTTTGCCGTCTGTATTTTTAAATGGTTCCTCCTCCCAGGATCTGAAAGAGAACTGACTCCCATCTGACCACCTCCACTTGTCGAAGAACACGCCGATCCAATAGTCGTTGTTTTTCAAAGACTTTGTCTTTGAACGAAACTCTTCCAGCTGTTCTAGACCACTGGCCAGGTCAGTGTGATGCTCCCTGCAGTACCTCTGAGCATTGAACCAGCTCAAGGGACCTTTCTGAATATAGATCTGTTTATCTGTTTCTGTGGAATGAACAGAAAAACAAATACACATTTATTTACTTTTAATGAGTGAAACTCTTATTTTCTGATTCAAAACAGAAGAAACATCAACATGATTCCACTGCAGTTTTAGATTAGAATAAAATAGTTTTAAAATAGAATTCACTTTGGTTTTTAGACAGGATGACATGCTGTGTAAACACAACTTTATTAGCAACACATTCTCACCATCGTAGCAGACAAAAGGGTTCTTTCTTTCACATCTCACATCATTCCCTTTGTTCTCTATTAGCGCCACACAGTTCTCTTCAAGGCTATTTGGCTCGTTATCTTTCCAAGTTATGTCATCACTGAACTCTATGCCTGGCATAGACCAGTACCGCGTCTCATTGGCCTCTGGTTCATTCTTCAGCCCGATCCAGGCACCACATCCACCTGTCAAGTCCTCGAGTCTCCTCAAGTCACTCATGTTAGACACTGTGGCCAGATCAGTGTAATTCTCTCTGCAATACGCCTGGGCTTCTGTCCAGTTCTTGTTCTCATTAACAAAGTGGTACATGTAGAGTTGACACAGGCAGAGGGAACACTGACCTAATAACAACAGAAACACTAGATCATAAGATCAAAATCATGAGATCACCATTTAAAAAAAAGTTAAAAACACTGTAGATACGATGATCCACTTACCCATCAGAATGAGCACACACAGACTCCACTGCATCTTTGCTCTGTGAGAGGAGACGGATATTTTATTTTGAACAAATTTTATTTATATTATTGTTATCATTATTATTATTATTATTATTATTATATTATATTTATTTGAAAACAACTCATCATTAAGGTTAAGGGGAAGAAACGGAGACACTGGAGGCCTTCAGTTAAAATAAAAGTCACAGCCAGAGTTAATAATGATGATCAGAAACACTACGTTAAAATAGAAATGACATTGCAAGAAAATACAAAGCTATGTTTGTTCTTCCTATCTTTGTTGATTGACGGATATCTTATATAATCAAGCAACCTTTCACGAAAAAACATTAACAAATATATTTTTGTTCCAAGTTAAAATATCTATAAGCAATGGCAAACTGTTAAAATACAGTTTTTCATCATTTTTGGAGAGTTATTACTGTAATTTCACGGCTCATGACCTCTATTGTATTTCTGTATCTTTTAAAATTTGATTAACACAGTAAATAATTGGCTTACTTCAAAGATGTCTTTATTATGCAAATAATCCATATCTGTGCATATATGTGTATCATTTTATATTTATGTATATATATGTATTATTTTATTGCGGGATAATCAATTTAATCTTGAATAAAAAGGAACTATTTCTTTGGGAAATAATTTAAAAAAAAACTATTATTTCCTGAAAAAGCTTTGTATTTTCTTGCAATATATTGTATGTTAGTATCCAAAATAAATACAAAATACAATCAGCTACAAAACGCATTATATTAGTCATTTTCATGTGCTGGGTTGAAAAGAAGAACCGAATAGACCTGATATTCTGCCCACCTCTGCAAATACATAAACATTAAATCTCAAAAGAGTCTCAACTCACATCTTGTCCTCAGCTTCGATCTGCTCCGATGTCTCTCCTTTCTCTGCTGATGAAGATGCTCCAACGCTGTTCAAATACTCAGATATCATTCATCATTTGAATATTCAAATGTTGTCAGATCTTTTTTTTTTTTAATAAATAAATAACATCTGGGTCAAACATACACTAAAAGTCTGGAACAGTGCAAAGAAGCTATTAAAAGGGTCTATAGGGTCTATCAAGGGTAATGCCCAGTCTTGGAAACTTGGACTTTCTCCCCTCTTTGACAGACTTAGCGAACAGAAGATGGGCGGAGAAGGGCTTGGTTATTGTCAACCAAATGTTTGAAAACAACATACTGCGATCATTTTCACAACTCAAAGGAAAATAAATTTGACCTGCCCTCAAATGACTTGTATGGATATTTACAAATACAACACTACCTCACTAAGAACACAGATTGGGAAAGTCTTAAAAGAGACCCAATGGAGATTGAAAGGTACTTTATACATATTTCTCCACCGTCGATATCAACAAAGCATCAAGTATCACATATCTATAAAAGTCTTATGAAAGACACATCAGATAACACCTTTCATATTAAAAGTGAAAGGGAACTAGAACTCAATACAATTATAGAGAATGACACTTGGTAAGAAACATGTTTAGAAAGTTATAAAGGGATAGGAAGTCAAATGTGGAAAGAATTGATTGGAAAGTGAAACTAAGATTCTTTAGAACACCTCTTAAGGTATCAAGGTTTGCAAACAATGCCTCCAACACTTGCTGGAGGAACTGTGGCATGGTGGGGGACCATACCCACATATTCTGGAGCCGTTCTGTAATACAGACATATTGGAAAGATGTCAAAGAGGAAGTGGACAACATTTTGAGGATGGATAACCCTCTGGACCCATTCATTTTCTTATTGGAGAAAATGCCTGAAAACTTGCTTTCTAAAGGACCAATGCTACATGTTACATATTTTGTTAATGATTGCAAGAAAAGTGATCACTATTAATTGGATCCAGCCTAGTACACCTACAAAAGCTCAGTGGTACAAAGAGTTAAACGGGTATATACAATGGACAACATGACTGCTATTTTACAGTTTAAAGTACCATTGTTCATCAGAAGATGGACCTGTCATTCTTGGCCTTAATTTGTAATAATACCTTAAACATACTGTGTGATATGCAACTGTCACAACCTCTGGTTGTGGTTTTAAATACGAGTCTGCCATCACAGTACATCTCTAAATGTACTCAAAGGGTGAAGTACTAGCTTTACTACGTCACAGAGGGAGTGTGTTAATGAGGAGTAATGGAGGACTTTGTTAACAATGCACCAGCACATGTTCTTACCGGATTCCCTCTCCGGAGATTCATTTTCAACAGATTCATCAGGCTCAAAACCTTGGTTCACTGGAAGGCAGATATTGCACCATTGTTGTTGTTTTTGTTTAATATTGTACAAATATAAAAGTAAGAAGGCAAACAAAAGCAAAAAAAAGATAGATTTCAAACCTTAAAAATCAAACTTCTTTCTCTCTCGGAAAGCTCCTGCCCCTCCCTCCCAAAAAGCCCAGTCTGCTCCGGTTTTACCTGCAGCAAGTGTCGAGCTCCAACTCTGAGGCTGTCGGCGGTGAACGGAGTGTAAAACAAGCTAAAGACACGTTAGATGAAATGTCGAGGATTGGATCGTTTCTTGAACACGAGGATATGAATCCTCTCTCATCGTCTTTTGAGGGAAACAAACTGTTGAGACTGACAGTGATAAATAAACAAACAATCTGCGTCTCTTATGAATTAAAAGAAAATACCACTAAATCATGAGTAAATGTCTTTATTATTTTTGATCTGAAGAAAAAATTATAAAAAATTTCAACAACCTCCTTGACTAATTAAAGGCATAAGAAACCCAAAAGATATGGATGATTTGAATAATAAAGACGTCTCTGAAGTAAGCCAATTATTTACTTTGGATACTAACAAGACAATATACTCCAAGAAAGCTTTTTCAGGAAATAATACTGTTTTTTTTATTATTTCCCAAAGAAATAGTTCCTTATTATTCAAGATTAAATTGATTATCCCGCAATAATATATATATATATATATATATATATATATATGAAATGCTAAACATATATGCACAGATATGGATTATTTGCAAAATAAAGGCGTCTTTGAAGTAAGCCAATTATTTACTGTGTAAATCAAATTTTAAAAGATACAGAAATACAATAGAGGTCACGAGCCGTGAAATGACAGTAATAACTCTCCAAAAATGATGAAAAACTGTATTTTAACAGTTTAACATTGCTTATAGATATTTTTTGTCAGGCGCCGACTCGGAAACAGGAGGTGAGGACCCAAATGCAGATAAGAAAAGGATTTATTTAAATAATACACTAAATACAAAACTAAGACAAAAAAACAAAGTATCAAACCAAAAAAACACAAGGGCAAAACCGATCATCAAAGAAACAGTTACGAAAAAAACCAGAACACAAAGGGACACGGGAGAATAAATCCATGGACATGACGACATGACGTGGTGCAGCAGGCAGGGAGTGACAAACAGCGACAATGAACCGACAATGAGACAGGGGAAACACACAAGCTGTGTTCGAAATCGCCCCCTATCACGGATGTAGTGCACTATATAGTGTGTTCGCCATTTTGTAGTGTTGTTCATCCACTATGTAGTGGACGACAAAATACCCACAATGCACCGCAACATTGAGTGAACAAGCGATGTACACTACATTGTGCTCCCGTATCCCACAATGCAATGCTGCCGTGCCGATACACAAGTAGCCGATAGCTACGAGCTAAATAGCTACTGACAACTAGCTACTTAGCTACGAGCTAAATAGCTACTGACCACTAGCGTTAGTTCGCACGCGCTACGTATCTTACAGCTTGTGCGCAACCCTGAGCATTTACAGCTCATGACGAGGACACAAAACAGTAGCTGACAAAACCAAACTCACACACCATTGATATTTCAACAGTTTATTGACCAAGAAACACAACCGCCATGAAGAATCACATCTTTATACCGTCAGGTATGTTTACATGATGCTCGGCGCGCCCACTCACGTCACATGAGTATCTGGCGCATCTGCTGACGTAACCACGTTCAGAAAATGACCCGTGTAGTGTCCGAATTCTCCTCCCGTCGTACCCTACATCGTGTACATGATGTAGTGCACTATATCATATACACGATGTAGGGGATAGGGAGTGAGTGAATGAGTGAATGATTTCGAACACAGCTGGGAGGCAGGGAGCTGACCAGGAACAGGTGAAACACATCAGGGCAGGCAGGGTAATCAACACGAGAGGGTGGGGGAGTCAAGACAGCGGAAACAACAAGGACCAGGAAGTACGAGACAGGAAATCACACAGAGGGCAAAATTACAAAATAAAACAGGAAATCAAAACCAAGAAAACACAGATCATGACAATTTTTACTTGGAACAAAAACACATTTGTTAATGTTTTTTGTGAAAAGTTGAGTAATTATAGTAACGCACTACTGAAACAAGGCAGAAAATTAAAAGGAACAAACGTCTTCATAAATCATCCTACCAATATGAATGAAAGAACCCCCATTAGGAGAAAGAATAAGGAGACAGAGAAGCCTACATTTCCCAGAATGCCATTCTCAGGACATGGAACATCACACAGAACAGATGAAATTGAACTGTTTGTCGTCGGGCACTTTGAACCACTTGTGTTGCCCTCCTGTCTCCATGGCTGCAGACATGTCACAGTCATCCAGATCTGCCGTCTTGTTCCAGTTCTCATAGACGAGGACCTTATCACTGACCCAGAACCAGAAATCCAGAGTGCAGGTGTAGCGCAGTCCCAGCCAGACGTGGGAGGTTTGGGCCTTCTTGGCTTTCTCCTGGACCCATCTCTGCTCGTCAAGGCTGTCGATGGAGACCAGGTCTTCATAGAGGTCTCTGCAGTAATATAAGGCGTCCTCCCAGGTCTTATTCTTTTTGATCAGGATCACAGAATCTAGACAAAGATAGGGTAAATAATATATTATAATAAGTATAATGCGTAAAACAGAACACAATGTACACGTCGCAAGAAACAGGATTTTTTTTATCCAAAACTCACCTTTATAGCAGATGAAGGGTTTTCTTTCACTGCAATCAGCGGAACTCATATTTCCATTTACAGTGAAAGCACATTTGTTGTTTTTGCCGTCTGTATTTCTAAGTGGTTCCTGATCCCAGGATCTGAAAGAGAACTGACTCCCATCTGACCACCTCCACGTGTCGAAGAACAGGCCGATCCAATAGTCGTTGTTTTTCAAAGACTCTGTCTTTGAACGAAACTCTTCCAGCTGTTCTAGACCACTGGCCAGGTCAGTGTGATGCTCCCTGCAGTACCTCTGAGCATTGAACCAGCTCAAGGGACCTTTCTGAATATAGATTTGTTTATCTGTTTCTGTAGAATGAACAGAAAAACAAATACACATTTATTTACTTTTAATGAGTGAAACTCTTATTTTCTTATTCGAAAACAGAAGAAACATCAACATGATTCCACTGCAGTTTTAGATTAGAATAAAATAGTTTTAAAATAGAATTCACTTTGGTTTTTAGACAGGATGACATGCTGTGTAAACACAACTTTATTAGCAACACATTCTCACCATCGTAGCAGACAAAAGGGTTCTTTCTTTCACATCTCACATCATTCCCTTTGTTCTCTATTAGCGCCACACAGTTCTCTTCAAGGCTATTTGGCTCGTTATCTTTCCAAGTTATGTCATCACTGAACTCTATGCCTGGCATAGACCAGTACCGCGTCTCATTGGCCTCTGGTTCATTCTTCAGCCCGATCCAGGCACCACATCCACCTGTCAAGTCCTCGAGTCTCCTCAAGTCACTCATGTTAGACACTGTGGCCAGATCAGTGTAATTCTCTCTGCAATACGCCTGGGCTTCTGTCCAGTTCTTGTTCTCATTAACAAAGTGGTACATGTAGAGTTGACACAGGCAGAGGGAACACTGACCTAATAACAACAGAAACACTAGATCATAAGATCAAAATCATGAGATCACCATTTAAAAAAAAGTTAAAAACACTGTAGATACGATGATCCACTTACCCATCAGAATGAGCACACACAGACTCCACTGCATCTTTGCTCTGTGAGAGGAGACGGATATTTTATTTTGAACAAATTTTATTTATATTATTGTTATCATTATTATTATTATTATTATTATTATATTATATTTATTTGAAAACAACTCATCATTAAGGTTAAGGGGAAGAAACGGAGACACTGGAGGCCTTCAGTTAAAATAAAAGTCACAGCCAGAGTTAATAATGATGATCAGAAACACTACGTTAAAATAGAAATGACATTGCAAGAAAATACAAAGCTATGTTTGTTCTTCCTATCTTTGTTGATTGACGGATATCTTATATAATCAAGCAACCTTTCACGAAAAAACATTAACAAATATATTTTTGTTCCAAGTTAAAATATCTATAAGCAATGGCAAACTGTTAAAATACAGTTTTTCATCATTTTTGGAGAGTTATTACTGTAATTTCACGGCTCATGACCTCTATTGTATTTCTGTATCTTTTAAAATTTGATTAACACAGTAAATAATTGGCTTACTTCAAAGATGTCTTTATTATGCAAATAATCCATATCTGTGCATATATGTGTATCATTTTATATTTATGTATATATATGTATTATTTTATTGCGGGATAATCAATTTAATCTTGAATAAAAAGGAACTATTTCTTTGGGAAATAATTTAAAAAAAAACTATTATTTCCTGAAAAAGCTTTGTATTTTCTTGCAATATATTGTATGTTAGTATCCAAAATAAATACAAAATACAATCAGCTACAAAACGCATTATATTAGTCATTTTCATGTGCTGGGTTGAAAAGAAGAACCGAATAGACCTGATATTCTGCCCACCTCTGCAAATACATAAACATTAAATCTCAAAAGAGTCTCAACTCACATCTTGTCCTCAGCTTCGATCTGCTCCGATGTCTCTCCTTTCTCTGCTGATGAAGATGCTCCAACGCTGTTCAAATACTCAGATATCATTCATCATTTGAATATTCAAATGTTGTCAGATCTTTTTTTTTTTTAATAAATAAATAACATCTGGGTCAAACATACACTAAAAGTCTGGAACAGTGCAAAGAAGCTATTAAAAGGGTCTATAGGGTCTATCAAGGGTAATGCCCAGTCTTGGAAACTTGGACTTTCTCCCCTCTTTGACAGACTTAGCGAACAGAAGATGGGCGGAGAAGAGCTTGGTTATTGTCAACCAAATGTTTGAAAACAACATACTGCGATCATTTTCACAACTCAAAGGAAAATAAATTTGACCTGCCCTCAAATGACTTGTATGGATATTTACAAATACGACACTACCTCACTAAGCACACAGATTGGGATAGTCTTAGAAGAGACCCAATGGAGATTGAAAGGTACTTTATACATATTCCTCAACCGTCGATATCAACAAAGCATCAAGTATCACATATCTATAAAAGTCTTATGAAAGACACATCAGATAACACCTTACATATTAAAAGTGAAAGGGAACTAGAACTCAATACAATTATAGAGAATGACACTTGGGAAGAAACATGTTTAGAAAGTCATAAAGGGATAGGAAGTCAAATGTGGAAAGAATTGATTGGAAAGTGAAACTAAGATTCTTTAGAACACCTCTTAAGGTATCAAGGTTTGCAAACAATGCCTCCAACACTTGCTGGAGGAACTGTGGCATGGTGGGGGACCATACCCACATATTCTGGAGCCGTTCTGTAATACAGACATATTGGAAAGATGTCAAAGAGGAAGTGGACAACATTTTGAGGATGGATAACCCTCTGGACCCATTCATTTTCTTATTGGAGAAAATGCCTGAAAACTTGCTTTCTAAAGGACCAATGCTACATGTTACATATTTTGTTAATGATTGCAAGAAAAGTGATCACTATTAATTGGATCCAGCCTAGTACACCTACAAAAGCTCAGTGGTACAAAGAGTTAAACGGGTATATACAATGGACAACATGACTGCTATTTTACAGTTTAAAGTACCATTGTTCATCAGAAGATGGACCTGTCATTCTTGGCCTTAATTTGTAATAATACCTTAAACATACTGTGTGATATGCAACTGTCACAACCTCTGGTTGTGGTTTTAAATACGAGTCTGCCATCACAGTACATCTCTAAATGTACTCAAAGGGTGAAGTACTAGCTTTACTACGTCACAGAGGGAGTGTGTTAATGAGGAGTAATGGAGGACTTTGTTAACAATGCACCAGCACATGTTCTTACCGGATTCCCTCTCCGGAGATTCATTTTCAACAGATTCATCAGGCTCAAAACCTTGGTTCACTGGAAGGCAGATATTGCACCATTGTTGTTGTTTTTGTTTAATATTGTACAAATATAAAAGTAAGAAGGCAAACAAAAGCAAAAAAAAGATAGATTTCAAACCTTAAAAATCAAACTTCTTTCTCTCTCGGAAAGCTCCTGCCCCTCCCTCCCAAAAAGCCCAGTCTGCTCCGGTTTTACCTGCAGCAAGTGTCGAGCTCCAACTCTGAGGCTGTCGGCGGTGAACGGAGTGTAAAACAAGCTAAAGACACGTTAGATGAAATGTCGAGGATTGGATCGTTTCTTGAACACGAGGATATGAATCCTCTCTCATCGTCTTTTGAGGGAAACAAACTGTTGAGACTGACAGTGATAAATAAACAAACAATCTGCGTCTCTTATGAATTAAAAGAAAATACCACTAAATCATGAGTAAATGTCTTTATTATTTTTGATCTGAAGAAAAAATTATAAAAAATTTCAACAACCTCCTTGACTAATTAAAGGCATAAGAAACCCAAAAGATATGGATGATTTGAATAATAAAGACGTCTCTGAAGTAAGCCAATTATTTACTTTGGATACTAACAAGACAATATACTCCAAGAAAGCTTTTTCAGGAAATAATACTGTTTTTTTTATTATTTCCCAAAGAAATAGTTCCTTATTATTCAAGATTAAATTGATTATCCCGCAATAATATATATATATATATATATATATATATATATGAAATGCTAAACATATATGCACAGATATGGATTATTTGCAAAATAAAGGCGTCTTTGAAGTAAGCCAATTATTTACTGTGTAAATCAAATTTTAAAAGATACAGAAATACAATAGAGGTCACGAGCCGTGAAATGACAGTAATAACTCTCCAAAAATGATGAAAAACTGTATTTTAACAGTTTAACATTGCTTATAGATATTTTTTGTCAGGCGCCGACTCGGAAACAGGAGGTGAGGACCCAAATGCAGATAAGAAAAGGATTTATTTAAATAATACACTAAATACAAAACTAAGACAAAAAAACAAAGTATCAAACCAAAAAAACACAAGGGCAAAACCGATCATCAAAGAAACAGTTACGAAAAAAACCAGAACACAAAGGGACACGGGAGAATAAATCCATGGACATGACGACATGACGTGGTGCAGCAGGCAGGGAGTGACAAACAGCGACAATGAACCGACAATGAGACAGGGGAAACACACAAGCTGTGTTCGAAATCGCCCCCTATCACGGATGTAGTGCACTATATAGTGTGTTCGCCATTTTGTAGTGTTGTTCATCCACTATGTAGTGGACGACAAAATACCCACAATGCACCGCAACATTGAGTGAACAAGCGATGTACACTACATTGTGCTCCCGTATCCCACAATGCAATGCTGCCGTGCCGATACACAAGTAGCCGATAGCTACGAGCTAAATAGCTACTGACAACTAGCTACTTAGCTACGAGCTAAATAGCTACTGACCACTAGCGTTAGTTCGCACGCGCTACGTATCTTACAGCTTGTGCGCAACCCTGAGCATTTACAGCTCATGACGAGGACACAAAACAGTAGCTGACAAAACCAAACTCACACACCATTGATATTTCAACCGTTTATTGACCAAGAAACACAACCGCCATGAAGAATCACATCTTTATACCGTCAGGTATGTTTACATGATGCTCGGCGCGCCCACTCACGTCACATGAGTATCTGGCGCATCTGCTGACGTAACCACGTTCAGAAAATGACCCGTGTAGTGTCCGAATTCTCCTCCCGTCGTACCCTACATCGTGTACATGATGTAGTGCACTATATCATATACACGATGTAGGGGATAGGGAGTGAGTGAATGAGTGAATGATTTCGAACACAGCTGGGAGGCAGGGAGCTGACCAGGAACAGGTGAAACACATCAGGGCAGGCAGGGTAATCAACACGAGAGGGTGGGGGAGTCAAGACAGCGGAAACAACAAGGACCAGGAAGTACGAGACAGGAAATCACACAGAGGGCAAAATTACAAAATAAAACAGGAAATCAAAACCAAGAAAACACAGATCATGACAATTTTTACTTGGAACAAAAACACATTTGTTAATGTTTTTTGTGAAAAGTTGAGTAATTATAGTAACGCACTACTGAAACAAGGCAGAAAATTAAAAGGAACAAACGTCTTCATAAATCATCATACCAATATGAATGAAAGAACCCCCATTAGGAGAAAGAATAAGGAGACAGAGAAGCCTACATTTCCCAGAATGCCATTCTCAGGACATGGAACATCACACAGAACAGATGAAATTGAACTGTTTGTCGTCGGGCACTTTGAACCACTTGTGTTGCCCTCCTGTCTCCATGGCTGCAGACAAGTCACAGTCATCCAGATCTGCCGTCTTGTTCCAGTTCTCATAGACGAGGACCTTATCACTGACCCAGAACCAGAAATCCAGAGTGCAGGTGTAGCGCAGTCCCAGCCAGACGTGGGAGGTTTGGGCCTTCTTGGCTTTCTCCTGGATCCATCTCTGCTCGTCAAGGCTGTCGATGGAGACCAGGTCTTCATAGAGGTCTCTGCAGTAATATAAGGCGTCCTCCCAGGTCTTATTCTTTTTGATCAGGATCACAGAATCTAGACAAAGATGGGGTAAATAATATATTATAATAAGTATAATGCGTAAAACAGAACACAATGTACACGTCGCAAGAAACAGGATTTTTTTCTCCTAAACTCACCTTTATAGCAGATGAAGGGTTTTCTTTCACTGCAATCAGCGGAACTCATATTTCCATTTACAGTGAAAGCACATTTGTTTTTGCCATCTGTATTTCTAAGTGGTTCCTGATCCCAGGATCTGAAAGAGAACTGACTCCCATCTGACCACCTCCACGTGTCGAAGAACAGGCCGATCCAATAGTCGTTGTTTTTCAAAGACTTTGTCTTTGAACGAAACTCTTCCAGCTGTTCTAGACCACTGGCCAGGTCAGTGTGATGCTCCCTGCAGTACCTCTGAGCATTGAACCAGCTCAAGGGACCTTTCTGAATATAGATCTGTTTATCTGTTTCTGTGGAATGAACAGAAAAACAAATACACATTTATTTACTTTTAATGAGTGAAACTCTTATTTTCTTATTCGAAAACAGAAGAAACATCAACATGATTCCACTGCAGTTTTAGATTAGAATAAAATAGTTTTAAAATAGAATTCACTTTGGTTTTTAGACAGGATGACATGCTGTGTAAACACAACTTTATTAGCAACACATTCTCACCATCGTAGCAGACAAAAGGGTTCTTCCTTTCACATCTCACATCATTCCCTTTGTTCTCTATTAGCGCCACACAGTTCTCTTCAAGGCTATTTGGCTCGTTATCTTTCCAAGTTATGTCATCACTGAACTCTATGCCTGGCATAGACCAGTACCGCGTCTCATTGGCCTTTGTTTTATTCTTCAGCCCGATCCAGGCACCACATCCACCTGTCAAGTCCTCGAGTCTCCTCAAGTCACTCATGTTAGACACTGTGGCCAGATCAGTGTAATTCTCTCTGCAATACGCCTGGGCTTCTGTCCAGTTCTTGTTCTCATTAACAAAGTGGTACATGTAGAGTTGACACAGGCAGAGGGAACACTGACCTAATAACAACAGAAACACTAGATCATAAGATCAAAATCATGAGACCACCATTTAAAAAAAAGTTAAAAACACTGTAGATACGATGATCCACTTACCCATCAGAATGAGCACACACAGACTCCACTGCATCTTTGCTCTGTGAGAGGAGACGGATATTTTATTTTGAACAAATTTTATTTATATTATTGTTATCATTATTATTATTATTATTATTATATCATATTTATTTGAAAACAACTCGTCATTAAAGTTTCGGGGAAGAAACGGAGACACTGGAGGCCTTCAGTTAAAATAAAAGTTACAGCCAGAGTTAATAATGATGATCAGAAACACTAAGTTAAAATGGAAATGACATTGCAAGATATATATCATATATAATATATTTATTATTTTATTGCAAGCTAATCAAATTAATCTTGAATAAAAAGGAACTATTTCTTTGGGAAACAAAAAAAAAACAGTATTATTTCCTGATAAAGCTTTGTATTTTCTTACAATATATTGTCCTGTTAGTATCCAAAATAAATAAAAAATACAATCAGCTACAAAACGCATTATATTAGTCATTTTCATGTGCTGGGTTGAAAAGAAGAACCGAATAGACCTGATATTCTGCCCACCTCTGCAAATACATAAACATTAAATCTCAAAAGAGTCTCAACTCACATCTTGTCCTCAGCTTCGATCTGCTCCGATGTCACTCCTTTCTCTGCTGATGAAGATGCTCCAACGCCGTTCATATACTCAGTCATCATTCATCATTTGAATATTTAATTGTAGTCAGATCTTTATCGTTGCCAGGAAAACTGTCTACTGTTGACACCAATACATCCGTATTCTATGGAGCTAATTTAATATTATAGAAAATATAATAGATCATCAAAATATAATACTAGACAAAAGTCCAACCTGTGCAAATAGTGCAGATTAAGGGAAACTGAAGGAGTCACAAAGTCGAGCCGCTTACGGAGAAGAATGTTGATGACGTGATCTTTGTTTAATGTCCGTCACTGGTTTTCAAATACAACATTCCCAAAGATGCATTAAGTCATTCAATGCTTTCAAATTCACATTTCTCCAGTTTCCTTCAATGGGCGAGGGTAAACCCGGGTGTCATCACTAACATGGGTGTTGGGCCCAGTTCCATTTAGTTGCCGGGTGTTGTGTACTCGAACGGCTGTGGCACTCTGATAAAACCCCTTTTCGACCAACGCAAACCTAGTTCTAGTTCTGGTTCTGGTTTGCACGTTTCCATTGCAAACCTTCCCAGAACCTTCCGAGAACATTCCCGGAACCTTTCCAGAACATTCCAAGAACCCTCCCAGAACATTCTGAGAACATTCCCAGAACATTCCGAGAACCTTCCCAGAACATTCTGAGAACATTCCCAGAACCGGTTAGCTTTTCCACAGGCTAGAGAGCCACGTCATTACATCATTGTATACGTCTGAGGTTTCCCCAGATACGTCAACGCCAACTTCAAGCCCGACAACAACGCGGATTTTGTTCTCGAGGCTCCCTCTGGATTATTTTGCACTCCTGCCGAGGTCCACAATCCCAGGAGACCGACCACTGCTTTGGCGTCCATAGTCACCCCGGTTCCACAAGCTCCGTTTTTTTTTGCTTGTTGGTCACGCTAGCCCCGCCCCCAACCCTTGGTGTAAGCAAGACGTGGTTTGAGACCGGTTCAAGACCAGCAAAGAGTTGGCGCCGGGTCTGGGAGCAGTTTTCCTAAACACAGAGCCGGTTCTTTGGCTGTCGGAGCTCGAAAGATTGGTTCGAGATGAGGCAACGGCTCCGAACCGGCCTTTGTAAAAAAAACTGGTATAAGTGGAATGGGACCATAAGTTCATCAGTTACACCTGCGCTGTGAAAAAGGTCACCTCGAATAACCAAACCTGACGTTACAAATAGAAAGTCTTCAATCTCAGATTTGGGGCATTTGTGACTCATCATCTTGCATCATCACTGACATAAAAATGGTACGTATGGACGGCAGTGTGCATGGAATGGATCCTTTTCTTTATACATTTCACGATTATACTATATATTACACTAATAAGCATCTCTTTGCTTTGACGGGCAGCCGACTAAGATGATCACTCTACACATTTTCAAGTAAAATTATTATTATTTTCTTTCAAACGAACCCCTCCTTTTGGCAACACTTCTGTTTTTTGTTTCTTTGACTCATTGGGTTCGATAGTGTCCATCAAGGTACGACAGCGGTCACTGGCAGTAGAAAGTGAGCACGTTCTGCTGATTTCCTCGTATCAGCACGGCGGGGCAGCGGAGGTCACAGGTCAGCGTATCCAGCCAGGCCATGTACAGAGCACTGGGGCAGTCATTGTGTGGAACAGGAAGGCTCCTGGGGGGGGGGAACAAAACATCAAATTTACATGAACACACCAGATTTGAAGATCAAGAACAAAGACTGCTCTTACTGTGGTTTGCATTGAACCACATGCGTGCCATGGAAACGGTGCAATTTTGCATCCCTGTGGACATCAGCATTGTTTGCTGTCTAGATGTTACAAAGCCTTAAAGACCAAACCATCGATGTCGATTTATGTTGTTGTTTTTAAAAAAAAGACATTAAATGAAAAATGCCTTTTTAACCCGTTTCACATCACGCTCCCAGTCATATCATCATGTAAACGATGGTGGTCAGAATGTTTAGAAGTTTTTTCAGGATGACAGTGAACTCTGGAAATGTCTTTTAAATCCACATTTCAGGTTTGTCCTTTTTATTATTATTTTTAACAGTAATTGAGCCTGAATGTTTACTCTACTAGAATTTTTATTTTGTCCAGTAGAATAAATGTTATTATGTATCAAACTGAATACAATCCAGATGCCGATAGTACAAGGTTGTTTATTTGTTTTTAACAGTATTGCACATTGCACTCACATTTGCATGGAAACTATTACTTTATTTCCCTAAAGCCACCTCTCACAACACCACCACTGAGGATAATTGTACACTCATTTGCATCATTCAAATGTGTCGTGAAACCAGTGGCGAAAATATTCCGTATCATTTATGCATTGTGTCAAAGCAATGGAAAGAGGAAAAAAGAAGACGAAAACAAAATGAAAAGGGGAGCACCTCCAAGATATCTAAGAATATCAAACACTCTGAACAGATGTTTACTCACACGAGCACAAGAGCAGCATGTTGGGAATTCCTCCGGATGATTTCATTCAGCCTCACTTTCCTCTCAGACTGCAAAGGGAAAAGTTATTTAGAGACATTTGACCACACACACACACACACACACACACACACACACACACACACACACACACACACACACACACACACACACACACACACACACACACACACACACACACACACACACACACACACACACACACACACACACACACACACACACACACACACACACACCTTAAGTCTGAAGGCCTCAAACTCCTTGTCTGATATTTTCCATGGGGAGCTTTGTTTCAGTTCCTGAACTGAGACACCTTGCTGCTGTTCGTCGTGCAACCTGAAGGGGGCGACAATGTCCAAAAACCTACTGAGGCTGAGAAGCAGCAAGAAAAAAAAAAAAAAAAAAAGGTCAGAGGTTGGCATGTGGCATGAGTTAAAAAAACCAACAAAAAAAACAATTACAAACAACCAAGCCTCTTAATATATATATATATATATATATATATATATATATATATATATATATATATAAATATATATATAAATATATATTATACAAAGTTTGGATGTGTGTGTGTGTGTGTTTGTGTGGTTTTCGATACACACTTCTTGGCGTGTGGACGCCTCTCGCTGTCCGTCATCACCGTGACGTCGTTGAAATCCAAACGAAACCTCTTCAGCAGAGCGACCATCCTAAAAGATAAGCAGTCAAAGTCTCGTCGCATCAGTTTCCATGGACCATAATGCATTCTGTTATAAACTGCAACACGATGTCATCTGAAGGATTTCACTAAAAACCCCAGAAATCTACCATTGAACAATCCAATCAAGGACTTTCTCTCATTTCCTCTCAGCAACCTTTTTGCTCTTTCTGTGTTTTAAGGTATGCATCAGGGTGGGTACGCCGTCACCAGGAACTTTCGGGTTAAGCTGTTATATTATTATAATTCCTATTATTATTATACATAAACGGAGAAAAACCCACTCATTGCGGCCTTCCTCCATGTTTTGTTGGTCTCCCACGATGAAGACCCTGACCTTGCTGTGGTGCCAGCGTTTCCTCCTGGTGAGCAGGTAAGGAACCAGCAGGGTCAGACCTTCAAAAGGGGAATAAAGAGGATCCGTGTACGGCTACTGAGAGCACAGAGACACATATCAACAACAAGTCCACTCTCCAACCTCCATCATCAGCTATCCAGTAGACGTCGATGGTCTTCTTCCCCTGGTCGTTCTGAAACACCGTCTTGATCTGATCACCGTCGCCTTTATCGGAGACGTCGTCGGCTGTAACGGCGAGAGAAGGGAGATGAGAGGTTCATCACTCAATAAATAAAAGAATAAAAAGACGACATCACATGATAGCATGTCTATAAATGTATTTTTTTAAAAATCACTGATGTAGACGGCACAATCACCTCTGGTTTTGGTTTTAAATACACAATACATCTCTAAATGTATTCAAAGGGTGAAGTACTAGCTTTACTACGTCACACAGTGAGTGTGTTAGTCAGGAAATGTGTGTGAGTAATAGAGGACTTGTTAACAATGCACCAGCACATGTTCTTACCGGATTCCCTCTCCGGAGATTCATTTTCAACAGATTCATCAGGCTCAAAGCCCTGGTTCACTGGAAGGCAGATATTGCACCATTGTTGTGGTTTTTGTTTAATTTTGTACAAATATAAAAGTAAGAAGGCAAACAAAAGCAAAAAAAGATTTCAAACCTTCAAAATCAAACTGGTCAGAGATATCGAGCCCGTCCATCATCCTCAAGATACACAAACAGTAGTTGGAGTCGAAGGTATCGCTAGAAAACGTAAAAGGTGCAATGTTTCCTTACACTATAGAGAGTATTCTTTAAAGTCAGTAAAACTGAGAACGTCAGTAGTTTCAAAATAAATGTCTTACTATATGGTGTTGATATAATCCTCAATACTTTCGGCAGAACTGTGTCTCCAGTTTGTCTTGAAGCCCAGGACCAGAGTGTTGGGCCTCAGCTTGCCAAGACCAGACGCCTTGAAAACATGTCAAAATGAGAAGAGAGATTTCTTTCTAAATAATAAACTTACAAATACAAATCGCATAAAAACATTATGTTTAGTCCCAGGATGACACGTCCTAAGAAAAACAAGAAGAGGTATAAATAGGAAAAAGCCAAAATTGCGTGGGTTAGAAAATATTAACTTGTCTGCATCCTAAAGAAGACCTAATATTCTAGTATTTCAGGTTAATCATGTTTACATATTTTAATGCTCAAAAAAACACTTTTCCACATCCTGGCTGTTGCAGCAACTCTTGTGGGCCTCTCTCTGAAAGCTCCTGCCCCTCCCTCCCAAAAAGCCCAGTCTCCTCCGGTTTTACCTGCAGCAAGTGTCGAGCTCCAACTCTCAGGCTGTCGGCGGTGAACGGAGTGTAAAAGGAGCGCACCTTCCTCTCGATCATCCACTTTGCCGACCAATCTGTGGCATCCTGTGGCCGAGTCTGCCGGTCCTGCTCCTAGAAGGCAAGTGCATTTAACGAAAGACAAACTCCCCCCCCCAAAAAACAAGCTAAAGACACGTTAGATGAAATGTCGAGGATTGGATCGTTTCTTTAACACGAGGGTATGAATCCTCTCTCTCATCGTCTTTTAAGGGAAACAAACTGTTGAGACTGAACGACTGACCGTGATAATGTCGCCACAGATCATGAGGCTCATGTGTTTGGTGAAGGAGCTGACAAAGTCCACCAGGGCCGGTCGCTGGTTTGGTGGCCCGGTCAGGACGAGACATTGCGGTCTGAAGGAACGCGGATCAAGTTCCAGTTGAGAATGGATTAGACACATACTATAGGCTGTATGCTGTACGACATGTGATGTGAGGTTTTTGGTCGCTCACCTAAAATTCTTGACATGATCCTCGACACCAGACAGAGAGACGGAGTATGACAGAGCCATGTTGTAAGTACCGGCCTGGACTGACGAACCCCAGTTCACCTCTGTGGACGTAAAAACACGCACATGTACGAAGAGCACTCTTTAATTTGGGCCTTCTTAGTCTTATCAGGACATGGTTGCATTGCAAAACCCAACTCCTGCTTTGTGGACTCACTTGGCTTGTTGTAGTTGACGAAGCCAAAGAGGAAGAAGATGATGCAGAAGGTGGTGAGAGCAGCCCACCAGGTGAACAGGAACATCAGCACCACGGAGATCACAGCTCCAAACAAAGCTGTCCATTTGCTGTAGTAGTGAAACGACGGCCTCCAACCTTGAAAAAAGGTGGCGACAGTAAGAAATAGGGTGGCATGACCTTGAAACCAGGTGGCAACATCTGGTGGATGTTAATGCACTTAAAGTCTGCAAGGAAGTCTGTGAGAAAATGACCCTAATACATAATGTACTGAATGAACATCATGCTGTATTGAAAAAGACTTTAAACTAGAGATTGAGACCATAAACTCATGTTTACGATGTTTACTGAGGTTTCTCCTCATCTTTTTGCAACCAGGAGTCGCCCCCTGATGGGCACCAGAGAGAGTGCAAGTTTAAGGCACTTCGCGTATCAGAATCCGAGGTTGACCAAAGCAAAGAGTTTGACCGTGACGCTGTTTGTTACCACGTTGCTATTGGTTTCTTCTAACCACGGCACCGTTGTTTCAGCAGACATAGCGGTGCCTGTACAGAAAAGGTCACGTGGGTCGTTTTGGAAGGCGATGGCGAACGGGCAAACTCACCGGGGGAGTTGGTGATTGAAGCATGAAAGCAGCTGAAGTTGATGAGGCTGTAGGAACACAAGAAGAAGTTGGAGATCAAGGCTGCGATGGTGTTCAGCTCCGCTGGAAGACAGACAGGAGGGAGAAATCAAGCAACGCATAAAACTTCTTATTAACATACATATGTAAATCAATGATTCCAATAAAAATAAACAGCAACAGTATAAGAGAAGACTCACCCATGAGAATCAAGGCCACAGCAATGACATAGCAGAGTATATAGGCCCGGAGTGGCTCATCATTTTTTCCATAACCCTTTGCAAAGAATCCGATGTACGGGTATATATTGTCTCTGCACAGACACTGGGCAGATATGGCATACAATATAAACATGAATATGTGCATCATGTAAGATAATACTACATGTATACATATCTTTATAGCATCTTTACCGAATGTGCCAGCCTTTTTGTTGGAAGATGCTACATTAACAGTGCATTTGGTCCTAGATCAGTTTTTATCAGCTTTGCAACTCTTCAAAGCTAATTATTTATTAATATTAATACTCTGGAAATAATTAAGGAATAAAGCTGTGGTTTGTCACCTGAAAGACTTTAGGGGCGGAGATGAGGAAGCCGAGAGCAGACGACAAGCTGGCTGCAAAGACGCCAGCGGTGATGAGGTAGTAGAAACCTGAAATTTGGCCCAGTACCTGGTTGGAATAGTCATTGAGCGTTAACATCATCATATTTCTTACAACAGGAACAAAACGTCAGCCGTATTTGTATTCCATGGTCTGGATTAAATGCTACCTTTGAATTGTTGGCAAGACCATATTTACAAGACTGCGACTGGATGCACTCTGTGAAGTTCCAGCCCAGGTTGCATCCCACGCCGACACAGCCGTCGGTGAGATTTCCAGTCAGAATGTCGCTTATGTTACCGGAGGCGTCACGCACCACACACGACCCTGGAGGAGGAGGAGGAGGAGGAGGCTTGATACGTTTATGTTATTTTACTGAAAACTGACTTCCAAGATGAGTTGGCGTCCAGACAGGGAATAAATAAGCAATTAACAATGATTACTTGTACTTCTCTCATACATGTTTCTGCAATTGTTTCATTAGCAAATTTGGAACCAGGAAAAAAGTAGTAGTAATCAATAACTTGGGAACATTGATGTTTTTTTAAGTGTTGCACTTGACCAGAAGGGACTTAATATCATCGCCATGGTGAGTTGTGATATGGTTTAAAGGGTCCCGTGTGAGGTCATGGAGTGTTTATGTCATTAAATCTGTTGCATGTCTCCTTTTTCCTCCACCACTTTAAGCCCATCAACACACCCACACTCATACCTTACGCTGATGACACTGTCCTTAATATTTGATAAATCCTCCGGCCCGGTGCCCAGCCTCTCCTCTCAAACTACAGCACCTCAAATAATCCCCACCAGGTCAGATGGTTAAACCAATCAAATGAGGCACAAATCAATACAAAATAAGGGCAAGTTGAATGAGTAGCTCACCAACAGTGACAGAGATGACTAAGTAGCTGAATGTAGTCCAGAAAATGGCCACGAGGGTGCCTTTAGGGATGGCAGTAGCAGGGTCCTGGAAAAGGAAATCATACACAAGTCAACATTCTTGTACTCCTGTACTGGCTGTGATCTAAATGGTATATCTCTGCCTTCTTTCTCTTCATACTTTGAGGTCACCAGAGATGTTGGCTCCAGACAGGATGCCAATGGTGGAAGGGAAGAAAATGGCAAACATCTGGAAAAAGTTGTTGTTATGTCCTCTCCAGTCTGGTTTCAGGTTTGATATGAGGATCTCACCTGGAGAAAAAGTTAAAGTACATACACTTGTAAATGTATGACGACATGCTGGATTAAAATGCAGCTTGTCCCAAGAAGCCTGAACTTACCGCGGTATCCAAAGATGCCCTGAGCCTGTTTCTCTGGACCGGGAGGGATGATTGTGCCCACCAAGTAGTTGGAAAATGAGACCAGGAGAACTATAAAGAACAAAATCTGAGTCTGAGAGACAGAGACAAATTAAATACAATTAAAAAAAGGAAAAACACATGATATGAGAGTAACAAAAAGGTAGTGAGCAAATAAAGTGAGATGTGGGAGGATGTGCTCACCTTGGACTCCCACTCCATTCCAGCCAACGAAATGAGCAGAAGAACAGTCACCGTGATCACGCCCACAATACGGACGTCATTGATTGGGTCGACCATGACGACACCAAACTCCTTCATTAACAAACCAAATTATTCACACGAATATGAGGCACCAATGATGAAATGTATGTATGTAGTACAAAAGTCAGGCTATTTGTTGAGCAATGCTTTTACGATACTCATTCATTCATTTCTGGGTTGTGAAAACCAAACTATTATGCATCAATTTTTAGAGTTCAGGCATCATAATGACCTGCATTAGATCACGGACGACTTCTGCAAAGCCAACGGTGTTGAGTGCACAAGCCAGAGCGTTGGCGAAGGAGAACACCATCCCAATCGGTCCGCCAATTTCTGGGCCCAGAGAGCGGGAGATCATGAAATATGCCCCACCTAAAAAAAAGAGAGACGAGGATGTTATACATAACATACCGCTATACATAACTTTCTAGCGGGACAGGAACAATGACTCAGCAAGAAAATACTTTATTGTAAATTTACATATTTATTTCCTTTGTCTTGAATCTGTTTTGAGTTCAAATACAAGTTTCCCTTCTTAAAAGGCCCACTCGGTCACTTTTAAATTCTACATCATCTAACACATGAACCAACTTTCATTCACTGGAATCTTTTTTTTTTTTTTTAAATGACTCTTCAAGTGCCGGACCTGAGATCACCCTCCCGTTGGTGGCGATGGCAGAGATGGAGAGGGCGGTTACCGAGGTCACCATCACAGACATCAGGATAATAAGCCAGGTCAACACTGGGATGAGACAAACCAAGGTACATTCATATTGATTGACGTCAGTGTGATGGAGGTTTAAATACACATAATTGTCATTTACCTTAATTGTTTTGAATTAAAGCCATAACGCAGGAATAAAAAAAAAAAAGGGACTAATGTGTGGATGGATAAATAAACTCACAAACGCCTGCCTGAGAAGTGATCCAAGAGAGGCGGAGGAACAGGATGACTCCCCAGATGTTCAGCATGCAACGGACCTGTGACAAAAGTGACATGAAAACAGCTCAGTGATATGATTTTTGATAAAATGCGAGGCCAACACTGAAACGCCTGCTTTGTGCTCACCATGACTCCCGTCACCCAGCCAAATCTAACAGGAGCGTTCTCCTGTGCAGCTTGTGACTCCTCATTTCCACTGTCTGGCAGACTGCCAACTCCTGAGTCCGTAGTGGTGACCTCTACACCCGCCTCCACCTCCTGAGGAGAATACGTTTCAGACAAAGAAATACGTTTTTAAATAATGATGGTGTGAGTGGAAACTTTACCTCAAATGCCCTGCGGAGGGCCTCGAGCGAGGGGCGGCCCCTGGCCTGCCGGTGTGGCAGGGTGCTGGCATAATGCTCCAGCTGTGGCACCAGGTCCAGCGTGCTGTAGAAGGAGGATCTCCGCAGCTCCATCCTCGAGCCCTGGTCCTCTGATGCCCTGTTGGATAGGAAAATAAGTCATTTTAAATCAAATCAGTCAAGAAAATAAAATAAAAGCAAATATTGCATTCAAATGCTGATGGTTATTTCTAAAAGTCTTAACCCGCAATGGCCACTAGATGCTGCTAGATGCTGTGAAATTATTGTGATGTGTTTTCACATAGGGCAGCAAACACTATAATGAATGAATGACTTTGGCAATGGGGCTGCACGGTGATGAAGTGGGTAGCACTGTCGCTAATGTGTGGAGTTTGCATGTTCTCCCCGTGTAAGCGTGGGTTCTCTCCGGGTGCTCCGGCTTCCTCCCACAGTCCAAAGACATGCAGGATGGGGATAGGTTAACTGGTGACTCTAAATGTCCCGTAGGTGTGAATGTGAGTGTGAATGGTTGTCTGTCTCTACATGTCGGCCCTGTGATAGACTGGCGGCCTGTCCAGAGTGTACCCTGCCTTCGCCCAATGACAGCTGGGATCGGCTCCAGCCCCCCCGCGACCCTGAATACAGGATAAGCGGTAGACGATGGATGGATGGACTTTGGTGATTACTTTTGTTGGACTTTGTCTGTAGTTTAAGAAACTTCACGAACTTTATGACTCTTAAATATGGAATTAATGAACATGAAAGTGAAAAAAAAAAAAAAAACACACAAAACGTGAAAATGGATCAACAAACAACACAAACCCTGAATCCGCATCGGAAACGACGATGGCCGGAGGTATTTGGAGGTTCCCGTTTTGTTGCCGGTTGCTGGTGTCATACTGGTGTGAAGAGTACCTGGGAGGTCCTTCCTCATTGGTTGAGAGGAGGACGAGGGGGAGAACGGCCGGGACCGGGCCATCGGGTTTGGATGAGGACTGTCCCATCGGCACTTCTCACCGATTCCTGAACAGAACAAGGCTGATAACACAATCAACTATGAGAAGGCTTGTTTTTACAGAAATAATTTTCCTAAAACAGTGAGCATGTCTGGTTCTGACAGTGATGATTCAGTCATCTGGCCCTACCAAGTCATTTCAGGTTTCACCATGGTAACTTATGCTGCACACCTACATGTAAACCGGCTCCAAGGTTATCTTGAAGAGACCTTCAGTTTGACAGAAGATCATGGAATTGTTTGGGTTATATTATGTGAAATTTCCCTGCAAACATATCTCTCCAGTGAGTAGAAGATATATTAATGTTACAGATTGTTGTAAATATATGAGGCATCAAATATTAGTCATAACCAATGACATAAACCCGTGTTTAGTAACCTAAATGAATGAATAGGAATATCAATCAGAATACAATTTTTAAATGCAATCAAGGCTTTTAATGATATGAAAACACTCAATTACTGTTTAGTAGATAAAGCAAACACAAGTCTGCGGTACTCACACAGGTTATTTTCTATTCCAGATGAATCTGCTGTTAATGGATGAAATAGGTTCCTTCTATATTTCACACTGCGACTCTTAATCTTTATAACATCAATGAGGTAGGGGACGCCCCCTCCCATCTTCCACAGCCTCCTCCCTTCCCCTCACACACCTCATCATCCAGCACACTAAAAGAAATGGAACAGTACTTCATAAAAAGGTCATGACATAGCCTTCTATTTGATCTTAAAACAAACATTTAAATAAACTGGTTCAAACACATTAATATCATATTTGACAGCAGAATAGAGAACATTTGATTTCATCTATACAGGTAACCTATTTTAATCCAGTTTAGTTTCAAATTCATTTCTCTTCAGATATGTGTCATGCCGAAGAGTTTGTTTTCTGACTCAAACTACGTTTTCTTTCAAAATTGTTGACTGCACATGACCTGGGAATTTTTGTCAATAAAAGAAACTCCAATTCCTCCTCTGCTTTCACAAGAACGCTAAAAATAGTATGAAGGAAGAAAATTATATTCTGACTAATTTCTTAGCGATGCTAGCTTTTAATCACACCCAAAAACGTCATGTATTGAAAAATAGTTAGTTGTAGTCGTTACAGTTTTTATACTTTACATCATGCAGCAGAAAAGTTTGTATTTCACCACAAATAGTCAAATATCTATCTATCCATCCATCCTTGATGATATACTGCCAAAAGGTAAGGAAGTTGAAGTCTGTAACACACTGAAACTTTCATTATGTAGGTTATTTTTTAAATCTGATCCATGACTACTTTCATTTAAAAAACATAACAGTCTTTAATTTTTACTTTTTCTGCATTGAAGAAAAAAAAAAAAAAAACGAGGAAAACCACACGTTGCACTCCATATTGACTGACTAATGTAGGGAGGGAAACTTCTTGCAGCGTGTTCATCATATTGCCACGACCGAGCTATTATTAAATCTGCACGCCACGTGCTCACAAAGCCATTGTGCGCTGGTCAAAGTCACTCGTTACACCCACACCGGTGGAGCAATCGCTAAGGTAGGCGTCAACGCACCAGTCTTGGGATATTAACCATTGGTAAAAAAGTGAAGACTCCACTTAAAATAATTGCTGTGTGATGCTGGTGTCTCGTAGATGGTCTTTTATTAAATTTTCAGAATGGGATACAACAGTGATCTCTCACAGCATTGCCAAAGACGACGTTGCTGGCAACATCTTTTAGAGTTCGAGGTTTAAAAAAATAAAAGGTCGGATGTCACGAGGGCAAACTGACAACGATGTTTGTGACATTTCCAGGAACGCAGCGTTGACGCGGTTCCTCCCTCCCCTCCCTGTTCTTTCCTCGTCACCGTGAGGTCATCGACAGCTAATGTGAGGTCATCTGCGTCGTGACGATGCAGGTGGGCAAGGCGGAGAGAAACCAAGATGGAGGAGGAATAAGAAAGGAGGAGGAGATGAAGTAAACAGAGATATAGGGGGGGATGTCGGGCGCAAAAGGAACACAAGAAACTCTCCACCAAAACCAGAAGCAAGAAGAAGGTAACGATGGTAATGACCCGTCAAACCCAAGGTGGCCCCGCCCAAAAGCATTCCCTGGCTAATCATCTATTTGACTCCATTGATTAAATTAAATTCATACTGTATTGAAGAAGACTTGAAACCAGAGATTGAGACCATAAACTTATGTAAACATCAAAATAAAGGGAGAGAAGTAGGGTCGCCCCCTGATGGCCAGCAGAGAGAATGCAAGTCTAAGGCACATCAGCATCGGCTTGACAAAAGAAGATTATAAAGCTCCTTTAAATGTGTTCTTTGATAGTGGTGGACAGGACAGCAGTGAGTCGGTGCAGAAGAACCCTAAAGAGAAAGAGAACCAGTCCCGCCAGCCCCCCTAAACTACTCTGAGCTTCCAGGACCCCACAGCCTGGATCACTGGAGGTCCTCCAAGGCCTCCTTGACGGGGATCCCAGAGGGTTTGACTTCCAATGGAAATCCAGAGGAATCTTTTAAATTAGTTGTAATTCTTTTGTTTCTTCATTCTCTGGAAAAAATACATTGGATGGTTTAGAGATACCTCATGCCTCGTCCTTGTTCTGGGGGATTAAGTCAGAAAATTGGGGGGAAATTATTTATTTTTTTAAATCAGAGGTGACATCATCACACAGCTAAAATTAAAACTAAAATTTGTTCATTACTGGGATCTTGTGAAAGTTGAAGAATGAAGCAAAAATTCACATTTGGGGAAACTAGATCCAGTGATTTTTTAAGTATTTAGCAGGGGTTTGCAGGTTTGACTCACCCATCGCTGCAGGATTAGATCCTCCTCAGGCCTTCTTTTCTGTCGACGGAGACAGTTTGGGTTTTACTAGAACGCTGTCAAAGCTCCTTCCAAACAACAAAACCCTTTTTGGGATGGTCTCGTTGACTCCGCCCACCTCCATCACCCAGGTGTTTCCCATCAGTCCCTAATTATAAGACAGAAGTGTCGCCTGTTGTGTGTTCCTACAGTTTAAAAACTAGACATTTGGGGGCGCTGTTGAGCTCTATAACAAAGTCAGAAATTAATCCGAAATCCACAGGTAGAGAAGAACAGTAGTTCCTCTGTTCCCGGCCTGCTTCGACCTCATCTGTCACCGGGGCGACTGATGGACCGTTATACGGCGGGAGAGTATTATTATTATTATTATTATTATTATTTAAAAAATGAAGTCAATGTAATTCTTTGGGAGGAACTAACTGTTCAGACTGCACAATATCAAGCCGATGGGCACGGTGGGATTTGTGCAATAGAGGGAAATGATATGTAACCATGGCAACGACCGCCCTGCCTCTTTTGTTGAGGGACAAAAGAAAAAAGCTGGAGAGGCGTAGCCGAGGTACAGTAGGGATGACATCACAGGTGTGGAGAAAGACGAGCAGTCATGATTGAATGTCTGACTGAGAGACAAATCCTCTTTAATCGCCTGATCTGACATAGTGACTGTCATATCTGACACAAACATACGTAGCTTCATACGTAGCTAGAGGTGTGTTCAGGTTCGGGTTCAGGTGAACTGCAGTGGAGTTATAGACCGAGACCATGACAGGGAGCGGTTTCAAGTTCAAGACAGAGCCCATTGACCCCAAAGAAGTCCTTGGAACTTTGTCCTCCACCTTTTTCTCCCCGTCATTTAGTCAAACGGGGGAACTCCAGTGACATCACACGCCGAGGTCAGTTTACACGTCACCGGATGTCTTTTGTGGGTCTGAAGCACCGTTGAAAGAGATAATAGCCCCTGACGAATCTCGTCATGGCGTCACGAGAAAACCCAGGGTCAGGGTTGGTTGCATTATGGGAAATAGGGTCCAGAGTTTGTAAAGTTTGACCCATAAAATAAGGGTCATTTTAAAATAGATTTTATCGCATCAACTACGTCTCTTCGATGCGTTCATTCTTGCCGTAAGCGGTCGAAGGTTAAATCGGGTCATCGCTGCGTAAATGTCATACGAAACACACATCGGTTTCATCTAAGCAGCAACCGACGTCAAATTAAAATCATTTGTTAAAACTTCCACGTAGGCAAAACAGTTTGACACATCAGCGATCACTAAAAGATGCAAAAAAACGATGCCGAGCAAGCCGCAAACCGCAAGTTTGTTCTCTCGCAAAGGCTTTTGTCCTACTTATTTTTCATAAACAACTTCCTGCCGTCGTTGAGGTTAACCGTCTGCAGTGACTACTGTATGTGTGTGTGTGTGTGTGTGTGTGTGGAGAGAGAGAGAGAGAGAGAGAGAGAGAGAGAGAAAGGATAATCTCTTTTAAACTTTAATCCTGACCATTATTATTTTATTTGAGGTTATCAAAATGAGGTTCTCCTACTTTTTGTTGCTCCTTTTAAAAGCACGAAACAAATTAGAAAATGAACAATAACCTTATAAAAAGGAGACGTCATTTAGGCCTTCAAAATCCAGGATTCATTCCCTTTTAGAAAACAAAGTAGCTAGAAAACCCTTAACGTATTATTCCTTTACTCATTGCCATGATTCGACCTCAGTAGCTGTAAATGCGTGAGGCAGATCGTCAAACCTTCTGTCTGGGAGAAAGCGTAAATAAAAACACCACGAGGCCCAAAGGTGTCAAACGGCTGTTTCCAAGATCGAGAACGAGCCTTCGAGCTTGAGATTTATCGCGTTTCTTGAAGGGCGTATAAGAACTACATGAGAATACCACGTGTTGACCTCTTCCTGTTTTAAACATTCGCATTGAACCCGTCCTCTCGGTTGCTACAAGTAGGGCGTTGACGGCGGCGGCGGGGACGTTGTCGCACTCAGACTTGGTTCAGCTTGAAAGATGACGCATGTTTCTTGCGACATTCGGACATTTGGATTTTATAGGCCAGCCAGGAACCACTCGAGACCTTGTTATTTGCCCATTTCAGGGGCAGGTGTGATGAAATAGCGGTCAGAGATGGTGAAAGTGAGAGAGGAAAGGAAGTGATGCTTTGGTGAAATTGCTTCTTATGCAACGATCTGCAGTGAAAAGGACAAGTACATTTTGCAAGCCAGTGATCGTCTGGAAATCTTGTGGAAAAGTACATTGCAGCAGAAATTGAATTTTGCGATTTATTACACTATGAAAACATTGTCTTGTTTTTTTTTTACTAAAAATGACAATCCATATTACTATTAAATATAAAAAATTGAAAAAGCCATTCCTCAGACATCTTAAATATATGTGCTAATTTACATATCCAAATATACATATTAGCATATGAATTCAAACATATGTTTTTAGACTAGAAATCAACAAAACAAAAGCAACAACAACAAACACAAGTAAGAATGTTTTTTCGGGTACGGTGTAGCGGCTCGGCAGTGTTAGCATGTTAGCATCGATAATTAGCACGTGACACAAGTACATCTGAGGATGATGGGAACGTCACTTTGATTGTTGGGATTCACCCTCTGGGGACAAGGAATATCCGCCTAATCTAATTGAATCAGAAAAAGTAGTCCGTTAGGGAAACACAGCTTGGGTTTAGAGCACGGCCGAAGCGCTACTCTATCTGGGCAACGCTGGCCAGGGTTTCAAGTTCGGGCTTGTTGGCCTCGTTGGCCCCGTCCTTGTTCTTGCCTTTGAACGGCCTCCCCAGTTTGGTGGACAGAGTGCGGAGGACGGAGCTCTCATCCGGCGTGGAGCCGCGTGTGAAGGTGGACGTTGTCCTGCTCTCCGAGTTTGTGGCATCAAAGAGCTTGCCCATGAAGCTGAGGCCGGCCTTGCGGATGTGGGAGCTGCCGGCGAACACGTACAGGACGGGGTTGATGGCACTGCTGAAGTAAGCAAAGGCTGTGATGCTCGGACGGGCCCTGCAGCCGGCGGCGATCACTGAGGGGTTGCCCAGCAACAGGCCGAACACCTGGAGGGAGGGGGGAGGGAGAGGGAGGTTAGAAGAAGAAACCCATTTCTTAAAAGAGAAGGAAGACTGTAGTAGATCTAACCAGAGATTGAGCCCATAAACTGACGTTTACAATGTGTTGTGGAAAAATGAATCTGCCCAATAAAGATCAACAACCAGGATCAGCTTTTTCTCCGAGGTTTATTCCACTAAGTATTCTCATCTGCAGAAGAAAGTACTGTTCACCCCTGCCTTCTGATGCAAAGGTTCAGAATCAGCAGGAACGACCCTGAGTCCAACACCAACCCCCCTTTTAAGGAGGAGGAACCATGGACAGAGGACGGATCATGTCCTATCTTACAAAGGCAAGATGTACAGGCAAGGTCAAGATTTACAGAACACAGGCGTCATAGTCCTGAAATTATCTTATGTCAATGTGGCACTCATGTTCATATCATAGACAAACAGGCATTAATTTTCGTCATAGCATAACAGTCAGAAAGGAGATGCGGATCGACGTCTGACCTGACAAATATTCTGATAATAAATTACAAACATCCAAAATTCCCATTACAAATGTTAGGTCATAAATAAAGTCAGGAAACATGAATGAATAATGTTTACTGAGGTAATAAATAAAGTAATGAAGGAATCGCCCCCTGATGGCTGGGAGCGGTAATGCAAGATTCAATATCAGCATCACTTCTCCGAACCCAACGAATTAGGATCTTTGAGCTGCTTGTATACTTTTAATGTGAAAGCAAAGTGAAACCCAAAACCTGCAATTTCAATAGTGAATGAGAACAGGATCTGGTTTTAGTCAATATAGCAGCATCAAGCGTAAAAATGTATAAATTAGGGGGGTTGAAAAAAAGGCTTTAGACTAAAAGGGTTGCACTGTTCCAAAATGTACAATTGATTAGGATAGAAGTTCCCGACTTATTGATGAGGTTCTCAGCGACCCCTCTGCTTATTCATTCACTCACCTCTATGATGTTGACGATGTGATAGGGCAGCCAGAACAACGCGAAGGCGCCGATGATGAGCAGGATGAGGCGGCTGCCTTGCCCTCGGCGGTGGAACCTGGCACTCTGCAGACGGCAGAGGACAGAGGTGTAGCAGGTGTTGATGAGGAAGAAGGGCACCAGGCCGGCCATGACGGTCTCAAACAGGTACTGGAAGACCCGGTGGCCCATGCTGCCCCAGTGGTATGGCATACAGAAGTGCAGGGTGAAATTGTTTCCAAGCGTCTTCTTCAGATTGCTTCAGAGGAGGAAGAAATACACACAGAAGAGTCAATGTGGAACTAAATATAATGCATGGTTTAATTAAAAGCAGATATAGCAACCAATTAGTTTGACATAATTCAGCTGTAAAATATGGAAGTTCATTGGTGACAAAACTGTTAAAGCAACCTTTAAACAAATCAAGACATAAGACATGTAAAAACTATTTTTTCAGATTTAGAAAACAAGCTGGAAATGTGTTTCTCAATGTACTAACTTGTTTTGTGCTTAATCTAAATTCCGTTTTAGTGACTCACATCAGATTTAATTTGCACACGCCAAAAGATAATTGAACTTGACTTGACTTCATTTGCTTTGACCATGGCAGCAGCCATTAAAAACCTCAATTTACATTTTTGACAGACACATTTTGTCTGGAGAAAGGAAGGAAGCTGCTTTGTCTCTTGTTGGTAAGTCAGAAACTAATTGTAGATTTGAGTTTAGGCATTGTGTGAGTAAAGCTAGTGGTAACATTTAGTCTAGTATTGATAGCTTGTTGTTGAAATTCTTGTGAAGCTGTCTGCGCTAAGTGAGCAATCAGCTTGTTTTTGAGCCAGCTCACCTGTAGTGAATAGACTTGATTAGAGGGAAGGAGGAGCCACAGTCAGTACTTGCGGTAAATTGAGCACTTAAAAGGCTGTCACTTCAGCGTCAGCTGCAGCGTCGGGCCATCAGAACGAAGACATCTGAACAAAGACAAGGGAGTCTATCTGTGGGAGTCCATCCAGGAAGCCCATTGAGGTAGGTATAACATCTCAACCCCTCGCAGCCATGTGTCTTATCCCAGTCAGGACATCGCACTGGAGAAGATTTCACCGAAGTCCCTTCACTCGAGGCTGTAACCCATCCAATCTCTGCTACCCACCACTCTCCACCGGTAAGGAACTTGAAGTACTAGGAGGGCTTTGGAACTGCCAGTCTGCAGTCAAGAAGGCGGACACCATCTCAGCCTATGCCTCCCTGCAGACTCTCCACTTCCTGGCCCTCACAGAGACCTGGATCACCCCAGAAAACACTGCCACTCCAGCTGCCCTTTCAACTGCCTACTCGTTTTCACACTCCCCAAGACGAACAGGGCGAGGAGGAGGAACTGGGCTCCTCATCTCACCCACATGGTCCTACCAGGTCCTTCCTCTCGACCACCTACCCCGATCTACGCTTGAATTTCACGCCGTCTCTGTCACGCTTCCTCTCAAACTCAACATCATAGTGATCTATCGCCCACCCGGTCCTCTTGGTGACTTTTTGGATGAGATGGATGCCCTCCTGAGCTGCTCCCCTGATGATGGCACACCACTCGTCGTCCTCGGTGACTTCAACATCCACCCGGGAAAGCTGCATTCATCTGAATTCATAGACTTCTTTTCCGCTTTTGACCTTACACTGTCTCCCTCTCCACCAACTCACCGGGCCGGGAACCAACTTGACCTTGTCTTCACAAGATCCTGTGACATCTCGGTACTCTCTGTTACCCCGCTCACCGTGTCCGACCACCACTTTGTGTCTTTCTCCATCCCCATGAAGCCCACCTCATCCCTCCACTCTACGCCTCGAATGGTCACCAGCCGCCGCAACCTGAAATCCCTCACTCCCTCCGCTCTCTCCTCAACTATTATCTCCTCGCTCCCATCCTCGGAACAGTTCTCCTTAATGTCTACTGAGGAAGCCTCCTCTATCCTGATGTCCTCACTCTCCTCTTCTTTGGACACACTCTGTCCCCCAATCTCACGACCGGCGCGATCATCTCCCGCCCCTCCCTGGCTGTCTGAACCTCTGCGAACCAACAGATCATTGTTGCGAGCGTCAGAGAGAAAATGGAAGAAATCGGGACATCACGAGGACCTTGCTCACTACCACCTCCTCCTCTCTGACTTCACCTCAACTGTTTCGGCAGCCAAATCTGCCTTCTACCTGGCTAAGATCAACTCTTCTGCCTCCAACCCCAGGAAACTCTTCTCCGTGTTCTCTTCCCTCCTCACCCCTCCTGCCCCTACCCCCCCTTCCTCCCTTACTGCCGATGACTTTGCAACTTACTTTACCAAGAAAGTACATGACATCAGCTCCTCATTCACGCCTATTCCCTCCCAGAAGACATCTCCCCCAACTCTCAACTCGGATGGTCTTACCAGCTTTAGCCCCCTCACCTCTGAGGACGTCCACGCACTTGTTACATCTAACCGCGCCACCACCTGCTCCCTTGACCCGATTCCCTCCTCTCTTCTCCAGGACATCTCACACGACATCTTGCCATTCCTCACCACCCTGATCAACTCCTCCCTCACCTCAGGTGTCATTCCAGCGGATTTTAAGACCGCTATCGTGAAGCCTCTCCTTAAAAAACCCACCCTAGACGCTACTGACATTCAAAGCTACAGACCTGTATCTCTTCTTTCATTCCTCTCTAAAACCTTGGAACGTGCCTCCTACAACCAACTGTCATCCTATCTCTTGCGGAAAAACCTCCTAGACCCTAATCAATCAGGATTCAGGACTGCTCACTCCACTGAGACGGCCCTCCTCACAGTGACCGAGTCCCTGCGAGACGCCAGAGCCTCGTCCCACTCCTCTGTTCTCATTCTCCTCGACCTATCTGCTGCATTCGACACAGTCAACCACCAAATCCTCCTCTCCACTCTGGCTGAACTTGGCATAACTGACTCTGCTCTCGCCTGGTTTACATCATACCTGACAAACCGCACCTTCCAGGTCACATGGAATGGCTCTATGTCCAAACCCTGCTCTCTGGACACGGGCGTCCCTCAAGGCTCAGTATTAGGACCACTTCTGTTCTCACTATACACCAGATCACTAGGTTCTGTTATCACATCGCATGGATTCTCCTACCATTGCTACGCAGATGACACCCAGCTGTTCCTCTCTTTTCCCCCGTCCTCTGACGCTCACATTGCAACTCGCATCTCAAACTGTCTGGCTGACATCTCTGTCTGGACAACTGCACATCACCTCAAGCTCAACCTGAACAAAACCGAACTCCTCTTCATCCCAGGGAAAGACTGCCCTCGCATGGACCTGTCGGTCACTGTCGAGGGCATCACAGTATTACCTTCCTCAACTGTGAGGAACCTGGGTGTAATCCTCGATGACCAACTATCCTGCACCCCCAACATCACTGCTGTGGCCCGATCCTGCAGATTCGCCCTCTACAATATCCGCAGGATTCTGACCCTCCTCACAAAGGATGCAACGCAGCTCTTGGTCCAAGCACTGGTCATCTCCCGCCTTGACTACTGCAACTCTCTCCTGGCCGGTCTCCCGGCCTCTGCGATTAAACCATTACAGCGTATCCAGAATGCCGCAGCACGCCTCATCTTCAATCTACCCAAATTCTCCCACGTGACCCCCCTCCTCCGTGACCTCCACTGGCTCCCTGTTGCAGCACGCATCCAATTCAAGACGATGACACTGGCCTTCAGGGCCATCAATGGAACGGCACCCTTCTACCTTCAAACACTGGTCAAACCTCATGCCCCGAAGCGAGCACTTCGCTCTTCTACTTCAGCTGGCCGGCTGGTACCACCATCGCTGAAATCAAGCAAATGTCGCTCAGCAAAGTCCAGACTCTTCTCTGTTCTGGCGCCTCAGTGGTGGAACGAACTCCCGACCAATGTCAGGACAGCAGAGTCATTTGCCATCTTCCGAAAAAGGCTCAAGACTCACCTGTTCAGACTTCACCTTGACTCTACATAGCATGACCCACTAGCACCCTCCCTCGACACCCCCCCCCCCCCAAAAAAAAAACAAAACAAAACAAAAAAAAAAAAACAAAAACAAAAAAAACAAAAAAACAAACAAAAAAAAAAAAAACCTTACCTATAGCACTCTGATCTTAGCACTGTTGCTCTTGAAGTACTACTTTACTCAGATGAGGACCTAACACTTGTTCTATTTTTAGCTCTTACTTTATCGGCAATGATACGTCGTGGTTTCTTTGTTTCCTTCTTTTGACAAATGTACTTATTGTAAGTCGCTTTGGACAAAAGCGTCTGCTAAATGACCTAAATGTAAATGTAAATGTAAATTTAACAGATCCAAAGACATTTTTTCTGTCTCACCTGCGGTAGAACGGCATCGGCAGTGACAGGACGAACGCCATCACCCACACCAGCAGCAGGAGAACCAGCAGGGAGCGCTTGGTCCTCAACCTCTGGGACAGGTAGGGCCTTGCCACGGCCAGCCAGCGGTCCATGCTCATCAGGGCGATGAGGTAAATGGACACGTACATGTTCACACTCGACAGGTAGTGTATCAGCTTGCATGCCGCCGAGCCAAACTCCCAGCCGCGGCCTCCGGCCAGGTATCGCAGGAGGAAGGGGGCGCTGAGCAGCACGAAGGCGTCCGCCAACGCCAGGTTCAGCACCAGCACACACGTCACCGAGCGCTTCTTCACACGGCAGAACACTGACCAGATCACAAACAGGTTGCCGGGGAAGCCCAGCACAAAGCTGAGGGCGAGGATGGCGATGCCGAGCTGGGTGCTGACCTCCCTAGAGTACTTGGACAGCAAGCACGGCTGGGAGAAGGTGGCGGCGGTCATGTTGGACGCCATCGGGGGAGACGCCTCTGAAGACTCTTGAGTTGGTTCTTGTAAAACTGTGAAACTGTCACAACCTTTCAACTGCAAGAAACAGGATACATTGAATGAGTGTGAGAGATTGCACAATATACATTTTTGTCACTCGATTTTTATACGATTGATTTCCTCAAATTGGCAGAAAGCAAGTTTACAAGGTTGTGAGCTTCCTTCCTTTGCAGATGGTGGACTTTGATATTTTCATCGCTTCCATGTGGTAACGTTTATTGTGTAAGTCTTGTATGCAATCAACGGAAGGTTTCAGCAAACCAAGCAACATGCACTATTAAACATGTATGTATGTTTTTTTTGTTTGTTTGTTTGTTTTTGGCCAAAAAAACTCTCATCACAAATTTGCTGAAATTGCTGAAAGTTCTACAAATTTGCTGAAATGTAGAAATTAAAAGATCCCCTGCTTTCCTTTTCTGCAAGTGCATTTTCCAAATAAATCTGAGAAAGTAACTTATTTAACGTATTTCTGTTTAATACCACATAACGACTAAGAAGCTGAAAGACAGACGATCACTGTGATATTTTATTAAGCTTTTATCGAACTTCACATTCCTGAAAACTGCAGTCTTTGGTGTTCCAAAAGTACATTAAGTACTTTTTAAAGGTTCAGGAAAACACACAAAGTTGGAAGTCTATTTTGAAAATTAGCAGTTTTTTTCCCCTCTATTGGAATATTTAGATACATTGAATTTTGCATACTGACCTTAAACTGCTGATCTCAAATCAAATATTAAATCCTCTTTGCGCCTCTGTCCGATATACTGTTGCCTCCCAGGCTTCCCTCCTTGCTTTGAGGACTGTGTGGAGATAACAACAAAAAAAGTAAAGATATTGAGTAAGATGATTCACGAGGAGGGAAAACCCAGTGACCACAGGAAACCAGCTGACACGAGTCTGCGATGTCACCGTCGTTCCTCCTACACATTTATATTCTCCTAAAGCCAGAGTGTAAATGCTACACGTTAGGTTGAACAGCAACACGATAGTTTATTGGCACAGACGATCGGTATCTCATCTGGGAAGAGATCCACAAGATGTTAGGCAACTCATGGTGTTGTGTTTGGGGAAGAGTGGGAACTGACAGTGTAAGGGGTATCGTCATGACGATGAATGAGTGTGTGTGTGTGTGTGTGTGGGGGGGGGGGGATGATCCGGTAAACTGTTTTCTTGTTGATACACGAGTGTTAAATCATACCTCTGAGATGGGTAACGGTCGACTCTCTTGCACCAGACCCCTCCTGATTTACAACATATTCCTCTTTCCACACCACTGGGATTGCATAACCAAAATCTGTACATTTTCACAACAAAAAGCTTCATTTCATTTTGTACTTTTTAATTTTTGCATTTAAAAAAAAACTGTATTCATTCATATTTTCTTATCAACAACTAATAAAAAAAATGAATAATGAAAAAAAATCTGCAGTTCCCATCAGCTGTTTTAGCATCTTTCAGCTCACAGCTTTGACTTTAAGGGAAGATTTTACCGCAAGAACAAGGCAGCCATTTTCAGTCTCATAAACTCACCACGCCAAAATTTGAACAAATAAATGTTAATAATTCATGGTGTGGTGATGGTATGTTTACAGCTCGTTCCACTGCCCCCGTGTGGCCAAAAATAAAACAATTCATGCAGCTTTAAAAACATACACCAATGCGAATATTACATAAAGACTAACTCAAGTGCTTCCGTCGAACCTGAGCTCTCAATTTTTTAGATATAACAATAATCACCGTTTGAGTGTTTATTTTTGACAGGTTTTTGCACACAAAAAATAATAATTTTGACGTTACAGTAAAAATTGTGCAGTGAACACAAGGCACCACCAGGGTCCTCGATAATACTCCACACTTCTTCCGTAGGGAATAGTTCAGAACAGAGCTCAATGCTCCACATCTCATCAAATATACAGTTGCTGTGTTTTAAACACCAACTGAAAACACAATATTGTCAATTTATTCCTTGCAAAGTTCGTCTCATTTGGAAGAAGGATCTTCAAAAGTTCTTGTGCCTGGATGGAGATTTAAAGGTTTGATTTCCACCTCCAGAGGAACGAAAATCCGCTTCCAAGGCCTTCTGATCCCGCATCCCTCTACTTCCCGTTCCGCACCGGTTTGGTATTAGAGTTCGAGTTGTTGACGGAGTCCCGATCTTTGTCCTTCAGCATGACGGCGTCCGTGTCCTTGTCCTTGTCGCGACTGTTCTGGCTGTTCTGGCGGCTCTTCCTGGTGGCTGAGTCCAACCCAGTGCCCTCAAACAGGCGGGCCATGAATGCAAGCCCTTCTCGCCGGATGTAGGATTTCCCGGCGAAGAAGTAGAGCACCGGGTTGGCGCAGCTGCTCATGAAGGCCACGGACGAGGTGACTGCTCGGCTCTTGTGCCATATTACATTCAGCCTGGGGGAGGCAGAAGAGGGGAGTGCATCAGAATATACAATAAAAGGGTACACAGATACATACAGTACAACAGATACATAATGCATTACTTGCTTTTACTTAAAGTCCTAGTGAAACAGAAATCAGAGCTAGTGTAGAGGGATTTAAATCAAATCACATCTGATTGGACGACTAAAAGGGTAGGCGGGCTCAAAGTGCTGCATGATGGGAGCTAGAAGACTGCGGTTCCTGCGGTGAGCTATTTTTTTGGTTTGCATTATTAATTTCTCTTTGCTATTTGGGCAAAAAATTATGTCCACATTAAGTATTATGGTATAGACAACCCAAAATGTGATTTCTACCCACGTGGACGCCAGGTCTTAAGAGGTTTCGATTTGATCTCGACTTTGAGTAAATGTAGGAATACCATCATGTGCAAATATTCCCTTACAAGTGAGCCAGGGTAGTGTTTTCCACCTCCTCCCACTATGCTAAGCTGAGCTAATCGCCTAAGGGCTACGCACACACCCAAGAGGTGATAGTTATCTTAACAACTCGGGAAATACATTTAATGGGATATAAGATTTAACGCGTAACCCTGATTCACGTCGGTTTGCGTTTTAACGTTAGCTGTACGAAATAAGAAGCATGCTGTTGTTGTTTGACCACTTACGTGTCTTTTACCGTACCCTCTCTACACAGAGCCCATGTCACCTGAGGAACGAAAAAAAAGAAAGAAAAAAAAAACATTAATCAGCACGAAAAAGTAAGAATACAGTGAAACGCCAACGAAGGCAGTGTGACATACTTGCACCATGTTGATGACGTGGTAGGGCAACCAGAAGAAACAGAAGGTCACCACGATGGCCAGGATGAGCTTCTCACTGCGAATGCGACGGCGGAACTTGGTCTGACGGATCCGCCGTAAGATGCAGATGTAGCTGACCAAGATGACCCCGTAGGGAATTAGGAACCCCAACACGAGCTCCAGTGTGTACTGGAGGACCACCTGTGCGTGGGAGATGAGAAAGTAGGCTTTAATATGAATTTAAAAAGCTTGTCGATGCTTCACAATACCATGGCGTCTCTCAGGATAACAGGTTGGCTGATAGTTTGGTCACATATGCAGATGACCCCTCAAATAATTGCCGTAATTGGTGCAATAGTAACGAAATACAATCTATTGATTTCGTGAACAGCATGATGTATTGAATATTGATCAAGATTAAGAACGTGGAATGTTTACAATGTTTAGATTATATATGAAGTGAGAAGTAGGGTAATTTTCCCATTGACTTTCATGAAATCTGACTTCTTTTTTCACTCAGAGGAGTCGCCCCCTGATGGCCAGCAGAGAGAATGCAAGTTTAAGGCACTTCGGCCCCGGCTTCACTTCAGAAACGGAGGTGGCATCTGAAACCATATTTTGCTTTTAGACGTGGCCGAGTGACATTTCAGATGATTTGTTCACTCTCTTCAGTCAGAGCTTTTCCCAAATAAATCCGGTTGCCTCTGATGACTCAGCATTTGTAGGTATGACCTTGATAGTGTGGGGCAAGTTACTCAATCAATTACTCATTACATATCATGCACTGAAAAGGTACTTTACCGACTCCTCAGCTGCAAATGTAATGAGTTACCTTGTTGACCAGCCAATGTCAAAAAACTGATGATGATGTAAAAATGCATGTGAGCCCACCAACATTTAAATGACGCCACCCATAGGTGGTGCTGCAGCAACACGGCGTATCCATTATCACTGCTGATAATGAAGTCTGACTCATGTGACGCAATATGCTGCAGATCCACATCCTGGAGCAAAATGACAACCAACACATTTACAGGATTGTATGTAGGATTGAATTCACTCACGTGGCTGTTTCTTTCATGGACAGGTTCACACACCGGGATGATCTCATTGGGCTTAATATTTCTGAAGATCATCGCCGGGATCGAGGCGATCATCACCAGCACCCACACCACCGCCAGCACCTTCAACACGGTCTTGCGGCCGGTGAACATGGTGATGCGCTGCGGCCACAGCACCGCCACCAGCCTGTAGATGCTCATGAGCATGATGAGCTGGATGGACGCGTACATGTTGACCAGGCACAGGTAGAAGAGGAGCTTGCACATCACGTTCCCGAACACCCACCTCTTCAGGAGCAGGTAGATGATGAAGAAAGGTGTGAGGGCCATCAGGGAGCCGTCGGCGATGGCCAGGTTGAGGATGAGGAGGGTGGTGACCGAATACCTCTGGGCACGCGCCATGACACTCCAGATGATGAAGAGGTTGCCGGGGAAGCCAACGAGGAAGACGAGGCTCAGGATGATGGCGCCCATAGTGGTGCCAGTCTTGGATTCCACAATGTTATTATGATCTGTTGAACCATTTTGATAAGAGCCGTTGATGACGAGGGCCATTTTTGTTACCTGCCAAAAAGAGAGAATAGTCAACTCAGAACATTTATTTGTACCTTTTTTTCCCCCAAAGAGACAATACAAACAATAAATGTGTGTTTATGAGACAGTCTCCTGGGAAGTTCCCCCAAACAAGTAACTAGAATATGGGCACATTTCTTGCCTGGCAAAAGTAGACAGATTATCTGACTAATCAGGAGCCTCACCTCTCAACTCTGTGATTTATTAGGCACAGGGCTCAGTTTGGCAATACAAGCATGCATGGCTGCAGGAAAGTGTGGGAGTGTGGCGCAAGTGTAACAGGTTTTAACGGGATCCTTAATTCCTGAACGACGAGACCAGACACGAGTGGTGCACGATAAACGAGCACCTTCGCATTCGTCTCCAACTCATGTGCAACACATTCCTTCAGAAGAAACCTAAGGTTCGTATTCTCGGAAGTTTATTCAAACTGACTTAATACTGCATCCCGTAACCTAACGGGAAGTTGGTGTTAATCATTAAAAGAATGCGTTATGTATGCTGATATATATTTCGTATACCTCCGTGCCATCCACGGCTAAAAACAGTCCCAAACAAATTAACATTTTACTCCAGTCAAGTATAAAGTAAAAAGTCAAGTAAAACAAACACAATATCCAGCTGGAATTTAGCTGAGATTATTAAGAAAGTTAAAGTTAAAGATTTAAGTATCTAAGTGCGAGTACTTTAAAGAGTTTAATAGATTTAATTGAGCTTTCAAAGGAGTCGAAACAGATTAACAGGATTGAGACATTGTCGGTTGTGTCCTTTTTATGGGATTTGAATAACAATTTTATTTATCTATAAACTAGCAGCACTTTAAAATATTCATTTATAAATAACAGGAAGCCGATACAAATCTTTAAGAAGAGGAGGATGGTGTGCTTGGCTCAGCAGCTCACAGCAGTCAATTACTAAAGATACAGTTCATACAATATAATTCATGTTACTGGAAGAAAATGTGACATGCCATCACTTGTCCGACATATCTCAACTATTAGTTCAAGAGCACACCCTTTAGGCTGACACTCAATGTCAGTGCTCCTGTGTAATCATGCGTTCACACCCGAGTCCTGCAAACCGAACCGGTTTGATATGCCGTAGCACCGCGTGCAGTGATTACTGATCACTGCAATGTAAACTGGTGTTTGTTGGGCTGTGGTGCTGCCGTTATCGATACAGAGGTGGAATCGTCGTGTCCTGATATTTATTGAATTTTGGAAAAGTGTACTTTTAGAACCACTACATTTGCATTTACTCTTAAAGCTTACCAGTTAATTTATAGAACATACATAACATTGGAAAGTCATAAATAGAGAAATAAAATGGTAGTTGATCATGAAAACCAATAAATACGTTAATGTAATAAATAAATAAAATCATTCAGATAATAATCAACAGAGGTGGGAAGGACAAATACTTTGTTATTGTACTTAAGTAGAATTGCCAGGTATCTGTACTTTATTCAAGTATGTATTTTCTGACAACTTGTTACCTTCACTCCCCACATTTTAAAACAAATCAACCTGTACAATCTGATCTCACTCATTACTTTAGTTTCTACGCATTTCAGAGTACATGTCCTTCAAAGTGTTTGAGTACATTTCAGAGCATGTACTTCTTCTTTTACTTGAGGAAATTATTTGAATCAGTTCTTCTACTTTGAGTAGCAGTATCTGCTACTTGAGTATAACATGTCTGTACTTTTGACACCTCTGATAATCATTACATTATATATATAATAATAGCAAAAATATGTATTTTTAAATGTAGACATTGTCAAAAATAGTCGAGATTTATATTTTTCTTTAAAAATGTTTAAATCCTTTTCATGCTGATGCTTATATATTGTTTTCAGCTGTCTTCTTGTTGATGCACTTGCCAGAGTAACCACATGGCAGTGTTTACAGAAAGCCGGTCAAACCACATTTAAAGTGGCATCAAAGCAGCGAAACTGCGCCACGTTGCGCAACAGCCCCAAAGTCAAACACCAGCGAGTCACTGTCATTGTCATAAAGGCTTTTTACTCTTTCCGTTTCTCTTTGAAACCCCTTTTGATATCTTACAACACAAGTTTACCCCCCTCCCCCCCTTTACTCTTGTTTGTCACCATACAAGCAGAGCTCCCTGCAGAGGACCATAAAACCCTGATTGACTCAAAAAGGTGTGTGTTGTGTGTATTGTGTGACTCACACACATACCTCCTTAAACCCACCTGTTGTGCCTGCAGAGAGAGAAACCAACACACACACACACACACACAGTTCACATTTGAACAAATCGCAGTAAGCCGGATTTGCGGAACAAGAAACACCTGAAAGTCACAAAAAGTTGTTTGTCCTTGTAACTGCAGTGATTTCTCACTGTTGTCGCTGACAAAAACACTAAGACGGCAACAAATGGTACGCACTCACCTCAAGTCATCGATTGTTATTCCCACGGGGAGAACGGAGGCGACGCCAAGAGCTTGGAAAAGAAAGTCTGAATGTGGAGTTAATGTTTTCTTCCCTTTCTTTTTTACCTTTTCCTCTCCCAGTGGTCCCCCCCTCTCTCTCTCTCTCTCACTTCTCTCTCTGTCTCTCTCTCTCTCCGTGATTGATTTGTCATGCTTGCTGTAACATGTAGTGTAGTGGGAGGGGAAGGTGTGTCCCCATTACCTCTGCCCTGGCAGTGTGTCAACATCCTCACAGGTCGATCATTTGAATTCCAATCCGCGTAGCATCGACTTTAAAGGGGTTGGTCCGTGTCCCACCCCCCCACCCCCAAACGACATCACTGCTGGCTCACCAACACCCCGATTCTATCACAGTGGTGGTTTTGTGATGTAGATGTCGCAAAAAGAGCTGAGCACCTACGTGGCCAAACGTATAGCGGACACCCAAATATTACACATATACACAGAGGATGTTCCACCAGATTTCTGAAGCTGGAGGTACACCGTTAACAAAAATATCATTGCATGCTATCATTGCATGCTATCATTACAAGCTATCATTGCATGCTATCATTGCATGCTATCATTGCATGCTATTGCCTTAACATTTGCGTTCATAAAAACAAACAAGACTTGACCACGAGAAACAGCTCCAGAAGGTAGAAAAAGGCCGGCGTGTCCACATACTTTTGGTCATAATTATACTTCTTGTACATTCCTGGTTAATTTTGGATTTCAGTTCATTTTGTTTCTATTGTAATTATTCACATGTTTATTATGTAAAAGGACAATTAAGTGCGATACAGTTAGAGTGCTTGGCGTGAGAATAAAAATCTGAGCCCAAACAATGATAAACAGTAATGTAGAGTAACTTCACGACACAATAGTTTGCGATTTAGGTGAATAACCTCTTTTAAAACATTTAACACAAACCCACTCAGACATCTCGTCATTTCTTAAGATGACCAGATGCAATCGTCCACTCAAGTAACGCAATTTACTCTTTAAAGCACAATTCACACTCAAAAGTATTGAAACATTTTACAATTTAAGACATTGTTCCATAAAGCCAGCTAAACAAAGTTAGGCTTAGAAACGAAAAATAAACCTGAATGACCCAACAGCTCGGAAGCCCATAAAAGGGTGAATTCAAGTTCGTCCAATGATACTACTTAGAGTCAGGCTTTAGTACTCAATGTACTGTTTTGAAAAAAAGCAACCGAATGTCCTGAAAATGAGTCAGATTGCTGAGTCATTTGTGATAACGTAGGTTGACCAATTTACAAGGAATATGTTCCACATATTTCAAACCAATGTGCAAGAACTTACAAGTTGCTGTATGTTTTTTCTTTTCCAGGGATGAAAACCCTCTGGGTGAGCCTTTAGACTGCATCATGCTCAAACACAAAAAGTTTTCTAAAAAAACAAACAGGTAAGGTCAGGCCTTCATCACAGGTGTTACACTGTTACCTTCCCTCCTTGATTACATCTCATCTGCAAAAACAAATCATTTTCTGATGCCAATACACGTAGTCTAGTACAAAACCCAGGAGGTTGACGTGATCTGTGACGTGTGCGAGCGTGCATCTCCGTGTCTGTCCGCGGCTAATCTCGCATTCTGCTGCAGGAAACAGCATAATATTTTAGATGCCCGGTTACGGCCTCGTACCCAAGGACCTCTCGTGGTTTTGGCGACTCACGCTTTCTCAAAACACCTTTTATCGACTGCCTTGCTGACTCACTACTTTTAGCCCTTGGCCAGTAAGCGCCAAGCTGATGATAACAAAGCTGAGTTTGAGCTGATTGCCCACATACGTCGCTGCTTTTCTTTCTACTACCACAACTTGGCGAGCTGTGTGAACACTCCGATATCGTACCATTCATATTCCAGCCCGAGCCCTGGATACAGAGGCTGGGTGAACGTGGTCTGGACCTTATGGAGCAGGACCATCGGGTCAGGGATGTGATAAAAACACAGAGTGCCGGCTTTGTAATCCAGATACACCCCGATCCTTTCGGAGCATGGCCCCGTCACCTTTGTTTCTACGCCCCCGTGACGGAACACGTAACCGTCGGCCGTGCACTCCAAGCTCCAGGACTTGTCGTTGTTCCCGAACCGCGACTTGTCCGATGCACGCTCGATGTCTCGGTATGCCACCGCTGCAGACAGGGTGCGAGCGTGCCACTGCACCTCCCAGTAGGACCGCTCGGACAAACCCTCTCTGCACATCACCTGCCGCCAATCGGTGAACCGGGCCGGGTGAGCACCGTACGGGGAGGGGGAAGGCCTCACCCTGCGGTTGTCCTCTATTGGATGGAGATAGGGGTAGTTTGAGTTCCCATCCAGCGTGAGGGGGCAGCAATCTGCCAGGAAAAATTAAGTGAGCATCAACTCTGCTAATTCTTGTATTCAAAATTTGAATAAAGTTCAACGGAATTTCTTACAGTGTAAAAACTCTCCTCTGGTTTTTGGTGCTGGCGGTAGCGAGAAGTCAACATAAGAGACTGAAAGAACATAACCTTTAAACACACCGGGTCACAATTTTATATATAAATATTTGCATATTTCCTCATCTGACCGGTGGTAGAGATCCTAGGCCATCTGTCCTGGATGACGGCCTCCAATTCACAGCTCAGGTCAGTCATGCAGGCCGTCACATCTGTGAAGGAACGCAGAGGAGGAGCACCGGGCAAAACCTTTGGAGGGTCACGGGAAGCGGAGAGAGACTGGAACGTCTGCGGAAAAGACAAGAGGCCAAGTCGCAGGCAGAAGAACAGCACATCTCAAAAGATTTATGGAAATAGACATAGTTGGAGGCCAAAAAAGCCAGCATCCTGCACTTTATGAATCACAGACCTCCATGCAACCAGAGGAGAAGCCCCCTGATGGCCAGCAGTGATAATGCAAGTAAGGAACTTCAGCTTTGGCTTCACTCTTCAGAACCAGAGTGTGCCGTCTGCTGAAAAGTGAAGCCTAAACATGTCTTTTTCAGCAGCCAGTTGTACTTTGCTCCATCCTCTCGTGTCACTTCTGGTTGGTGACGGCCAAAATGCCGAAACTCGAGGCTTCAAAACTGTAGTCTACAAACAAATGGGTGACTAAATCCACTTCTTTTACATGACCTGCGATCATAAAATAATAATAAGTTTAAAAAGTCAAAAGAACACACTAAAAAGTGTAACCTGAAACAGACGGATGGGATCGTCCACCTGCAACAGCTCCTCCAGCTCGGCGTCCCTCCCTCTCAGCCGGCTGATCTCCTCCTCCAGCTGCAGCTGCAGCTCTTCAGCCTGAGCAACGGCAGTTTTCTCCTGATTCCCAATCAGCATCTTCACTTCTCGACACCTTCTCTGCATGGAGGAGATCAGCATGGCGAAGATCTTGTCGCAGTCTTTCTGCGCCTTCTTGGCACAACTCTGCAGGCACACATCAGGATCTATTTTCTTTATTTAATTCAATTAAATAAACTGTATTTGCCCCCGGGGGCAATTAAGGGAAACATAGCTGTTCAAGAATAAATGTACAAGACTGAAAGTACAAGAAAAAAGAATAAATGTACTAGAATAAAAGTACAAGAATACATGTAGGCCTCAAGAATAAAGAATAAATGTACAAGAATAAAATACAAGAATATATGTAGGCCTCAAGAATAAAGAATAAAATGTACTAGAATAACAGTACAAGAATATATGTAGGCCTCAAGAATAAAGAATAAAATGTACTAGAATAAAAGTACAAGAATATATGTAGGCCTCAAGAATAAAGAATAAAATGTACAGGAATAAAAGTGCAAGAATAAAGAATAATGTACAACATCAGATGGCGACATAAAACAAGGCAAGCAACAAAGACTGTACAGATATGAAAGAAGCTAAACTGCAACTGTACATCATGAGCTGCACCTCTCCAGCTGCAGTGCAAACTCTGGCGCCAAAGTTCAGCCTCCAGGTTAAAAAGGAGCTGCAACCAATACTCAAATAGACACATGGACCTTGACTTTGTTATGCACATCCATTGGCTTTTGATACTAACGGAAGGAATTATTCTGAACACATGCCCAGGGGGATAAAAGTGTTTCCTGTCTAGATCATTCTCGCCGGCATTTCACAATGAATAACTCCAACTCATTTCACACCTTGACATTCTCCTCAGCTTGGTTCAGTTCCTGCAGCTCCTTTTTCCCCCGCTTGAATCTCTCTCGGACTTCCTCTCGAGTTGAGGCTGCGTGTTTCTGCACGGGAAAAAGCGTGATTATTTATAAGGGACTGGAATTAACATGATTAAAACAACATAAAAACGTCAGGATGAGGACTCCTCACAGTCATTAGTGGGTGTGTTTTATGGAGCGCTGGACTTTGAAAGGATTCAACACGCCTCATACCTTGGTCTCGGCCTTCTGCAGCGAAACAGAAATGGTTTTGTGGCCCTTGTGCTCGTCTATGACGCACAGGTGGCAGATGCACCTCTCGTCCGTCTGACAGTAGACCTCCATCAGCTTGTTGTGCTTCGTGCACATCTTCTCCTGCAGGGGCATTGTGGCCGAGACCAGCTGGTGCTTCTTCAACACGGGGACGCTGTGGTGAGGCTCCAGGTGAGCCGGGCAGTAGGAGGCCAAGCACGCCAGGCAGGACGCCGTGGCTTTGTTTGGTCGGGGCCCACAGCAGAAGTCACAGGCGACTTCTCCAGGGCCGGCGAAGTCCAGAAGAAGAGGGGGCTGCTTGGTGCTGGTCCTCTTCAGCTTCTCAACAACCTGTGGATGATGGGAAGAAAAAATATCCCTGGATTGAATTCAATATAATGAAGACACACATAAGGATTTAGGACACATACTGGAAATGTAAAGAAATGAGTATTACAGGGGTTGTTAGAATACGTTTCCAGGGGAATAGTAGTTCTGTGAGCTCACCTCAGCCAGCATGTTGTTCCTCCTCAGATCAGGCCTCGGACTGAACGTCTCCCTGCACAGGGGACAACTGTACTGTCCCTTCGTTCCTTCCTGGTCCCAGCAGCCCTCGATGCAGCTTCTGCAGTAATTGTGTCCGCAGTTAATGGTGACCGGCTCTCTTGGCAGGTCCAGGCATACTGAGCAGCAGAACTGATCCCGATCCAGCTGGACTCCACGTTGCTCCTCTGGCTGGTGTTCTTGTTGATTGCCGGCCATTTCACCGACACTTGGGAAATGTCTGAGCTGTACTCCTGAACGGTACGGCGGACAGTGTAAGGTTCAAGGCTCAATGTCCACCAACTTCAACTGACATCACCTGTGTTAAAGGGGAAGACACCAATCTTACACACAAAGGCTGCGGTCCATAAGTGGATGCTTCAGTGCTTCCTTTCTTATGTCCTTTAGCATTGGACCATCCTTTACCAAAGGAAACAGACGGTATACCTATCACGCATATTTAACGATCACTTTCATACAGACATAATTGGAATTGCATTGATGAACGTGAGTGCACAACTGTTTCATTTCCGTTCCATTTCACTGAAGTAGCTGATGATGTCATACTTATGTCATCAGCGTTATCTTGCTGTTTGAATCTGTATTCTAAGTTCTGGTGACGAATAACAAAACAAAACTATATTTTTTACAACAGTTGCCTCAAGCAAATAAATACATATTTCAGGGCTTGCACATTGATTTAAATACTTTATTTAACACATCATCATAAATACAGAAAGAGCCAAACTTCTGTCTCCACGCAGGACAAATAACGGCTCAATCTAATCTAATAAAACCTTTGTGATTCAGGTCCGGATGTATCCGTCACAATACATTACAAAACACCCATAACCAATGCCTGATAAATCATAATGTCAGGTTTCATACCTGCCAACATGGCCCTCTGCCCCGCTTGCTCAACTTTACAGGATATGACGGATTAAACTTCATGTTTTGTCTTGCTTTAGGGAGCCCCCTGTTGATCGGAGCTTGCAGGTGCAAGGTAAATGAGTCAGACTATGATATCGACAAAAAGGTCAATTTAAAGAAAGGAAATCATAATCTGTTGTCTTGAGTTATTGAGTCCACATTCAAACCACCATTGTTACATAATTAAACACCGTCAATCGCTTTGATCATTCTTATGTTCACTTATTTCACACATTACCTACTTAAAGATGATCACACTGTTCTTATATTGTAATGATTTATAATATAAATTCACCCAAATGATGAATGGACTATGCATAAAGACTTATCGCCCGACCCTCTTGGCTCTCTCTATATAGCTTGTAGTGGATTTCTGGCCCACAAACTCCTATGGACCTGGTTTATAGCCTGGAAAAGGGGACGGTGAAGTCACTGGTAAACCACGGTAGGGCATTTAGACAAATTAAAGCGCCAGTTATTTGCTTCCAGGTTTGTTGGAGACCAAAACGGAGATAAAAATGGAGCTAAACATTTCCCGGAAAAACAGGCTACAGAGGAACACGACGCAATCAATGCATATTTAAAGCAGCTTTCCCTTTGTTAAAGACATTGCATGCCGCCTTTCTCTGCGGCCTCCATTGGCGTTTCCGCTCCCTCGGCTGCCTCTTGCCCGATCATACCACCCATCAGTACTCCCGTTAAAGTCAAGCCTGCGGTAGTCCCAACCATCACATCTCCGGCAGCCCCTCTTAATGCTGGAACCTTTTTCACGAGTCTATCGAACTCTGAACCCTTACTGGTGACATTGAATCCATGCAACATGCCAAAAAAAGCTCCCAACAACGCCCCAGTTGCAATTCCCGCAAGTCGGATCCAAAACTTCCCAGATACTGTGCTTTTAGCCTGTTTTCTGATCTCTCCCACGGTCATGTTTGCTGATGATGTGCTTTGCTTCATGCGCTCCCCTTCTATCTGTATTTCTTTCTCAACCTCTTGAAACACCCTGTTGGTGTAGTAGGCGTCATTGTTTTCCATCACCATCTTGCCTATCGTGTTAAGCAGGTCCTCTACCTGGACCTGGTTGCTCCTGTAGTTATTCTGCACTTTGTTCTTCCAGTATTTATTATCCAGGACGTGGCAACGACCGCCGCACTTCTTCACCAGTTCACTAAGTCTCTCACTCTGACCGACGAACTCCTCGATTTTTGTACCTTTCGGGAGCTGGTCGCCATGCGTGAAGACGACCGCAGCGTACCTCAGAGCATCTCCGGAGAAATACTGACATATTTTAGTGACGACAGCCTCCTCTTGCTCTGTGAATTTCTCCACTTTGAGCACGATGAGAAAAGCATGGGGCCCGGGAGCGCACTCTGTGATGCACCTCACTATCTCGGGCCTCAGCTCCCCCTCGGGCCTGCCCGCATCGAAGAAACCGGGAGTGTCGATTAAAGTGATGCTCCTGCCGTTGACGGACTTGGTTTCGGCCTGACATTTGCTTGTTCCAGATTTGGGAGAATGGTTTGTGGCGAACAAGTTCTCTCCAAATATGGTGTTGGCAAGGCTGCTCTTCCCAGATCCAGTTTTTCCCAGCAGGACGATTCTCCTTGAAGTTGACGCTAGAAGAGATTAATGACTCGATTAAGTACATTTGTCTCGCCCTTGTTTGCTTTCTTCAGCTTTTACCTATTACTAATGTCAAAAATAAGTAATGAATGTACTTAAAAAATATACATTTTTCCACATTAAAATCACAGGACTGAATCCCACTTCTTTGCTTTCAACATCTAGACCCACCTTGGTCTGGTTGGGGAAAATCCCTCGTGAGTTGGAGAGCTTCCTGGATGGATATGAAGGTCTGCAAGGACAAGGAAAAATCGGGTTTAATGTCAGTTCCTTCATAAAACAGGGTTTACCTTCTCTTATTGCACGTTCTTCTCATTTGTATTTTTTGTGTTTCATCTATTGTAGTTTTATCAGTTTATTATTATTTTACATTAAATTTATTACCAATACATGTTAACCTTACTATATTTCAAGCAAGCTCAACACCTAAGTTTCACGGCGAACAGCCCACGTTTATGGTATAATGTGTTTACATCACCTTGCTGGACTCTTCGTCATGGGGGTGGATCACAACGCGGACCAGGAGTGACGTCCTGCCGGCTCGGTCCTGTTTGAACGCATGAACTTCCTCCATTAGAACCGTGGCGACCACGGCATCAGGGAAACGCAGGGCAAACCCGGAGCCGAGCACAGGCAGGGCAACCGATCTGAACCCCCTTTTCTCACAGGTGCTTAGGATATTTTTGACGGCCATTCTCAGAACCTGGGCAGAAATGGAGGGACAGAAATTGATTACTTTAAAGGCTAGGCAAAAAAAATGCTGCTGTTGGTGGCGCAAAAATCGCCACTGTTTCACCTGGACTGCACATCCGTCTGGGTCGTCGTCCCAGGGAATGAGGTTGAGGAAGAACACAGCGTTGGACGGAAGTTTGGGCAAGTCCTCCACCAGGACTACGTCACCAGGCACAGTTTCTTCCCCTGCTTTCTTTCTGAAACTTGCGGTCAGCTTGGGTCCCACCGTTTCAAACAATGTGTTTCCAATGCGCGTGGAGAGAGGATTGGCGCCAACCATGGGTGAAACAAGGGCATCCACCTTGGGAGGAGAGCAGCCACCATTTATACATTCAGCTTCCATTTTATATAAATTAGCAAACTTGTCATTCCCTCACATTATTCCTTATGGTGTTTGCTGACAATCAATCAGCTGACAACCACAGTAAGCAATAAAAGCTTCATAGATCTATATCGAGTTCATTCTTTTTACAACCATTTCCCATATTAACAGGAGTGTTTTGTAGTTCTATATCTAAAATATCTATATCTAAGTTCTAAATCTATATTTAAAAAAAAAGTTTCCAAAATGAGAAGACTGAAAATGTAGGTTTTCTGCATAGAATGTATATAAGAAGTGAACATGGTCGTCATGGCGTCGCCCATTGGTTTGCGGACTACGGTTCTGAAGCCCCGAGTTCAGCGTTTTAGGGAGTCAGTTTCCAGCTAAACACTCAGATCTCAGAAAAGTTTCTCACCTGCTGGGTCTCGATGGTTCCCCGAATGACCTCTACATGGACACCATTGTCGGGTGCTCCAGCTCCTCTCTGGGACTTCAGATCTCTTGGCGCACTGTTTTCAGTGCTTATCCCTCGGAGAAGCCGGTCGCAAGCTTCCTCCATGGCCCTCACCACCTTTCCTCTTTTATCAATCAGGGTGACTCTGTTCAGACATCGTCCTCCCTGGCTGCCAAACTTCTTAACAGCAGTGACAATAGCTTCAGAGCACACAGTGACAGGAACGCCAAACACACCGGAGCTGATACAGGGTATGGCTATGGACCTGAACTCCAACATCTCTGCTAAATTCAGAGCAGACTGGACAGTGTTTTCCAGTATCTCCCTTTCGTTGCCACCTGATTTCCCACCTACAGGTCCCACAGCGTGCAGCAGTTTCTTGCAGTTTAAGTTCCCTCCCGTGGTCACGACCACCTCGCCCAGTGGAACTTTTCCAATCTGCTTTACTAAAGCTCTGCTCTCCTTCTGCACCTCACGGCCACCCGCTTTACTCAGCGCGGCGGCTACCCCTCCACCGTGATCCAGGTCTTTGTTGGCAGCGTTCACCAGGGCATCGGCATCCAGTTTGGTGATGTCACCCTCACACACCAGCACTTGGAACCCGTCACGAAGGCTGTAGGTGGCAACCGTTGTGTTCACATCACTCAAACACAAAGGTGCTACATTGTGTGTCCCAGTAGGACCTTGGGAATATCTTACTGTCTCTAATGGTTCAATGGTAACTCTGTCCTCAAGAAATAAGTCCAGAAACGAACCCAGCCTGGTCCTGACCTCGGCCACTTTGCTGGCTGGACCTGCCAGCATCACCATGGGCCCAGAGGGTGATGCTAAAGGATGGAAGGTCACCCCCGAACAGTCAAAGCCGTGCTGCTGCAGCAGGCCGGGCAGCTCTTGTGCTAACTCTGTGAAAGGCAGACGGACTATGGTTTGCACACTAGACTGGTCTGAAATAAACTGTGTGACAGTTTCACTCAGTTCCTCAACCTCTTTGGTGTGACCCAGTAGGAGCACCGTGCTGTCTGAGGAAAACACGACCTGAGCCCTGTATTTCCCTTGGTTCATCTCATTTGTCTTCAACTTCAGCTTTTCCCGAAGAACAGAGGGAACAGCGGAGCAGTTAGGAATGTCAATCTTGACTTCCATGATCTCCCCTCGCAGTGCCTTTTCAGTTTTATCAAGATCATCAATGGAAAGGGAAAAGAAACGTAGCCCTGTGTCTCTTAACTCGACTTCAACCTTGTCCCCAACCCCTAAAAAGTCACCCAGCACCCCTGAACCTCCGTATGCCTTTCTCAAGAAGGCCAACAAATGTGGACTCTTGTCGGAAACGGTCCTTTCTAACACCAATCTCTCCTTGTCAGAGATCCAATCCCCAGCCTTAAGAATCTCCTCCGCTGGACCTTCCAAATCTAACTGACCCGCAGCTCCCATCGCGACCTTCACTCCTGGAAAGTCTTGCCGCAAACTGTGCTCAAACTCTTTCCAGAGGAGGCGGAGCTTGGCCTTGCCTAGTCGACGAACGCTGGTTCGCTTCTCACTCAAAAATAAAACCCCGCCCTCCTCTGGTTCCAGCTGGGCAGAGCAGGCCACAGAGGTGAGCTCCTCCCGGTGACGAGGGAGGTAAGGATCTGGTAGTTCATGTTTGTTACCACTTGGTGGCGGAGTCGAGGCAGTTATGGACTGAGGGCTCTGTGTTGAAAAAGTGACATTTAAGTGATAGATTGAAGCCCTCACTATCAGCATGCAACCTTTATGGTGTCATATAACAACATATATGGAAACGAACAACTTGACTGAGGTGAAATGTTGCTCTAACCTCGACTGCAGCTGTAAAATCCTGGCTCTGAGGGGAGGCGCTGCCTCGGATTGTGAAGTGCAGACCGTCCACAACGTGCTGGGATCTCTGCAGGACTGCCTGCTGATCTATGACAGGACATGGAAACTTATTGTGAAATAAAAAAAAAATAAAAAAGGACATTGCTGCTCATTTGACAAAAATAAATAAAAAACAGGCCTTTTTCTGTCACCTGTAATTGTAATATAAGGAAAGTCTGGCTACACTGTTTTCTTACCTCCTCTCCTGATTCCTGATTTATTTACCACTTTAGCAATGACATAAGATTCAAAGATACATATTCATACATTAAGAAAATATAGAATACAGGGAGGAGAGAGGATTTTAAGGCATTATATATGGAGATATGTCGGATGACTTACTTGTTTGTAAGTTATTGCAAAGTTTGGATTTCTGTCAGTTATTTCCCCCAAAATAAAAAAATAAACAATCTCTTTTTTTCTGTCTTAACGCATTTCCTGTTGATCTGTCTGACGTGTTATATCAGTGTTAAATACTATTATTAGCCGCTTTAGTAGACGTAATTTCTCTGCGGGCAAATCAAACCAATGCATTTAGTCGATGCGGTTCATAGTTGAATCGTCGCTTTAAGCAGCGTTTAGTCGACGAGACAGCTGACGGGATAACGTCAATTTAAGCGTGACTTTGCACCTTTTTGACATGTGAAAGCGACGCAGTAGGTCTGATCCCTCAGCCTCGTCAGTGGTCCGCACTCGCCTCCGCCTGATCTGCGGCGAACCCGGAAATACGTCTCGATCGCCTTCTTCGCCTTCGGACCGAGCGGACCGGGACACTCGAAGAAGACGGGGTGCCGGTGAACAGCGTCCATGTGGGGGGTCAGCGCCGCGCCAGGACGGGGACGAGTGGGGCCAGACGTCCGCAGCGTCCGATCCGAGGGACCGTGTGTGTGTGTGGCGTGTTTACAGTGTCGCCCGTCTCGCCCTGCTATGAACTCAACTGCGCCCCCTAGTGTAGAGAAAAGTCAGGTCGTGATTTGATAACAGTTAACCCTAAAATTAAAGGAAAATGACACAAACCCTACAATTATAGCCTGAGTAAAAATAAATAATTAATACTACTACTACTAATAATAATAATAATAATAATAATAATAATGAATTGGAATGATAGACTATTTTCAAACATTAACATGTTTTTATTTTGACCTTGTAAAAACAATATATGAAAAAATATTGAATTGGCACCCCCCTTTTTCTACTACAGCAAATAAGCAGGATTATTCATGTTTTGGGGGTAATACTGGAATTATCCCCCCCAATATATATATATAATAAAAAATAAATAATATATATATATATATATATATATATATATATTTGTAAAAACATGAAATGTTTTATGTTGCAGTTTTGGGGGCTTTTCTATTTCAGGAATTATTCAGGGACAAATTTAAAAAAATCAGGGGGAAGTAATAAGTTGTATAATTTACAGTCATGCATTCATTGCAGCTGGCACAACAAAAGAGACTGGGGGGAGAAAAAAAAGTTTGATTATATTCAACTTTATTTTTACTGAACCGAGACGACGAAATGCTGTTTAGCATCCAACCAGGAGAACAAAAGGAAGTACAGCATCACGGATATGAGAAAAACAAATGAACAGTAATATATACACGTGTAGAATAAACGGCAAGGTGAAAATATGAACCACCCCACACACACACACACGCATATATATATATATATGTATATATATGTATATATATATATGTATATATATATATATATATATATATATATATATATGTATATATATATATAGTGCACACATATCACACAGCCGTCAAGACAAGATGCAAGAACACTTGAAAACAAAGAGTAAATTGATTAAAGAAAAATAATTAAAAGTTATTCAAAAATAATGAGTGTCCAGTGACCTTTAGATTTTTTTAAAAATGAAATTAAATAACATGTCATCATCAATATTTTTATATATACTTTTACCTTAATTAAGCTTAATAAATAAACTCAACTTTATGTTACGGGTCCCAAGAATGGTACCACAGTAGCAAATACAGATCCTGTAAAACACAGATAAATTTCAGCCGCAATAACGACACGTTGCGTTCATGTTGTCATCAAGATCGGATCTGTATTTAAATTCACATTCAAATATTCACATAGTACATTCCTTTAAGTTTCAGTCTCTTTTTCAGTCCCACATGACTATATATTTAGTGCAACATATGTCCATTAATCATCATACTCTATCACATCTCACAAATGCATTCACATCGCTCAATACACATACTCACTTAAAAGTGCATTATTATACTATAATGATATAGTGCAAGTTACAGCAGTTCTTAACTGTAATTATCGCAGAAACATCTAATCTGCTGTGATTCTGGACATAACCACATTAAACTAAACTTAAACTCAAAGATACATGCAAAACACTTTACAGGTACCCAAATGAACTTCACATTAGTATCTTACATTTTAACTTTACATTTTATATCAACATTTTGTAAACAAACAAACCCTGTAGCATTTAACTGCCATTTATATGAACCACTTGTCAACAATACTTATTCTCCTGCAACCCGTTACATGTGTGAGAGCCAAAATAAACCTCGGTTTTAAAATAACAAAAAGTAGCGACCTGTCTGCAAGACCGTACATTGGGCGAAATAACCCACACACTCGCGACGCGCAAGCCTTCTGCCAAGGTGCGTGTCCACATGCAGCGGTGTTTCCCCGCGTCCCATTCATTGTCTATGTGAAAAGCCGTGCAATGCATTCTGGTAGCGTCGCGGCGAATGTCGAGAGACGGCGCGCGAGTTGGCCGCTCCTCATTTGCCTAAAGTTGAAGTCGAATCTACTTTATGCTAATCAGAGGCGCCGGGCTCGACTCGCCCTCGGGAACGCTCGCAAAAATGTGTTGTTTGAAGGAGAGCGCCTGTCAATCATCCTCTAATGGCAGCAGAGCAAGCGTGCAATACTGGGAAGCGGTGCGTCCACACGCGTTTAAAATCGCCCCTGTGGACACGCACCTTTACACGGAGGCAGAATTTCAATGTGCACATAAACACTCAAAATCGATGTAAACATATTAACAACACATGCCCACATGTAGTTAAGCTTTACGTAGGTTTTGCAGTGATGAATTACAGTGACTACTAACCTGTAAAACACAGATACATTTCAGCAGCAATAAGGACACGTTGCGTTCATGTTGTCATCAAGATCGGATCCGAGGCGTAGCCGGAAGTTCCCACCTGAGACCACCCTGGGCGCAACTGCAAAGTTTCCACCTGAGTGCTGCTTACATTTACCATGTTTCCTCATTATATATATGGAAATACAATGTGGTAATCACATACTATTTTTAGGAATAATATTAAATCCTGGGAAATGACATCAATATCAATATCAATAAAATAAATAACCTTTTCCTGGCTCTCTCCAATAAATAAACACAAAGTGGTCGCACTATTTTTGGGTGTACCACATTTACATAAAACCTGTAGCTCACTGGTCTCACTGCTCCTGCTCCACTTTCCACTATTCGTTGTTTTGACCTGCTGCAGGACCTAAACTGGGGCGATGCGGTCATCGTACCAACTGCAGCCTGGTCAACAGTGGCACGCATTAACCACCCCAAATAGAACATGTGATCACCACAACTTGATCAGTTCGGCGTAGTATCCTGTGAGATTGTTCTGAGATGTATCATCATCTTTGAGCCCGAGGCCGGGATAGAGAGGCCCGGTGAACGTGGCTTGTACTTTGTGGAGCAGAGTCAGACTCTTGCCAGAGACGCTATAAAAGGACAGAGCACCTAAATTATAATCCAGGTACACTCCGATGGTTTGGGATTGAGGGCCTGACACCGGTGTGCTTGTGTTATTGTGTCGGAAAGAGTAACCTTTTGGGGAGCACTCTAAACTCCATGACTTGTCATCATTTCCAAACTCATTTGTCGCGCTTCTGTCTTTGCACGACACCGCCACAGACCAAGTACGACCGTTCCGGAAGACCTCCCAGTAACTTCGCTCTGACAAACCCTCTGTGCACAACACCTGCATGATAACCTTCGCACGTGAGACCTGAACCTTTGCACGTGAGAGCTGGTTATGACGAAGACGATCATAATACAGATTATTACTGGGGCTGTCATAATAAGTTGGCTGATGATTGTATTGACTTGTCACTCGAAGGCCTTCTTGTGAAATGGACATATACTGGGAGACGGATCTCCCATCCAGGGTGAGAGGACGACAAACTGATGGAAGAATAAAACAGGACAAGAAAAAAAATCAGCCTTTTAAGATTCAGTTTGTCATTAATGTTAATGTAATTAACTGCATAGAATTAAATGTTTTACTCACAGCGTAAAAAGTCTTCTCTGGTCTTCAGGATGGGCGGCAAAACATCTACAGAAGACACTGACAGAAAGCAAAGCCTAAACACCACTGGACCAGAATGAATCCACCGTATAACTTGGGGGGTGGGACGGAGGGAGGGGTATGATTTTATTATCAAGTACCTGTATTAGAGATCCTGGGCCACCAGTCCTTCAGGAGGCTCTCTATGTCTTCCCTCAGTTTAGACATGCAGTCGGTCACCGGCTTGAACGTCGAGCGTTGAGGATAAAATACAAGAGAAGCCGAGTCTGGAGAGTTACAGGATGTGGAGAGGGACTGGAAAGCCTGCAGGGAAAATAAACAAGTCAGAGACCAGACAGAAGAAAACAAAACACAAGGCCACAAAAGAAATCTGCATGTCCGTTCTACTGTAGTATTCGATTCCTACGGCTGCTCCAGCGGCACCTGAATGAAACGGACGTGGTCGTCCGTGTGAGAAAGCCGCTCCAGTTCGGCATGTCCCGTCTTCAGCTTGCTGATTTCCTCCTCCAGCTGCAGCTGCAGCTCCTCGCCCACGGCAACCGCGGCCTTTTCCTGGGCTTTGATCAGCTGCCTCGCCAAAGTACGCTTTCCCATCATGGAGGCGATCAGCTCATCAAAGATCGTATCGCAGGCCTTCGCTGCAGGGTCGCTACAACTCTGGTCGTACACAAAAAATATGTTCTCCGTGAGTTCAGACTTTTTTTCCTTGTAAATTCACGATATTATAATCTCGTAAATTTGGGACTTTTTTCTCATAAAATTGCAACTTTATAATCTTGTAAATTTGCTTATTTTTTCTTGTAAATTCGATATGTTTTTCTGGGAATATTGCACCCCCTCTTTCAGGCACCGTTTTATTTTATCTACCTATACCTTATACTTTATTTTATCTACCTATACCTTATACTTTATTTTATCTACCTATACCTTATACTTTATTTTATCTACCTATACCTTATACGCCATCATGTTTTTGACACGTTTACAAAATCCAGATAAGACTTCTTCAAGGATCAAACACTCATGTCTAACTTGCACACCTTGAAATCCTTCAGAGCTTGAAGCAACTCGTCCAGCTCCTTTTCTTTCTTCTGGAATCTCCCCTGGACTTTCTTTTGACTGTCAATCAGCTGTTTCTGAAATAAATTGTTGGTGTAACATCAAGTTCATTTGTGATAAAGACGGTTTTTAATTTTTTTTCAGAGTAAAAAAACTGATCTTTTCAGGGTTCGTTAAACGGTTTCATGACCTCCAGCTCTGCTGTGTTTTTGCTTCTACCTGCTCAGCGGCCCTCTCCGACGCAGCCGACACCGTGCTGTGGCTCTTGTGCTCGTCTATGACGCACAGGTAGCAGATGCACTTCTTGTCCGTCTGACAGTAGACCTCCATCAGCTTGTTGTGCTTGGTGCACATCTTCTCCTGCAGGGGCATTGTGGCCTGGACCAGCTGGTGCTTCTTCAACACGGGGACGCTGTGGTGAGGCTCCAGGTGAGCCGGGCAGTAGGAGGCCAAGCACGCCAGGCAGGACGCCGTGGCTTTGTTTGGTCGGGGCCCACAGCAGAAGTCACAGGCGACGTCTCCAGGGCCGGCGAAGTCCAGAGGAAGAGGGGGCTGCTGGGTGCTGGTCCTCTTCAGCTTCTCAACAACCTGTAGATGATGGGAAGACAGGCGGTGACTAATACTGAAGATCACATGACCAAAGGACAAACGCAGAATGACAACGGTTTGTGGACTACGATTTTGAAGCCTTGAGTTCTCAGGATTTGTGCAGCCGGTGAAGGAAGTGACCATATTTGGACTGGGGAGGAGCGACGGGTGGATCTGACGAAAACTTACTGGATCCACCTGGATTCTGGTTTAGAGCTTTCATAATTCAAGGTCAACTTTACAGCTAATTGTTAGTCATCTTAGTAGCTAACTAGCATTGGTAGTGTGGTAGCGACCTGTCAATCACAAGGTAGCCCCGCCCCCTAAATCATCCACTGCTTCCTGGTCTGGTGGACTCTAAATGGACCATAATGTACTAAATGAACATCATGCTGGATTGAAGAAGACTTGAAACTAGAGATTGAGACCATAAACTCATGTTTACAATGTTTACTGAGATAATACATCAAGTTTTCTCATAGACTTCCATGCAATCGGACCTCTTTTTGTTGGACACCAATATCAAGGATGTTAAGGCATGGTGAAAAAAAAATTATATTAGTACAAAAAAATATAAAGCCATAAAAATGTAAGATACTATCACTTCTATACATTTCAGAAGGTATGGGCCAAAATGGACTTTAAGTGTCGTAATAAAAAAATCAGACTATTATGTTATTGTGGTGGATGTCAAAGTAACTGTACAATCATCGTCACCTCAGCCAGCATGTTGTTCCTCCTCAGACCAGGCCTCGGGCTGAACGTCTCCCTGCACTGGGGACAACTGTACTGTCCCTTCTTGTCTTCCTGGTCCCAGCAGCCCTCGATGCAGCTCTTGCAGTAACTGTGTCCGCAGGGGATGGTGACCGGCTCTCTCAGCAGGTCCAGACATACCGAGCAGCAGAACTGACTCTGGTCCAGGTCAACGCCGCGATCCGGTTCCTGCTCATCAGCCATTTTGATGAGTATCATTCACGTGCAGGGATAAAGCGATCTTAAGTTTCGTTTCTGTCGTAGAGGCGGGGCTGTTCTTTGGAAGCCCATTTCCGCCGATGTCAGAAAAAAGCCCCCAAAAAAAAAAAAACAGAGAAACTTCCTCAAAGTAATGACGTATTTTGTGTTTGTGCTTTTCAATTTCAGAAATTGCGTTTTTAGGCCAAAAGATTTTCACATCAGGTGAAAACTGTGATTTAGCATGAATCACAGCATTTGGGCGTCTTAATTCATTTAAAATGTTTCTGTTTTGTTTTGGATGAATATCTAATATTCATATTTGTATTCACACCGATATATGAGCTTTATGTGAATTAAATATAATATATGATTCACACCGATATATGAAGGGGCTTTATGTACAATTATAAGCTTGGCTTCCATCTAAAGAAGCCCTCCCGAACATTAATTATTAGCTTGGCTTCTCGTGTCCCTCCTATTATGCTTTAATTATTATTATAATATATATTGTTATGTATTTTACATTCATATTTCTATGACATATTTTATGTCATGTAAATATGACGTGCTTTGTATGTCAATGTAAATTATTGAAAATGCAATGTCATCTTCAAGTAACTAACAGCTAAATCTTTACATGCACATCGTTCTAATTTAAATCATCATAGCAATCATTTTACTGACGAAATACACACATTCATGGAAAAAAGCCTTGTCAGGGAAAGTGTACAATAAAGAGTAACATCTCATTGTTTATCAATACATGCCCATCTTTCCCAAAAATAATTGATTTTGATTTGAAAAGGTTGATAAAGTCCTTTCATTCACAGTCCATGAATCACGAGTCATTATTTAGCATCTGAAAGTCATAGAAAGTGTGAAGTAAATAGATGATTTCACATGATTAATTAAATTCACCACAGCAGGCTAATAATATCCAAATTCATAATGAATATACAACACTCTTAATTACATTTTGATTTCCCTTAGGAATTATTCAAAAATAATGTTTTTTTATACATTATGAATTAAACACAGATAATCACAGGACTTATTATTCATTATTATATATATATATATATATATATATATATATATATATATATTAATCATATAGACAACAAAACATTTAATGTCTCACCCTTCCATTAGCAAGTTGAAAAATCTTAACAGGTAAACCAGCCTGGGATAGGCAGATCAGGCCTTCACCTAGGGCGCCAAATGAGTCGGGGGCGCCCTCTAGTGGTGCCCTTCATTATATTTTTTTGTAACTTATACACACTGTAAAACTGTAATAACCTCAACGCAATAAAACACCATTGTAAACAAAGTAAAAAAAAAAATCTACATATGTGCCCCTCTGTATGTCACACGTTGATTTGACCCTGAATGCAAAGGGGAGGAGTTCGGCAGAGTTCGGCAGAATTCGGCATTCGTCGTTCGCTGCAATCAGATCAAGGCTACTGCACGTCAAGCTCTAGGTTACCGAACATGGGGAACCCTCTGGTGCACAGGGACGAAAACGGAGGAAGGAGGAGGAGAAGAAGAAAGCCCATTATAAAGGTAGGTTTTTATTTATCAGAGGATATTAAAGTATTGATTAAATTAATCGTGGTTTGTGTGTTACTGACTTGACGTTACCGATGTGTGCCATTTCTCTGCTAATTGTTGTAGCAAGCTAGCTTGGTAAAGCTATCAAGACCAATACAAAATGATACATGACAGACGGCCAATATTTGGATAGCGTGTTCTTTGGTGTTGCACATCTCACCATCGATTATCACTGATGACAAAAATAAAAAGTAATTCCCAAATATCCTAAAAACACCAAAGGGTTTTGAGCTAGCAGCTAGCCGCTAGCGTCTGCGATAGCTAACACCAACTAAGATGCTAAAGTGTAGGAAGGAACTAAGCGTGTCAGTAGGATTCTACTCAATTTCAGCCACCTGTGTAATGTAGGCTAGCTTAAGCTAAACTGTGATTATTGGCTGATTTTGGTTGTATAGTTACCCTGTATAGTCATTACCCTGTGTCAGGAGGATTTGGAGGATTTGTCTTCATCTATTATGTCAGTGAGTTCATCGAAAGCAGCTGCATGTGAAAACACATTACTATATTTACACACAGTGTGTAATTTAGTAAATGTAGGTATTGTATAGTATGTGTTATACACTTTTCTCTATATTTTAAACTGGACAGATGCACTCAGGAAATATTTGCTGACTCAGAGACCTTCACCTGCTGGACAGAGCACTCCTGATGCTCCAGGTTTGCCTTTATCTGAACATTTGAAGTTATAATAATAATAATAATAATAATAATAATAATAATAATAATAATACTTTAAGTTATTATTATTATTATTAGTAGTAGTAGTGTAAATGTATTTGGTTACATCAGCCTCATTTATACAGTAAAATGCAAGTATAATGGGATGATAGAAGAAATGATAACTAACAGCATGGATGGATGCTATGCTTTCAGATGCAGATGATGGGTCATCCGGGACCACATCTAGCCCTCCAAGCAGCAGTGCCACGAAGACCAGGGAAACAGAGCCCATAGCAAGTGAGACATATTATGTCATACTTAAACTATTATACTAACTATGATCATTGTATTGTTTATAAAACTGATTTGGATAAATTCTGTGCCGGTAAACAGTTCCAGGTAAAGGGCCATCCAGGACCACATATAGCAGTCCAGACAGTGAAAGTGAAACGGAGACCATTGAGACCAGCGCTACACAGCCTGAAGCAGGTAAGATAAAGTATAAAATATATAGAAAAATATATAAAACAATAACAAACAGTATTATCTATCCATCCATTGATTTAATCAGTGTTACCCCTACCAAGAAAAACATCAATATGCCCAAAATAAGTCACCTATCAATTCATTCATAGATCAATAATCATTTACATTAGGAGTGCCTCTGTGCAGCACAACCTGCTTCGTTGCCTAGTAACGATGCGAGTACCGCTGCTGAGAGCGCGGGCATATATTCTGGGATGTTTAAGGTTTGTTAGCTAACCAACTATGGCTCCGCCGAAAAACAAGAAATAATATCGCGGGTGACAGACAGCTTAATATAAAGATTTTTTTCTGCCAGACTCCGGAGCCAAGGAAAATAGATGAAGGGAGAGTAACAGAAGCAACTCCAGAAAAATGAGGTGAGACGGATGAAAGGGGGGCAGATTACAGTGGAGAGGGGGGCTGCTCCACCGGCCGCGTCAATTCTGGCAGGAAGTCACACAAAGAAACACGAGACAATCCGGTCAAGTTTCAAAATAAAAGCAATTTTTCAAAATAAAATACCGCGATTGAAAAATGCGATCATATTTGTGTATCTAAACAGAGTAAAGAGATGAAAACAAACAAACACACACACACAATGCCGACCCCCGTCCGACGCCTGACGCCAGTCCGACTGCCGACCCCCATCCCACAGGTGACCGCGGGCCCGGACCAACTGGTAACGTTGACCCAGCTAAATACAGAACATCTGGCTGGGATCCCGAATGGCTTCATAACCATAACTACAGCCCTTGGTTGTACCACACTCCCCATGGTAAGTTTACAATTTGTTGTTTAGCTTTTTTGTTCTGATTGAGGAGCTTCTATCTCTCTTTTTTTTTAGTAAGCAATAATGATGAAAATAACAGACAATAGGCTAGTTTTCCCAGACATTGTCAAATGTATGCAACGCTGTTATAATAAAATTAATAAAAAAAAAAAAAATAATAATAACTGATAGAATCTCAACTTTGTGTAGGGATGTTATGTCGTTTGTGCCGTCAGCCCGTTAATCATATTTGCTTGTTAGTGTAAGTCATCAGTGTAATTAATCTTTTGCACAGTTTGTGTACCATTACATGTTATATATGTCCTGTGGTAAATATTGTAGAAATGACCAAATAAATGCATTTAGCAGAGGTAACAGCTCCTCATTTGTTCCCTTTCATCAGCTAAACAAACAGAAAGTACCCTTTCTTATTCGATTCAGTGCTGTTTGGTAAAGACTGCTCTAGGTGGTTTCATGTGGTTTATACAACCAACGTCACTCTCCTGCTCCAGTTGTCGATTCTCTATGTGTTGCTTTGATCTGCCCCAAACCCAGATTTCTTCCAGACGGCCTTTACTGTCTTGCCTATGGCTTCCCCTGGACTTTCTGCCCCTTCAGCTGCATCATATCCGATCTGACTGCCCTGCACTAACCCCCTCAGAGCGGCCGACGTAGCCGTCCCTTGTGCCGCCACTGGTGGCGCCGAGGGATCTGAAAAACCCTGGAAAAAATTAGGCACGACCATGCCGAGCAAAGCTCCCAACAATGCGCCTGTTGTAGTGCTTGCTAGTCTGATCAAGAAGCTGTTGAAAACACTGTCTTTGGCTTTATTTGTAATCTCCTCCCAAGACATGTTTCCTGACGTCTGTCCAATGTGCTCTTCCTCCCATAGTATTTCTCTCGTCACTGCTCCAAGCATCTCGTTGGTGAAGCAGCTTCCTCCCTGCGCCTCGATCATGTTGTCTATGGTGTCGAGCAGCGCCGCCACTTGGAACTGGTTGCTTCTGTAGTCGTCAACAGCGCCGTTCTTCCAGTATTTATTATCCACCACGTGGCATCGGCCGCCGCACTTCATCACCAGGTTGCTCAGGTCTGCATTCTGGCCGACAAACTCCTCGATCGGAGCTGGTCGCCATGGGTGAAGACGACCACGGCTTATCCCATCGCTTCATCTGAGAAGTACCGGCACATCTTCTTGAGGATGTCCTTCTCCTGCGTGGTGAATTTCTCCACCTTGAGCACGATGAGAAAAGCGTGAGGCCCGGGAGCACACTCTGTGGCGCACCGCAGGATCTCGGCCCTGAGTGTTGCCTCTGACCTGCACGTGTCAAAAAAGCCACGAGTGTCGATCAGTTTGACGCTTTTGCCATCCACAGATTTGGTTTCCGCCTGAGAAAGATTTGCGTCCGAGACGGGAGAATGGCATATCTTGAGCAGGTCCAGGTCCTAGGAGAGAACAACTTTGTGAGACCTTCTAATTATTAGGGGTGTAACGGTTCTGAACCGAAACGGAAAACCTTGGTTCAGAGGACTTCGGTTCAGAAACTCATTCTATCTTCCCGAACCTCGGTTCATCCCCGCCCCGACCGCACACGTGTGTCAGGTCGCTCAGGTTAGTTTCATTTCTGCAAGATGGCTAATAAACCTGAGCTAGCGGATCCCCCGTGTTTACACAGCTTCTTCTTCATTGGCGTTTACCCAGCGTAAACACCAACGAAGAAGAAGCTGTGTAAACACGGTGCCGTCTACGCAAACAGCGTAGCTTTAGCAGTAGAAGCTATCAGGCAAGTGTTCTTTTTAAATAAACTCCTGGTGTACTTACAAACTTTAAAATGCCTTGTTTTGTGAGTACAGACCCTATTACCCCTTTTCCACCAACGCGAACCTAGTTCAAGAGCCGGGCCGGTGCCGTGCTGGTTCGCGGTTAGTTCAATTTGCGAACCGTCCGAGAACCTGTTTGCGTTTCCACCGGCTAGAGAGCCCAGAGAGCCACGTCATTACGTCACTGTATACGTCTGAGGTTTCCCCGCAGCGCCCATTTCAAGCATAGCAGACATGTCTCTTCAGAAAGTGTTTATTTTGGCAAATAATACAATAACAATAAAATACACAAAATACTATATACTAAATCACAACATTTTTTACAGTGTAGAACAGTGTGTGATCAATAGATCAGAGTGTTTGATGTTTAGTCATCTGCAGGTTGGACCTCCGTTCAATATCGCCGATGTCCGACAGCTCTACAAACACAAACCAGAGAACAGCGGTTTAATCACAAACGTGTCCACGACGCTGCGAACACAGATGTTAAGTTACGTTTGTAGTTGGTAACGTTTAGTGAACCAACGGCAGTCAGAAAGTGGCATGCTAACGTTGTTGTTAGCAATATCCCGCTAGCGGGCTAGCTAGCCGGTCAGCTTACATTACCCGAGGAAGCAAAGCCACTAGTTGCTGCTGTTACGAACGTAATCACTAGCTTGGTAAACTAAACAGAAATGTGTCGTTGGTTTGCAACGAGGTGAAACAATTCAAAAGTGAAACTTACCGGGAAGAGTAACGTTAGTAAAACTCCGCACTCCGCAGCGGCGTATTTTCCCCCGTTGCCTCGAGCGTTAACCCCGCCCCCAGCCCCTAACGTAAGCCGGGCCCAGTTCCAGCCCAGCAAAGAGTTGGGGCCGCTCGGGAACCAGTTTTCCAGGCCGAGAGCCGGCTCTTTGTCTGTGGAAACAGGAAGAACTGGTTCGCGATTGGGCACCGGCTCCGAACCGGCCCTCAAAATGCCTCGGTGGAAAAGGGGTATATGTGTACTACTGCAGAACTTTGGTAACATTCCATGCGTTATTAGTGGGGTAATTTACGAGATATACTGTAAGTACTATAGCGCTATTACAAAGCCGTTGGGCTGATCGCCCATCTTGACCACTGCTGACCATCGCTAAAAATGCTTCGAGGGGGTGTTTGGCTGGAGGTCTTGGTGGAAATTACCTAGGGTCCATTTCACTCCGGACCTACACTTTAAGAGAAGTGCTTTGTATTTATTTTTCTTATACCTCAGACTGGTGTAAGAAGTTTTTCATTTTTACTTTATTTAGACAATGTAGACTGGTCTTAAGACAAATGTTTATTTTTTATATTCCATAAGAGATTAATAGAAGTGTTTTTTTTTTTTTTTAAGTTTTTGTTGTGGACTGTTTAAAGAGAAGTGTTATACTTGTTAATATAACTAATGTTCATGTTCTTGATATATCCTTTAATAAAATCCAGACATTTTTTCTGGAAGTTTTCCAAAAGGTTTTTCAGTATGTTTTTAAAAACCGAGGTTTGAACCGAACCGTGAGTCAAAAACCGAAGTCGAACCGAATCGTGGTTTTGGTGAACCGTTACACCCCTACTAATTATTATCTCATCTAATCAATAAATCGTTCGTCATTTAGGAAAATGCCAACTAGCATGTTAACAAGTTCACAATAACAATGCTGATGTTAAGCAGGTGTAATGTTTTTCATGGACACCGCCTTAGTTGGCCTGATGTCTCATTACATTACATTTAGGTCATTTAGCAGACGCTTTTGTCCAAAGCGACTTACAATAAGTACATTTGTCAAAAGAAGGAAACAAAGAAACCACGACGTATCATTGCCAATAAAGTAAGAGCTAAAAATAGAACAAGTGTTAGGTCCTCATCTGAGTAAAGTAGTACTTCAAGAGCAACAGTGCTAAGATCAGAGTGCTATAGGTAAGTTTTTTTTTTTTTTTTTTTTTTTGTTTGTTTTTTGTTTTTTTTTTGGGGGGGGTGTCGAGGGAGGGTGCTAGTGGGTCATGCTATGTAGAGTCAAGGTGAAGTCTGAACAGGTGAGTCTTGAGCCTTTTTCGGAAGATGGCAAATGACTCTGCTGTCCTGACATTGGTCGGGAGTTCGTTCCACCACTGAGGCGCCAGAACAGAGAAGAGTCTGGACTTTGCTGAGCGACATTTGCTTGATTTCAGCGATGGTGGTACCAGCCGGCCAGCTGAAGTAGCTGGCCGTCTCTTTATAATTATCACCAAAAAAACACTAAGGATTTTTTTTAATATGAATTATAAAGTGAAATAGAATATATATGGTTATACATATGTATGTCCTTTTTTAATGTATGCATTACATAGTTATAATTACATAAACTACATATGTTAAAGGACAATTATTTAGTGTTTTTACACATACACTTTTAACTCAAGTTCAACTCACCATCCATGTTGCAAAAAAGAAATCTGTAGTCACCGCGGAGTGCTGTATGTTTTTCCTGCTGTGCTTCGTCTGTACTTTAATCTTCGCCAATGCAACCAGATTTTTAAGATAAAAAAAACAAAAAACAATTCGTCAAGGCAATTGGAAGCCGGTGTCCGGATGCAGGGATTGGTGATGTGATTGTTTTTAAAATCCTTTTTAACACTGTTTTTAAATAAGCCTCATTATTCCAGAAGACAGAAGGTCATGAATGCTTGAATGGGAGTTTCCATGTGAGCAGGTCAAAAGTGGAACCGTATTGGACCTTTGTGCGTCAGCTGTTTAGGGTGGTGGCTCTGGTCGGGGAAAGTACCTGTTGAAAACATTATTGGCACTTGAATTGGTTTCTTTATTTGGTTGGAGTGTCAACAGCCTTTTTAGTTGTACCGATACAACTATAAACAGTCTCAATTAGGGTCTACAATTCCAGGCAAACTCCTAGATCAGAGGTCTTCAACGTTAGTCAGCCAAGGACCCCAAGGCTGATAGAGACCCAGTGGAGGGACCCCCGATTACATATCGTATAAAAAGTTGCTTATTAAACCGGTCAATAATAATGTGCAGCCAGTCTGAAGTTCCATGTATAAAGGTACTTTGTAATGATGTTAAGTATACATAAGGCCTTTTCGTACTTTTTTAGGGTGTGGCGTTTTGTCTCCTAGTAAGACGGAACAAATTGTATGGAATTCATCTGTTTTTACTGGCAGCGTCCACTCAACTGTAAAAACACTGAAAACATCAAAGCTTCTGTGTTGAAGGTGTGACCTCTAGCCAGATGGCATTTGGTGAAACCGATATTAATCAACAGCGAGGTTGATTTGTTATCTTTGGACTTTTGGAGGAATTTATTGACAATAAGACGCTCTGAGTATCGTCAGCCTCGCCCTTTAAAAGAATAGGTGCATGGTTCTATGAAGGAAAAAAAAGAAACTAAAACCAACATGTGACCAATCAGCTGCTTTATTGTTCTATGACATTCACAACAAAGCGACATATATTAACACAATGTCTATATTGACGAAAGAAAATCATCTCCATTAAAGGGTACACCGTGATTAGATAAGAGACAGAATAAATGGATTTCTAATTACATCATCAGGGATACTGTTTGTTTTTTTTTACTTTGCAAAGCTCCACCAGAGCTACAGAGAACCTTATTTTTACATTATTATTTGGGTGTTGTGTAAAGAAGGTGCTCCATTCATTTAGCATAGGTGGTTAAACTGATACATTTTCTAAATATTGTTTACTACCCCATTTACTTTCACTTACTAATCACATCTCTTTGTAGCTGACAGGAACGAGTACAACATTAAAGGGCAAAACAAAGGACTTCCATAAGGGAAGAAGCCTAAATGCACCAATTAAAACACAAATTATACCAATCATTTTTTCTTTTGTAATCATTAATTAATCCCTCTTAAGTCTTCTTTTGTTTGTTTTTATTATTCGGCTTCATTTAAATGGATTACAAGGGTTGTACGTTCTTTCGTACAAATCGTGTTTGTTCCAAGTTTGTTCCAGATCACTGAAAATGTCTTTTTTATCACCTTTACTGGTGTGATTATTGTACCGGCTCGAGGAGACGTGTCTAAAACTATCCCGGCTTGCGTTTCTGCCACACCCGCTGGTGCTGTTATTACTTTGTGAAGTGGCGGTGCATCCTTTAACTCCTTCCCAAATTTTGAATTGAGGCCCTCGCTTTGCCTGACGTATTCCTCCAGCTTCATTCCCTCTGGGAGCTGGTCGCCATGAGTGAAGACGATTACAGCATATCTTAGAGCGTCTTCGGGGAAATATTCGCAAACGTGTGTGATGACGGCCTTCTCCTGCGCTGTGAATTTCTGAGCAACAACTGTCAATGGAATGTGAATGTGTTCCAGCGGAATGTGGCCAGGACAGGCGATGCGATGTGGGCGGGTACGGAGATAAAATAATTTTTACTTTCTGAGATACGAGTGAAACGAGTACCAAGAAAGTACCAATCGGAATGTAGAATGGAGAGTTCCACAGAGAGTTGCCGCTTGAACCTCGGCGCTGGCGGCAGTGACTTTTTTTTTGCCAGCAAGTAGAATTCAGTGAGGAAACGAGGGGCGACGGGCGAGTAGTGACGTATGTGAATGAGGCTATACACGCACGCACTGTCAAACTAGTGCAGCTGAGGGGGGAAAGGCGCCAGGGACGCCCTGCCATGGTGACGGGGGGAAACAGAACGTTGACTATGCAAAAAAACAAGCTAATACAACTTTTCCCTCTCAGCCAAGTCTCATCATTTGTTTGTACTCTGGTTTAACTGTAGCTGTGATGCTCTTTCGTAGCCCTCATTAGATTCCCTCAATAGCTGACAGCATTTTATTCATGACAGCCTCTCTTGCCCTTTTTGATGCTTCACCTGCTGTTTCTGCACCCTCTGCTGCATTGCATCCTTCAATACCTCCTGCAACAGCTCCTTCAACAGCTCCTTTAAAAGCCCCTGCCATTGCCCCGATTCTACCTGCTCCTGCCATCAACCCTCTCATTGCTCCACTGGCAAAACCAAAAAGAGCTCCGAACAACACACCTGTTCCAAAACTTGCCAGTTTGATCCAAAGCTTCTGAAACACAGTACCTTTAGCCTGCCCTCTGATCTCTTCTTCTGAGATGTTTCGTGATGTTGCTCTAATGCGCTCTACCTCTTTTTGTATTTGTTTCTCCACTGCTTGTAGCATCTCATTGGTGTAGAACCTTCCGTTGTTTGCCAGCCATGTCTTCTCTATGGTCTTGAGTAGCTGATCCACCTGGAACCGGTTGCTCCTGTATTCGTCCTGTTGCTCGTTCTTCCAGTATTTATTATCGATGACGTGGCACCGGCCTCCACACTTCTTCGCCAGATCATCCATTGACTTGTTCTTGTGGACAAAATCCTCAATGGTCTGTCCTTCTGGGAGATCGTCACCATGAGTGAAGAGAACCGTTGCATATTTGAAAACTTCCTCCGAGAAGTAACTCTTTATTTCAGTGACGACAGCCTGCTCATGCTCTGTGAATCTCTCCAATTTGAACACAATGAGAAAAGCATGGGGCCCAGGAGCGCACTCTGTGATACACCTCACTATGGCGGGCTTCATCTCCTCCTCAGGTCTGCTCGTATCAAAGTAACCAGGAGTGTCGATCAAAGTTATGCTTCTTCTGTTGATGGATTTTGTTTTTGATTGACAGCTACTCGTCTCTGAGCTGAGAGTGTGGCCTATCTTGAACACTTCCTCTCCGAATATGGTGTTAGCCGTGCTGCTTTTCCCCATTCCAGTTTTTCCCAAGATGACAATTCTCATCGTGCTCGTCGCTGAAAGAGAATATTGTCCATCAGTTATCCTGTACATCTGTCTTTTGAGACTAAATTACAATACAAATCCTAAGAAGAAACAATGAATAGAGAAAGTGTTATAAAATAGCTGCTTTACGGTAATAAGAGAATGATGTATGGCACAATTTATAACGATGGTCCTCAAATGGCAACATTACCCAACATTTGAACTTTTGTTATCCAGAAATACTTTAGTTTCACCCTGAAAATGACGTCCAATTTTAATTTAAATATTTGTATGTTATTGTCACAGTGTAATGCACAGTTATCAGGGGTTAATTCGGTCATTGCTGAAATTTAAAGGTGCTTAATGCAGAATTCCTTCCTTCGAGATCTAACTTACTCTTTCAGTTGTTCAAAGAGAAATCAATGAAGAGTAAAAGAACCCTGTTTGGATCTACCAGTCCTCCGTCCAGTGTGTCTCTTTTCTCCTGGTGTGCTGCTCAGACTGCTTTTATTTTAGTTTCACTTTCATGTAGTATGTGTGTGTGTGTGGTGGGAGGAGGGAGTTTATCATACCAAGTAAAAGTTTGCTTAAACAGAGTGTTTTCATAGGTTTCACTTTATTCATTGTTCATATTTCTACAACAAAACAACAAACAAACAATGTTGTCTGCATTAAGACAGTCATTTCCAAAGAGTCAGTGTCGGGACACAGGATATGTTATTTGGGACGCCATGACACATGTACAGAATTTCTTCCATAACATGATCTGCAGTACACATTTGAACCCCATAATGTATTTTTTTGTTTATTATTCTGATCATCATAGACTATACTTCTACTTTGAAAGGCTTACATTCTGTTTGTTTTGCTGATGAGATATAAAAACTGTTAGATCCACGTAAATGCATTTATTTGATCCATCTAAACTTCACTAAGATGATTTTTAATACTTCCAATAAGTGCAGTTGACAATTAGGGTACAAATCCAGAAGAGATAGAATGAAGTAAGTGCACAAGCTTCAAATAAGTCAAACTACAGAGTGCTAAATATAAGTGCACACTTAACTAATACGATTTTTAATGACAGAAAACAGTGAGAAAAAAACAGGAATTAGTCGACACATGTTCGATTGAAACACTTTTTAAAGTCCCATCTATGTAATGTGTTAAAACTATTTGTTATATTTGTGGTTACATCACATGCATTAGTTAGCTTGAGAAACGGGAAAACGTTTGAAGCTCAGATAAGAACTTGCTGCTCGCAAATTGTGAGAAGACACGTCTCATCATTTGTTTTTACTTTCCTATTGCTGCTATTGCTGCTATTCCTGCTATTGCTAAGACTGTTGCAACCACCCCTGCTGCTACACCAAAAAAACTTCCAAACAACACACCTGTTGCAACACCAGCCGCCAGTTTGATCAAAAGCTTCATAGACATTCTGCCTTCTTTCTTCACTGCTCGTAGCATCTCATTGGTGTAGAACCTTCCGTTGTTTGCCAGCCATGTCTTCTCTATGGTCTTGAGTAGCTGATCCACCTGGAACCGGTTGCTCCTGTATTCGTCCTGTTGCTCGTTCTTCCAGTATTTATTATCGATGACGTGGCACCGGCCTCCACACTTCTTCACCAGATCATTCATTGACTTGTTCTCACGGACTGCATCCTCAATGGTCTGTCCTTCTGGGAGCTGGTCACCATCAGTGAAGAGAATCGTTGCATATTTGAAAACTTCCTCCGAGAAGTAACTCTTTATTTCAGTGACGACAGCCTGCTCCACCTCTCTGGATCTCTCTAATTTGATCACAATGAGAAAAGCATGGGGCCCAGGAGCGCATTCTGTGATACACCTCACTATCTCGGGCTTCAGCTCCTCCTCAGGTCTGCTCGTGTTGAAGAAACCAGGAGTGTCGATCAAAGTGATGCTTCTTCCGTTGACTGATCTGGTTTCTGCTTGACAGCTACTCGTCTTCGAGCTCAGAGTGTGGCCGATCTTGAATACTTCCTCTCCGAATATGGTGTTAGCCGCGCTGCTTTTCCCCGTTCCAGTTTTTCCCAAGATGACAATTCTCATCGTGCTCGCTGAAAGACAATATTGTCCATCGGTTATCCTGTACATCTGTCTTTCGAGACTCAATCACAATACAAATCCTAATTGGTAGAAAGTAGGGATGGGAATTGATAGGATTTTTGCAATTCCAATTCCATTTTTGATTCTGCTAAACGATTCGGTTCTTTATCAATTCTCTTATTGATTCTCATTTGGAAAAAAGGAGAACAAACAGGTCAATTAGCATCAACTTTAGTTCAGTTTAGAAGTAACATGATGACCTTCCAGTTCAAACCCAACAGTGAGGTCTTGAGGTATAATTCTTGTATGTAGAAATAAACAAAATACAACATAAATTATTCTATGGCAAATACAAGAATGGCCAGTAACATCCAGTAACATTTTTCTAATAGGCAGTGACGAATTCAGTCAAGTCCAATGGAACTCTGCATTACAACTATGATGTATTAACAATTCTTTTGCAGAAAAATGAGCATGTCTGCTTTTTCGGACAGAATGCATCAACTCTCTGGACTTATGGTGTCTCCAGCTGTGGAGAACACCCTCTCAGACGGGGTGGAGGACGCCTGCACACACAGAAAGCCGCTACGGGTGTCCGATGCATAAACGTAACTCTATACGTCACTAGCAAGATGGCGGATGAAAATGATGATCGATATACATAAACAAAACGGAGAAATGCGCCACGGAGACGAGGAGACATCTAGTCATATCTTAACAACTTTACGCATTTGTGTCAGAAATAAATCACTCACATGGGCAAGCAGGGTACCGTTGTTTAGCCCATTTCTCTAGTTAAAGAGGAAAATAACTGCATGTTTCTAGTGCAACCATTAGGGAGTTATGACGCTCTAAAGACAACGTGATCTTTTGTAGCGTATATTCTACAATGGGTCTCAGCAGAGGACATAACGTTGCTAATGCTGCTGGGTTGAGAATCACTCCGGAGCTGATCGAAATCGCGACATTCATTCAAAGTTATCGCATGCTGTGTGCAAATGTTTCTGCATATGGGTATTATTTCCTCCCATTGATGAAATATCTACTTTCTAAATTTTGCAAGTTGCCCTGTTGTCATCCTTTCTCATGAAATGTAACCACACTTTCGAACGTTTGTACCGCTTGGGTGCCATGTTTACTGCCAGCTGCACTGGACTGGACGTCGCCACGCATGTTGCGTAGCTTGCGTAAGCTACGCAACGTGCGTGGTGACGTCATTCGCGTCCACTGGAATTGATAAGGGAATTGTTTGCAAAACTGGCAAATGATTCCAAGGAATCAAGACACTGGGAATCGGTTCTCAACAAGAACCAGTTTTCGATACCCATCCCTAGTAGAAAGTTGCAATGGAGGGGGAAAGCAGTGCGGCATTATCATGTTAAGAGAATGAAGTATGATGCATAAAAAGAGGCTCACAAACATCAAAAATATATGTATCTCATTTAAAATTAAAAAAAGGAGTGAATAAAGATAGCCATCTAAGTGTAAAGCCTGGACAGTGTTTACAATTTAAAATTAATTTCAATTTCATTCTAGCAACTTAATGTGTTTCAGTAATGACAGAAATAGTTAAAGGGAAATTTAAATGACCGTTGAAGTAAAGTCGGTTCATCGGACAAGAGTGTATGAGATTGTGTTTTTCTGTATTAGCAGCTTTTTTTGCCTCTCTTTTTCCTTCGCCACCCCCGTTCTAACTTGACTTGACTTATAGGGCCATGTTTGAGGGACCCCTATCATATATCGTATAAAATTGTGTTGCCTGTTAAACCAGGCCAATTGTGTTGCTTATAGTGCAATGTGTGAAAGTACTTTGTTATTATGTATGTATATAATGCTAAGCCATTAAAATAATAATTGTTGACAGATTCATACATTTAAATAACATATTTTAATTAGTTATTGGCTTTTGTACATCACAATTTCACGTTACATTTCACAAATAGGAAGATTTATATTTGCTTATTTTAGGTTGTATTCATGTTAATGTGTATTTTTTCACATATTGATATTTTTGGAAGAAAAAAAGTTTGGGATCAAATAGTTTCAGGGACCCCCTGCAGTAACTCTGCGGATCCCCTAGGGGTAGAAGATCTCTGGCCTAAACTTCTACAATGAAAGGTTTACATTCTGTTTGCCTTGCTGATGAGATGAAAAACCTGTAGAATTAAGTATGTGTGCTAGCGTCAAATAAGCCAAACTACAGAGTGCTATATTTAAGAAAACACCTAACTAATATGTTATTTATATCACATAAAACAGGAAACATTGAGCAATTTTCAATGAGAGAGGGATATACAGGCATTAGTGGACACTTATTCAATTTAAATACTTTTTAAAGTTCCATCTATGTAATAAGTCACAAACATTTGTTATTTTTGTGGTTACATCACATGCATTGATTAGCTTGAGAAAAGAGAATATGTTTGAAACTCAGATAAGAACTTGCTGGTTAAAAATTAAGAGAAGCCAATTCAAATTTTTCCTCTCAGCTACGTCTAATCAATTTAGCATGATAGCTAGTATTGCTCCAACAACAACCGTTGCTCCACCCAAAAGAGCACTTAAAATTCCAACTAATCCAAAACTTTTCAGTTTGCTCCAAATTTTCTGAAACACGCTTTCTTTAGCCTGCCCTCTGATCTCTTCTTCCGAGATGTTTGGTGATGTCGCTCTAATTCGCTCCACCTCTTTTTGTATTTGTTTCTCCACTGCTTGTAGCATCTCATTGGTGTAGAACCTTCCGTTGTTTTCCAGCAATGTCTTGTCTATGGTCTTGAGTAGCTGATCCACCTGGAACCGGTTGCTCCTGTATTCGTCCTGTTGCTCGTTCTTCCAGTATTTATTATCGATCACGTTGCACCGGCCTCCACACTTCTTCACCAGATCATTCATTGACTTGTTCTCACGGACTGCATCCTCAATGGTCTGTCCTTCTGAGAGCTGGTCACCATGAGTGAAGAGAACCGTTGCATATTTGAAAACTTCCTCCGAGAAGTAACTCTTTATTTCAGTGACGACAGCCTGCTCATGCTCTGTGAATCTCTCCCATTTGATCACAATGAGAAAAGCATGGGGCCCAGGAGCGCACTCTGTGATACACCTCACTATCTCGGGCTTCAGCTCCTCCTCAGGTCTGCTCGTGTCAAAGAAACCAGGAGTGTCGATCAAAGTGATGCTTTTTCCGTTGAGAGATTTTGTTTTTGATCGACAGCTACTCGTCTCTGAGCTGAGAGTGTGGCCTATCTTGAACACTTCCTCTCCGAATATGGTTTTAGCCAAGCTGCTTTTCCCCGTTCCAGTTTTTCCCAAGATGACAATTCTCATCGTACTCATTGCTGAAAGAGAATATTGTCCATCGGTTATCCTGTACATCTGCCTTTTGAGACTTAGTTACAAAAAAAATTTGAATTGGTAGAAAGTCGCAATGAAGAGGGAAAGCGGTATAAAATAGCTGCATTATCATAATACGAAAATGATGTATGGCACATAAAAAGAGGCTCACAAACATGAAAAATAGCATATGTATCACATTTTTTTTAAAGCAGGGAAAAAGAATAGTTCTGAGGATCAATCGTCTCCTCCACCCAACACCGCTCTTTGCTGCCATCTAGAGGCGGTCAAAATAAAGTGCAATTCTGTGCCACAGCTGGAGTGGTTTATGTTAATAAAACAACAACTTTATTTGTAGGAATGTTACTGTTAGCTCATAGCAGCTGAAGAAGCTCACAGTTTTCTCACTAGATATAGGAGGGGCCAGAGTTATAAGGTTATGTTTGTCCCTGCACTTAAGATAAGAAAACTGGATCTACCAGTCCTCCGTCCAGTGTGTCTCTTTTCTCCTGGTGTGCTGCTCAGACTGCTATTTTCAGTTTAACATTTCCATTTCACTGAATTGGTGTGTGTGTTTGTGTGTGTGTGTGTCAATAACAAGTAAAAGCTTTGTTTGCTCAAACAGCATGTTTTCATATACTTTACTTTATTTATTGCTCATATTCCTCCAACAACCAGAAGGCCTGTCTAACAAAACGATGTTGTACAGGCAGAAAGAGTCGTGTTGGGACACGGCAGATTTACATTCTGTTTGTTTTGCTGATGAGTTGAAAAAACTGTTAAATCCACCAAAACGTATAACTGAGAGGAAATTAAAAGAATTAGACACCCTGTTGATTAGCTCTAAAGCTTACACACTGTAAAAGATTTAAAGATTTAAAACCAAACAGCTACCATTGAAATACTGAATGTGCTCAGTGTTCAGTCCTTAGAGAAATAAATAAAAGATTAAATTACCGTCCATGTTGCCAACAGTAAGTAACTGTGGAGCGTCGGTCCGTCGGATAAGTCTGCAGAGTGTATGAGAATGTGTTTCCTGTATTCACAGCTTTTTCCTATCTTTTTCTTTGACACGCCCATCCTAACCTCCGATTTAAATCACTTCCTCCCCGTCCAGTTGTTTTCTGTTGACGGATCTGGTTTTTGATTGACAGCTACTCGTCCCAGAGTTGCTCGTCGATCTTGAACACTTCCTCTCTGAATATGGTGTTAGCCACGCTGCTTTTCCCCGCTCCAGTTTTTCCCGAGATGACAATTCTCGTGTTCGTCGCTGAAAGAGAATATTGTCCATTGGTTATCCTGTACATCTGTCTTTTGAGACTCAATTACAATAAAAATTCTAATTGTCAGAAAAAATGAATAGAGAAAGTGTTTATAAAATAGCTGAATTATGGTAATAAGAGAATGATGTATGGCACAAGTTATAACGATGCTCCTCAAATGGCAACATAACCCAACATTTGAACTTTTGTTATCCAGGAAAAATATAGTTTCACCCTGAAAAATATGTCCAATTTTAATTTAAATATTTGTATTTCATTGTAACAGTGTAATGCACATTTCTCAGTGGTTAAAATCCTTTTTAACACTGATTTTAAATAAGCCTCCTTATTCCAGAAGACAGAAGGTCATGAATGCTTAAATGGGAGTTTCCATGTGAGCAGGTCAAAAGTGGAACCGTATTGGACCTTTGTGCGTCAGCTGTTTAGGGTGGTGACTGGTCGGGGAAAGTACCTGTTGAAAACATTGTTATTGGCACTTGAATTGGTTTCTTTATTTGGTTGGAGTGTCAACAGGCTTTTTAGTTGTACTAATACAACTATAAACAGTCCCAATTAGGGTCTACAATTCCAGGCAAACTCCTAGGTCAGAGGTCTTCAATGTTTGTCAGCCAAGGACCCCAAGGTCTATAGAGACCCAGGGGAGGGACCCCCGATTACATATCGTATAAAATTGTGTTGCTTATTAAACTGGTCAATAATAATGTGCAGCGCAGTCTAAAGTTCCATGTATAAAGGTACTTTGTAGTGATGTAAGTATACAATACAATGCTAAGGCCTTTTCATACTTTTTTAGGGCGTGGCGTTTTGTCTCAGAGTAAGACAGAACAAATTCTACGGAATTCATCTGTTTTTATTGGCAGCGTCCATTCAACTGTAAAAACAACAAAGCTTCTGTGTTGAAGGTGTGACCTGTAGCCAGATGGCATTTGGTGAAACTGATATTAATCAACAGCGAGGTTGATTTGTTGTCTTTGGACTTTTGGAGGAATTTATTGACAATAAGATGCTGTGAGTATCGTCAGCCTCGCCCTTTAAAAGAATAGGTGCATGGTTTTATGAAGGAAAAAAAAGAAACTAAAACCGACGTGAATAATCAGCTGCTTTATTGTTTTAACAAAGCGACATATATTAACACAATGTCTATATTGACATAAGAAAATCATCTCCATTAAAGGGTACACCGTGATTTGACAAGAGACAGAATAAATGGATTTCTAATGACATCATCAGGGATACTGTTTGTTTTTTTTACTTTGGAAAGCTACACCAGAGCTACATTTATTACATTATTACATTTTGGGTGTTGTGTAAAGAAGGTGTTCAATTCATTTAGCAAAGTAAAGGACTTCCATAAGGGAAGAAGCCTAAATGCACCAATTAAAACACAAATTATACCAATCATTTTTTATTTTGTAATCATTTATTAATCCCTCTTAAGTCTTCGTTTTTTTGTTTGTTTTTATTATACGGCTTCATTCAAATGGATTATAAGGGTTGTACGTTCTTTCGTACAAATCGTGAAGTTTGTTCCGGATCACTGAAAATGTATTTTTTATCACCTTTACTGGTGTGATTAATACCTCAACCACCTCTCCCATTGTACCGGCTGGAGGAGCCGTGTCTAAAACTACCCCGGCTTGCGTTTCTGCCACACCCGCTGGGGCTGTTAATACTTTTTGAAGTGGCGGCGCGTCCTTTAACTCCTTCCCAAATTTTAAATTGATCAACACGGCAGAGACAGTCGCAAATAACGCAGCTATGACTGCCAACTTCACTAAACCTCGGATCCACGTTGGTTCTGCATCGTCCAGCTGCTTCTTAATGACGTTGCCTTTTGCCCGTTGTCTGATCTCCTCCTGCGACATGTTTTCTGATGATCGCCGAATGAGCTCTTCCTCACTCTGTATTTTTCTCTCCACCTGTTGTAGCCTTTCGTCCGTGTAGCATCCTCCGTTGTTTTCTTTCACCACCCTGTCTATGGTGTCGAGCAGCTCTGCCACCTGGAACCGGTTACTTCTGTAGACGCCTTCGTCGCTGTTCTTCCAGTATCTATTATCAACGACGTGGCATCGACCGCCGCACTCCTTCGCCAGCTCACGGAGGCCCTCGCTTTGCCCGATGTATTCCTCCAGTTTCATTCCCTCCGGGAGCTGGTCGCCGTGAGTGAAGACGATTACAGCATATCTTAGAGCGTCTTCGGGGAAATATTTGCAAATTTGTGTGATGACGGCCTTCTCCTGCGCTGTGAATTTCTCCACTTTGAGCACAATGAGAAAAGCATGAGGCCCAGGAGCGCACTCTGTGATGCACCTCGCTATCTCGTGCCTCAGCTCCTCCTCTGGCCTCCCTGCATTGAACAAACCGGGAGTGTCGATCAGAGTGATGCTCCTGCCGTTGAGGGATTTGGTTTCAGCGGGAGAACAGCGTGTTTGGTCGTTCATATGGTTTATTTTGAATTTGGCCTCTCCGAATATGTTGTTAGCAAGGCTGCTCTTTCCAACTCCGGTTTTCCCCAGTAGGACAATCCTCTTGTTTGGCACTAGAAGAGAAAAGTGACTCTGTATCAGTAAATCGGTAGATTTGTCTCCTGCGTTCCCACCTGTTCGGCTCATTTTGGTCCATACCGAGAGAAAATGCAAACTAATGCATTGTTATTTTGGTCCGGTTCCTCACATTCACACCCAATTTACAGCCACCAATCAACCTTAACAAGCATGTGGAATGTGGGAGAAAGCCCTAGGACCGATATATATATATATACAGTGAAATGATATTAAACAAAACAAAAAAGAACCCTTAACAACTAAAATATGATATAACTGTAACCTTATTTAACATAGTTTTAGGCTTAGTTGCGAGTTATATCATCTTAACTTACCTTCCATTCTGTGAAAAGTATAAATCCTTCTAAAAACTGATTCAGATCTGCGAGACGTCCTCACTGTGACTCTCTTCTCTTGCTGTGACGTCCTGAGCGTTGTTGGTTTTTCTCCCTCCTGTCTGACTTGTTTTCCAGCTGCAGGCTGATGGATTGATTGACACACATTGCACTTGTTTTCATTCAGGTACATCATACAGTCATCGATATACTGCAATATCAGCACGTTATAACGATGGTCCTCAAGTGGCAACCTCATCCAGAATATGTGAATTTTGGTTATCCAGGAAAACTATAGTTTCACCCTGAAAATGATGTCCAATTTTAATTTTAATATCTGTATTTTATTGTCACAGTTGTAATGCACAGTTCTCAGGGGTTTGGTCATTGCTGAAATGTTAAGGTGCTTAATGCAGGATTGGGAGCCGCCCTGCATGGCTCTTGTCTCACAGCTTATACCGCTTTCATAGTCCTACAGCCAACTTAATCCTTTAAGTTTATTACAAGTAATCGTTATTAATAAGTCACATCATCAAGAGCTTGGCTGGTCACATACATCCTTGAGACAGAACATGACTTTATTTGTAGTACTTACACAGTTAATTTATAGCAGCTGACAAAGAACGCTGATGAAACGTTACTAGATGATCACCACACCTTTCTAGGCTTCATAAATACCAAACATGTGACTCGCCCTCATGTTTGGCTGCTGCTGTTACTGGTTTGATAACAGTTTGGCCGCCTGCATGTCTCAGATTAATGTACTAAATAACTCAAAGTGACGGAAACTTTAACTTACTCTCTCAGTTGTTCGCAGAGAAATCAATGAAGAGTAAAATAACCCTGTTTGGATCTACCAGTCCTCCGTCCAGTGTGTCTCTTTTCTCCTGGTGTGCTGCTCAGACTGCTTTTATTTTAGTTTCACTTTCATGTTCTGTGTGTGTGTGTGTGTGTGTGTGGGGGGGGGGGGGAGGGGTTTTTATCATACCAAGTAAAAGCTTGCTCAAACAGAGTGTTTTCATGGGTTTCACTTTATTTAATGTTCATATTTCTCCAAAAAACAAAAAGTAAACAATGTTGTGCATGCATTAAGACCAGAGCCTATTCTTGCCATAAGCAGACTATATGGGTGCATAGAAGACACGCTGCCACTAGGGGGCCCCCAAGGTCCAAGTTTTTTTTTTTTATACTTGCATCTGTTGCATTTATTGGCGTCTCATTGTTTACACACTTTGAGAGGCTGTTTTCTCTTAAAGTGTAACAGATTGGTGCATCTCCACAGGATCATCAAAAAGGTTTGATTCCCCCCCCCCCCCCATTCGTAGTTTGACAACACGGGCCCCCAAAGTCAAGAAACGGCTCTGATTAAGACAGTCATTCCCAGAGTCTGTGTCGGGACACAGGAGATGTTATTTGGTTTGCCATGACACATTTACAGAATTTCTTTCATGACATTTATGTCTGCAGTACACATTTGAACACCATAACGCTTTTTTTCTATTGTTCTGTAATTCTACTGTGAAATGCTTACATTCTGTTTGTTTTGCTGATCATATATAAAACCTGTTAAATCCACCTAAATGTATGACTGAGAGGAAATTAAAAGAATGAGACATGCTGTTAATTACCACTAAATGCATTTACTAAAAGCCTTTTTAAAGTCCCACCTTCTTAATATGTTAAAAATGTGTGTTATCTTTGTGGTTAAAGCATACATCACATGATTGGTGAGCTCAGGCAAGGACTTGCTGGTTACAAATTGAGACAAACCAATTCAACTTCTTCCTCTCAGCCACGTCTCATCATTTGTTTGTACTCTGGTTTAACTGTAGCTGTGATGCTCTTTTGTAGCCCTCATTGGTTTCCCTCAATGGCTGACAGTATTTTATTCATGACAGCCTCTCTTGCCCTTTTTGATGCTTCACCTGCTGTTTCTGCGCCCTCTGCTGCATTGCATCCTTCAATACCTCCTGTAAAAGCTCCTTCAACAGCTCCTTTAAAAGCCCCTGCCATTGCCCCGATTCTACCTGCTCCTGCCATCAACCCTCTCATTGCTCCACTGGCAAAACCAAAAAGAGCTCCAAACAACGCACCTGTTCCAAAACCTGCCAGTTTGATCCAAAGCATCTCAAACACAGTGACTTTAGCCTGCCTTCTGATCTCTTCTTCTGAGATGTTTTGTGATGTGGCTCTAATGCGCTCCTGCTTTTTTTGTATTTGTTTCTCCACTGCTTGTAGCATCTCATTGGTGTAGAACCTTCCGTTGTTTGCCAGCAATGTCTTGTCTATGGTCTTGAGTAGCTGATCCACCTGGAACCGGTTGCTCCTGTATTCGTCCGGTTGCTCGTTCTTCCAGTATTTATTATCGATGACGTGGCACCGGCCTCCACACTTCTTCACCAGATCATTCATTGACTTGTTCTTGTGGACAAAATCCTCAATGGTCTGTCCTTCTTGGAGATCGTCACCATGAGTGAAGAGAACCGTTGCATATTTGAAAACTTCCTCCGAGAAGTAACTCTTTATTGCCGTGACGACAGCCTGCTCATGCTCTGTGAATCTCTCCACTTTGAACACAATGAGAAAAGCATGGGGCCCAGGAGCGCACTCTGTGATACACCTCACTATCTCGGGCTTCAGCTCCTCCTCAGGTCTGCTTGTGTCAAAGAAACCAGGAGTGTCAATCAAAGTGATTCTCCTTCCGTTGACTGATCTGGTTTTTGATTGACAGCGAGTCGTCTCAGAGTGCAGAGCGTGACTTATCTTGAACACTTCCTCTCCGAATATGGTGTTAGAAAGGCTGCTTTTCCCCATTCCAGTTTTTCCCAAGATGACAATTCTCATTGTGCTCGTCGCTGAAAGAGAATATTGTCCATCGGTTATCCTGTACATCTGTCTTTTGAGACTCAATTACAATAAAAATCCTAATTGGTAGAAACAATGAATAGAGAAAGTGTTATAGCTGCATTAGGGTAATAATAGAATGATGTATGTCACAAGTTATAACGATGGTCCGCAAATAGTAACATAGTAACATAACCCAGAACATTTGAACTTTTGTTATCTAGGAAAAATATAGTTTCACCCTGAAAATGATCTCCAATTTTAATTTAAATATCTGTATTTTATTGTTGCAGTGTAATGCATAGTCCTCAGGGGTTAATTCGGTCATTGCTGAAATTTAAAGGTGCTTAATGCAGAGAAGTCACTTCAATATCCTTTGGATGCGTCATAAATACGAAACATGTGACTCGCCTTCATGCTTGGCTGCTTCTGTTACTGGTTTAATAGCAGTTCGGCCGCCCGCATGTCTCAGATTAATGTACTAAATAACTCAACATGACCGTGCTCCGTCCAGTGTGGCTCTTTTCTCCTGGTGTGCTGCTCAGACTGCTTTTATTTTAGTTTCACTTTCATGTACTTTGTGTGTGTGGTGGGAGGAGGGAGTTTATCATAACCAAGTAAAAGTTTGCTTAAACAGAGTGATTTCATAGGTTTCACTTTATTCATTGTTCATATTTCTTTAACAAGACAACAAACAAACAATGTTGTCTGCATTAAGACAGTCATTCCCAAAGAGTCGGTGTCAGGACACAGGAGATGTAATTTGGGACGCCATGACAACATGTACAGAATTTCTTCCATAACATTGATATCTGCAGTACACATTTGAGCTCCATAATGTATTTTTTTGTTTATTATTCTGATCATCATAGCCTATACTTCTACTTTGAAAGGCTTACATTCTGTTTGTTTTGCTGATGAGATATAAAAACTGTTAGATCCACGTAAATGCATTTATTTGATACATCTAAACTTCACTAAGATGATTTTTAATACTTCCAATAAGTGCAGTTGACAATTAGGGTACAAATCCGGAAGAGATAGAATGAAGTAAGTGCACAAGCTTCAAATAAACCAGACTACAGAGTGGTAAATATAAGTGCACGCTTAACTAATGTGATTTTTAATGACAGAAAACAGAAAACAGTGAGCAAAATACAGGCATTAGTCGACACATGTTCGATTGAAATACTTTTAAAAGTTCGATCGATGTAATATGTTAAAACTATTTGTTATATTTGTGGTTACATCACAGCAAAAGTGAGAAGACAATTTGACTTTTTCCTCTCAGCCATGTCTCATCATTTGTTTTTACTTTCCTATTGCTGCTATTGCTGCTATTGCTACGACTGTTGCAACCACCCCTGCTGCTACTCCAAGAAAACCTCCAAACAACACACCTGTTGCAACACCAGCCGCCAGTTTTATCAAAAGCTTCATAGACACTCTGCCCTTTTTCTTCACTGCTTGTAGCATCTCATTGGTGTAGAAACTTCCATTGTTTGCCAGCCGTGTCTTCTCTATGGTCTTGAGTAGCTGATCCACCTGGAACCGGTTGCTCCTGTATTCGTCCTGTTGCTTCTTCTTCCAGTATTTATTATCGATGACGTGGCACCGGCCTCCACACTTCTTCACCAGATCATTCATTGACTTGTTCTCACAGACAAAATCCTCAATGGTCTGTCCTTCGGCGAGCTGGTCACCATGAGTGAAGAGAACCGTTGCATATTTGTTAACTTCCTCCGAGAAGCAACTCTTTATTTCAGTGACGACAGCCTGCTCCAACTCTCTGAATCTCTCCAATTTGAGCACAATGAGAAAGGCATGAGGCCCAGGATTGCACTCTGTGATACACCTCACTATCTCTGGCTTCAGCTCCTCCTCAGGTCTGCTTGTGTTGAAGAAACCAGGAGTGTCGATCAAAGTGATGCTTCTTCCATTGACTGATCTGGTTTCTGCTTGACAGCTACTCGTCTCAGAGTTGAGAGCGTAGCCTATCTTAAACACTTCCTCTCCGAATATGGTGTTAGCCGTGCTGCTTTTCCCCGTTCCAGTTTTTCCCAAGATGACAATTCTCATCGTACTTGTTGCTGAAAGACAATATTGTCCATCGGTTATCCTGTACGTCTGTGTTTTGAGACACAATTACAAGAAAAATCCTAATTGGTAAAAATTTGCATTGGTTAGGGAAAGCGGTGTAAAATAGCTGCATTATCATAATAAGAGAATGATGTATCATACATAAAAAAGAGGCTCACAAAAAAAACATTATGTATCTCATTTAAAAAAATGTATGTATCTCATTTAAAAAAATATGCAATACTGCGCCACACCTGGGGTGGTTTCCATTAACAAAACAACAACTTTATTTGTAGTAATTAAGCATTTAGTTTATTGCAGCTGACCAAGTTCTCCGCAACAGTTTTCTCACTAGATATTGATGACGTAGACCAGAGGTTTTCAACGTTCTTTGGGCCAAGGACCCCTTGACCTATAGGGCCCCTATCACACATTGTATAAAATTGTGTTGCCTATTGAACCAGGCCAATAGTTCAGTTTATGGTGTAATGTGTGAAAGTACTTTGTAATGATGTATGTATGCTAAGCCATTGAAATAATAATCGTTGACGGATTCATATATTTAGAGGACATATTTTAATTAGATATTGGCATTTGTACATCACTATTTCACAACATTACATTGTACAAATAGGAAGATTTATATTTGCTCAGTTTAGGTTGTATTCATGTTAATGTGTATTGTTTTACATATTGACATTTTTGGAAGAAAAAAGTTTGGGATCAAATAGTTTCAGGGACCCCCTGCAGTAACTCTGTGGATCCCCTAGGGGTAGAAGATCTCTGGCTGATACGTCCACAATGAAAGGTTTACATTCTGTTTGCTTTGCTGATGAGATCAAAAACCTGTAAAATCCGTCGAAATGTATAACAGATGAGAGGAAATTGAAAGAACGAGACACACTGTTAACCACCTTTAAATGCATTTATTTGATCCATCCATACTTAAAATTACATTTAATTTAGCTGATGCTTTTATGCAAAGCGACTTCCAATAAGTGCATTCCACCATTGGGGTACAAACCCAGAAGAGCGAGAATTAAGTATGTGTGCTAGGGTCAAATAAGCCAAACTACAGAGTGTTACGTTTAAGTAAACACCTAACTAATATGTTATTTATATAACATAAAACAGGAAATATTGAGCAATTTTCAATGAGAGAATGATAAACAGGCATTAGTGGACACTTGTATGTTTGAAACTCAGATAAGAACTTGCTGGTTAAGAATTGAGAGAAGCCAATTGAAATGTTTCCTCTCAGCTATGTTTAATCATTTTAGCACGAAACCTAATATTGCTCCAACAACTGCAACAATCGTTGCTCCACCAAAAAGAGCTTTGAAAATTTCAACTAATCTAAAACTTTCCAGTTTGCTGATAAGCATCCCAAACACGCTGACTTTAGCCTGCCCTCTGATCTCTTCTTCCGAGATGTTTCGTGATGTCGCTCTAATGCGCTCTACCTCTTGTTGTATTTGTCGCTCCACTGCTTTCAGCAACTCATTGGTGTAGAACCTTCCTTTGTTTTCCAGCAATGTTTTTTCTGTGGTCTTGAGTATCTGCTCCACCTGGAACCTGTTGCTCCTGTATTCATCCTGTTGCTCCTTCTTCCAGTATTTATTATCGATCACGTTGCACCGGCCTCCACACTTCTTCACCAGATCATTCATTGACTTGTTCCTGCAGACAAAATCCTCAATGGTCTGTCCTTCTTGGAGATCGTCACCATGAGTGAAGAGAACCGTTGCATATTTGAAAACTTCCTCCGAGAAGTAACTCTTTATTTCAGTGACGACAGCCTGCTCATGCTCTGTGAATCTCTCCACTTTGAACACAATGAGAAAAGCATGGGGCCCAGGAGCGCACTCTGTGATACACCTTACTATGGCGACCTTCAGCTCTCTCTCAGGTTTGCTCGTGTCAAAGAAACCAGGAGTGTCGATCAAAGTGATTCTCCTCTCGTTGACTGATTTGGTTTTTGATTGACAGTGACTCGTCTCAGCGTTGGGAGAGTGGCCTATTTCGAACACTTCCTCTCCGAATATGGTGTTAGCCACGCTGCTTTTCCCCGTTCCAGTTTTTCCCAAGATGACAATTCTCACCGTGCTTGTCGCTGAAAGAGAATATTGTCCATCGGTTATCCTGTACATCTGTCTTTTGAGACTCAATTACAATACAAATACTTATCGGTAGAAAGTGGCAATGAAGAGGAAATACAGTATAAAAAAGCTGCATTATCATAATAAGAGAATGATGTAAGGCACATAAAAAGAGGCTCACAAACATGAAAAATAACATGCATCTAATTTAAAACTTAAAAAAATTAGGGAAGAAAACAGCCATCTAAGTCAGAGATCTTCAACAGGGGGTCCGAGACCCCTATGGGGTCTGCGAAATTATTGAAGGGGGCCCCGACAAACTTTTTTTCTTCAAAAATTAAAATATGTCCAAAAATACACATTAACCTGAATACACAACATAATAAAATAATCTAAATGTTCCTTTTTGTTAAAGGTTATCTTGTGAAGTTGTGATGTAGAAATGCTGATCTAGAATTAAAATAACTTCTGTTAATATATGAATCTGTGAAAAAATATATTTTAATGTCTTAGCATTGTATACATACAGCATTACAAAGTACTTTTGTACATGGCACTATAGGCCGCACTACACGTTATTATTAACAGGGCTCTCAAGTCACACACATTTCAACCTGTTCACACGCTCACACACCACAACTAGGATTTCTCACGCAGACACATTACCGGAGTAATTGAAAAAAAATTATCTTTTTTTTTTTCAGCTAGAGCGCCATTCAAGCCTTTTATTATTTTGAAGTCAGACAGTGTGGAAACAGGAAGAGAGAGGGGGAGAAGACATTGCGGGAAACTGATCACGGGCCGGAAGCCACGTTGAGGACGTTGAGCCACTGTACATTGGGCGGCTGTGCTAACCACTTTGCCACCCAAATTCTCTTATTTTACGAAAATAATTCACCGAAATGAATGAAATGAAAACATTTTATGCGAAAAATAAGCTATGCAGTTGCTGAGTCTGTCTTTATTTAGATCTACAATGGTCAGTTTAAAGGATTTTCAAGAGCTTGCGTGCGGCGGCACCCTCGAAACTCGCCAGGGTGCGAAGGCATTGCACGGCATCTTACATAGACAATGAATGGGAACATCCCCCTCCTCATCAACTCAGACAGGACGCTGTTTAGTTTCCGGGTCTTCCACATGTACAAAGCCGTAATAGTGCTCTGTGCTGCCATCTAGAGGCGGCCAAAATAAGAGTACGATGCTGCGTCACAGCTGGGTGGTTTAATTGACAAAAAAAACGTTATTTGTTGTACTTACACAGTTAGTTTATAGCAGCTGACAAAGAACTGAACAAAAGTTTCTCAGTAGATCTAGGTGACCTAAACTACGCTGATGAAACTATAGATGATCACCACAGCTTTTGATGCGTTATAAATACATGTGACTCGCCCTCGTGCTTGGCTGCTGCTGTTGAATGGTTTGATAAGTTTGTGTGTGTGTGTGTGTGTGTGGGGGGGGTTATCATACCGAGTAAAAGCTTTGTTTGCTCAAACAGCATGTTTTCATGTACTTTACTTTATTTATTGATCATATTCCTCAACAACCAGAAGGCCTGTCTAACAAAACGATGTTGTACAGGCAGAAAGAGTCGGGTTGGAACACAGCAGATTTACATTCTGTTTGTTTTCCTGATGAGATGAAAAACCTGTTAAATCCACCAAAATGCTTAACTGTGAGGAAAATCCCTCTGAGACCCATTGTGGCGTATACGCTACAAATAATCATGTTTTCTTTAGAGCATCATAACTCCGTAATGGTTTGCGCTAGAAACATGCGGGTTATTTCCTCTTAAAATAGCGAAACGGGGCTAAACAACGGTACCCTGCTTGTCCATGTGAGCGATTTATTTCTGACAACAAAACGAATGCGTAAAGTTGTAAAGTTGTGACCAGATGTCTCCTCGTTTCCGCTGCGCATTTCTTCGTTTTGTTTATGTATATCGATCATTATTTTTATCCGCCATCTTGCTTGTGACGTATAGAGTCACGTTTATGCATCAGACATTCGCATTGGCTCCCGTAGCGGCTTTTACAGCCAATCGGAAAGCCTGATTTACGCTTGGCCGTGAGTCGTTGTGTTTGCCCAAACGGGAGACACGGAGGAGTTCAAATCACAGAAAAGAACAGTTAAAAAGTTACTGTAGTGATAGAGAAAGTTAAATACATGAATGGTACAGAAGAAGTACACTATATACACACATATTTAGGGCAGGGAGAGGAAAGGACCATTGCTGGCAAAAAAAATGCCCATGGACACTGCTCAAAAGAATATCCATATTTCATAGACAAAAGCAGCTAGAAACTTCAAATACCTTCTAGAGCAATACAAACAAGTGTGCTAAACTTTCTCTGTTGAGCTTTTCTTTCGTTTTAATGGTTTGCAGTGCTTTTTTTAATAAAATGTGTAAAAATTTAAGGTGCGTTTTTATTTATTATTGATTTATGGGCTAAAATCCCCTACTATAGTGTATATAAGTATTTATTGAGTGATACACACAGTTAGCTGATGTTGTGCTGATTCTGGGGATGTGTATAACTTGATGATACTCTAAAAAATTACAATTTTATAGGCACTTCACAAAAGTATGACAAGACGCAAAGTTCTCTATGTGGGTCTCAGAGGGTTAAAAGAATGAGACACCCTGTTGATTAGCCCTAAAGCTTACACACTGTAAAAGATTTAAAGATTTAAAACCAAACGGCTACGATTGAAATACTGAATGTGCTCAGTGTTCAGTCCTGACAGAAATAAATAAAAGATTAAATTACCGTCCATGTTGCCAACAGTAAGTTACTGTGAGCGTTGCTTCGTCGGATAAGTCTGCAGAGTGTATGAGATTGTTTTCACAGCTTGTTCTTTTCTTTTTCTTCGACACACCTGAGTTATGTTACTTTTAACTTACTCTTAAAGTTGTTAGAAGATAAATCAATCAAGAGCAAAATAACCCTGTTTGGATCTACCAGTCCTCCGTCCGGTGAGTCTCTTTTCTCAGACTGCTATTTTTAGAGTAACATTTCCATTTCACTGAGTGTGTGTGTGTGTGTGTGTGGTGGGGGGGAGGGGGTTTTATCATACCAAGTAAAAGTTTGCTCAAACAGAGTGTTTTCATAAGTTTAACTTTATTTATTGTTCATATTTCTCCAACAAAACAACAAAACAACAAACCAAAATTGTTTTACATGCATAAAAACACTCATTCCCAAAGAGTGGGGTTTAACATTTATATCTGCAGTACACATTTGAGCTCCATAATGTATTTTTTTGTTTATTATTCTGATCATCATAGCCTATACGTCTACTATGAAAGGCTCACATTCTGTTTGTTTTGCTGATGAGATATAAAAACTGTTAAGTCCACCTAAATGCATTTATTTGATCCATCTTAACTTAACTAAGATGATTTTTAATACTTCCAATAAGTGCAGTTGACAATTAGGGTACAAATCCAGAAGAGAATCATTAGTAAGTGCGTGAGCTCCAAATAGGTCAAACTACAGTGTGCTAAATATAAGTGCACACTTAACTAATATGATTTTTAATAACAGAAAACAGTGAGTAAAATACAGGCATTAGTAGACACATGTTCGATTGAAACACTTTTTAAAGTCCCATCTATGTGTTATGTTAAAACTATTAGCTCTATTTGTGGTTACATCATATGCATTGGTTAGCTTGAGAAACGGGACGTTTGATACTCAAATAAAAACTTGCTGCTCGCAAAACTGAGAAGCCAATTTGACTTTTTCCTCTCAGCCACGTCTTATCGTTTGTTTTTACTTTCCTATTTTTGCTGCTATTGCTGCTATCCCTGCTATTGCTACGACTGTTGCTACACCAAAAAAACGTCCAAACAACACACCTGTTGCAACACCAGCCGCCAGTTTGAACAAAAGCTTCATAGACACTCTGCCTTTTTTCTTCACTGCTCGTAGCATCTCATTGGTGTAGAACCTTCCGTTGTTTGCCAGCCATGTCTTCTCTATGGTCTTGAGTAGCTGAAACACCTGGAACCGGTTGCTCCTGTATTCGTCCTGTTGCTCGTTCTTCCAGTATTTATTATCGATGACGTGGCACCGGCCTCCACACTTCTTCACCAGATCATTCATTGACTTGTTCTCACGGACTGCATCCTCAATGGTCTGTCCGTCTGGGAGCTGGTCACCATGAGTGAAGAGAACCGTTGCATATTTGAAAACTTCCTCCGAGAAGTAACTCTTTATTGCCGTGACGACAGCCTGCTCCAACTCTCTGGATCTCTCTAATTTGATCACAATGAGAAAAGCATGGGGCCCAGGAGTGCACTCTGTGATACACCTCACTATCTCGGGCTTCAGCTCCTCCTCAGGTCTGCTTGTGTTGAAGAAACCAGGAGTGTCGACCAAAGTGATGCTTTTTCCATTGACGGATCTGGTTTCTGCTTGACAGCTACTCGTCTCAGAGCTGAGAGTGTGGCCTTTTTTGAATACTTCCTCTCCGAATATGGTGTTAGCCACGCTGCTTTTCCCCGTTCCAGTTTTTCCCAAGATGACAATTCTCATCGTGCTCGTCGCTGAAAGAGAATATTTTCCATCGGTTATCCTGTACATCTGTCTTTTGAGACTCAATTACAAGAAAAATCCTAATTGGTAAAAACAATGAATAGAGAAAATGTTATGAAGTTGCTGCATTATGGCAATAAGAGAATGATGTATGGTACATAAAAAGAGGCTCAGAAACAACAAAAACATTATGTATGTCATTTAAAACAATATTCAATACTTCCCCACACCTGAGGTGGTTTACGTTAACTAAAAAAACAAATATATTTGTAGTAATTAAGCATTTAGTTTATTGCAGCTGACAAAGTTCTCTACAACAGTTTTCTCACTAGATATTGATGACGAAGACCAGAGGTCTTCAACGTTCTTGGGGCCAAGGACCCCTTGAACTATAGGGCCCCTATCACATATTGTATAAAATTGTGTTGCCTATTGAACCAGGCCAATAGTTCAGTTTATAGTGCAATGTGTGAAAGTACTTTGCAATGATGTATGTTTATAATGCTATGCCATTAAAATAATAATTGATGATGGATTCATATATTTATAGAACATATTATATATATTGGCATTTCTACATCACAATTTCACATTTCACAAATAGGAAGATTTATATTTGCTCAGTTTAGGTTGTATTCATGTTAATGTGTATTTTGTGACATATTAACATTTTTGGAAGAAAAAAGTTTGGGATCAAATAGTTTCAGGCACCCCATGCAGTAACTCTGCGGATCCCCAGGGGTAGAAGATCTCTGGCCGATACGTCCACAATGAAAGGTTTACATTCTGTTTCCTACGCTGATAAGATCAAAAACCTGTAAAATCCGTCGAAATGTATAACCGATGAGAGGAAATTGAATGAACGAGACACACTGTTAACCACCTTTAAATGCATTTATTTGATCCATCCATACTTAACATTACATTTAATTTAGCTGATGCTTTTATGCAAAGCGACTTCCAATAAGTGCATTCCACCATTGGGGTACAAACCCAGAAGAGCTAGAATTAAGTAAGTGTGCTAGCGTCAAATAAGCCAAACTACAGAGTGTTACGTTTAAGTAAACACCTAACTAATATGTTATTTATATAACATAAAACAGGAAACATTGAGCAATTTTCAATGAGAGAGCGATAAACAGACATTAGTGGACACTTGTTCAGTTGAAATACTTTTTAAAGTTCCATCTATGTCATAAGATTATTAGTATTGTTGTTACATCACATGCATTGGTTAGCTTGAGAAAAGAGAATATGTTTGAAACTCAGATAAGAACTTGCTCGTTAAAAATTGAGAGAAGCTCATTCAAATTTTTCCTCTCAGCTACATCAAATCATTTTAGCATGAAACCTAGTATTGCTCCAACAACTGCAACAATCGTTCCACCAAAAAGAGCTTTGAAAATATCAACTGATCCAAAACTTTTCAGTTTGCTCCAAAGCATCTTAAACACGTTGACTTTAGCCTGCCCTCTGATCTCTTCTTCTGCGATGTTTCGTGATGTCGCTCTAATTCGCTCCACCTCTTGTTGTATTTGTTTCTCCACTGCTTGTAGCAACTCATTGGTGTAGAACCTTCCGTTGTTTGCCAGCCATGTCTTCTCTATGGTCTTGAGTAGCTGATCCACCTGGAACCGGTTGCTCCTGTATTCGTCCTGTTGCTCCTTCTTCCAGTATTTATTATCGATGACGTGGCACCGGCCTCCACACTTCTTCACCAGATCATCCATTGACTTGTTCCCGCAGACAAAATCCTCAATGGTCTGTCCTTCTTGGAGATCGTCACCATGAGTGAAGAGAACCGTTGCATATTTGAAAACTTCCTCCGAGAAGTAACTCTTTATTTCAGTGACGACAGCCTGCTCATGCTCTGTGAATCTCTCCAATTTGAATACAATGAGAAAGGCATGGGGCCCAGGAGCAAACTCTGTGAAACACCTCACTCTCTCGGGCTTCATCTCCTCCTCAGGTCTGCTTGTGTCAAAGAAACCAGGAGTGTCGATCAAGGTGATTCTCCTTCCGTTGACGAATCTGGTTTTTGATCGACAGCGACTTGTCTCAGAGTTGAGAGTGTGGCCTATCTTGAATACTTCCTCTCCAAATATGGTGTTAGCCACGCTGCTTTTCCCCGTTCCAGTTTTTCCCAAGATGACAATTCTCATCGTGCTTGTCGCTGAAAGAGAATATTGTCCATCGGTTATCCTGTACATCTGTCTTTTGAGACTCAATTACAAGAAAAATACTAATCGGCAGAAAGTTGCAATGAAGAGGGAAAACAGTATTAAAAAGCTGCATTATCATAATAAGAGAATGATGTAAGGCACATAAAAAGAGGCTCACTAACATGAAAAATAACATATGCATCTAATTTAAAACTTTAAAAAATGAGGGAAGAAAACAGCCATCTAAGTCAGAGATCTTCAACAGGGGGTCCGAGACCCCTAGGGGGGGTAAAATATGTCCAAAAATACACATTAACCTGAATACACAACATAATAAAATAATCTAAATGTTCCCTTTTGTTAAAGGTTATCTTGTGAAGTTGTGATGTAGAAATGCTGATTTAGAATTAAAATAACTTCTATTAATATATGAATCTGTGAAAAAATATATTTTAATGTCTTAGCCACATTGAGGACGTTGAGCCACTGTACATTGGGCGGCTGTGCTAACCACTTTGCCACCCAAATTCTCTTATTTTACGAAAATAATTCACCGAAATGAATGAAATGAAAACATTTTATGCGAAAAATAAGCTATGCAGTTGTTTATTAATCCCGTGATTGGGACGGGATGGGAATAAAAATTAACGGGAGCGGGCAGGAGCGGGAACGCCATTAATACATGATGATTTTCAGCCGTGTTATACAACCAAAAGGACAGACACGTCCATTTTGGTAGTCATCTTTCAGTGAGCCAAAACTATTTTGACTTGCGTTTTTTTCAGTAACGGGGTAATCTAACTAATTACTGTTTCCGTCGTTACAACGCCGTTATCGTCACTGAGCGTTAAATGCGGTGCGTTACTATGAATTGAATTTGTCGGTTGTCGGTTAAAAAAAAAAAAAAAGTCAGGATCGGGTTCTGCTTGCGCGCCGCTCGTGGCTGGTCTCGGCAGCCTGTTGTCCGTGGAGAAACGTGCAAACTTGCCGCGAGCTGGAGCCGGAGTTGGGGCTGCTGCTGGTCTGAGCGGCGCGCGAGGGCCACGCGGGCCCCGGTGTCCCGCCGTTCTGGTGTTGGACGGGAATCCGGTGCAGCTGTGGAGCGCGGATGGTGTAGGCGGTGGTGATGATGATGAACGGCCCAGCGGCTCGTGGAGGCACCGGGGTCTCGCTGTCATTATGTCTACAGCTGTGCGCTCTGACCCTGTTTTGTGATATATGACAGACACAGCGTCTCCCACTGTATAATTTCTCCTCAAGTTTGAATTATTCCCGCATGCAAGGTGCGGAGAATGCGATCTCAATTATTATACACAAGACTACACACTATGCGACTATAGGAGTAGACTACAAGACTACAGTTTGGCATCTCATTACAAGAAAAATCCAAATTCTTTGACATAAAGCAACTTTTTTTTTTTACAGTAACGCAAATAGTTACTTTCCCTGGTAACTAGTTACTTTTGTTATAAAGTAATTCAGTTACTAACTCAGTTACTTTTTGGAACAAGTAGTGAGAAACTATAACTAATTACTTCTTTAAAGTAACGTTCCCAACACTGCTCGGGGGCGGGAGACACACAACAACAACAATGGAGGGAGGTAGAGGCGATGAAGCCGGGAAGCGAGAGCTACAGACTAAAGTCCGACACAATGATCCGTCGGTGAGATTAACTGAACTTATTGGGAAGTCGCAAATATTGCATAGATTCATGCGAGTTGAATGTGATGGTGCCAACACCGTGAGTCGGGGACGAGTGGTCTCAAAAACATTACTCTAACAAAAACACAAAATCCATTGACTTTCCTAATGACTAACTTATTAATTATATTTAAAAAAAAAACTGAGTGGGATGGGAGTGAGATGGGAGTGGGAGTAATTTTGAGTGGGAGCGGGAGTCATTCTACAGGAGTGGGACGGGATGGGATTTTTTTTTTTACTCTGGCCCGGGATTGGGATGGGATGGGATTTTTTCTCTGGGAGTGGGAAGGGACGGGAGTGAAAATCCACTCCCGTGTCATGCTCTAGTTGGAACACAGCAGATTTACATTCTGTTTGTTTTGCTGATGAGATGAAAAACCTGTTAAATCCACCAAAATGTATAACTGTGAGGAAAAACCCTCTGAGACCCATTGTGACGTATACGCTACAAATAATCATGTTTTCTTTAGAGCGTCATAACTCCGTAATGGTTTGCGCTAGAAAAAGGGTTATTTCCTCTTAAATTAGCGAAATGGGGCTTAACAACGGTACCCTGCTTGTCCATATGAGCGATTTATTTCTGACAACAAAACAAATGCGTAAAGTTGTGACTAGAGTTCTCCTCGTTTCCGCGGCGCATTGCTTCGTTTTGTTAATGTATATCGATCATTATTTTCATCCGCCATCTTGCTCGTGACGTATAGTCACGTTTATGCATCGGACATTCGCTTTGGCTCCCGTAGCGGCTTTTACAGCCAATCGGAAAGCCTGATTTACGCTTGGCCATGAGTCGTTGTGTTTGCCCAAACGGGAGACGAGTTCAAATCACAGAAAAGAACGGTTAAAAAGTTACTGTAGTGATAGAGAAAGTTAAATACATGAATGGTACAGAAGAAGTACACTATATACACACACTGTAAGAAAAAAAAAGTAAAAAAACGGTCAATGACTGTCAGCTACGGCTGCCAACCAAAAACCGTAAAATTAAAGTAAAATACCCTCATTCAAATAAAGTGCAAAAACATTATTATTACAGAAAATTTCATTAAATGTTCTGCAGGAAAATACCGTTATTTTACAGATTTTTCCTCAATTTTTATGATCAAACACCTTTAATAAAGTGAAAATGCTATAAGTTCTGCAGGAAAATACTTTTATTTTACAGATTCTTCTTCAATTTTTATGATCAAACACCTTTAATAAAGTGACAATGCTAAAAGATCTCCAGAAAAATACTGTTATTTTACAGAATTTTCCTAAATTAATACAATCAAACACCTTTAATAAAGTGAAAATGCTAAAAGATCTGCAGAAAATAGTTATTTTACAGATTTTTCCTATTTTTTAATGATCAAACACCTTTAATAAAATGACAGTGCTAAAAGTTCTGCAGAAAAATACCATTATTCTACAGATTTTTCCTAAATTATTACAATCAAACACCTTTAATAACAGTTAAAAACACCTTAAAAACAGTCAAATGACTGGCAGCTATGGCTGCCAAACAAAAACCCTAAAATTAAAGTAAAATATCTATAATAATACATCTAATTCAGATTAAGTAACATTTTCATTCTGCATAGTTCTGCATAAAAATACCACTATTCTACATATTTTTCCTATATTTTTTTTTACAATCAAACACCTTCAATAAGTGTGTTTTACATGCTAAATATTTAATGATTCAGTTTTTGTAATATTACAGGTTTAATGTAATACATTGAATATTTTAACTACCGTACTGACTGAAAATATTATGTAAAAGATTATTGTGAGATATCCTCAACTCAAAACATACTTAGGAAATTCAAAATCGATACATCTAAAGGTTTTCACTGTTTCAATTAAAGTAGGTTGCGAAACTTAATTATAGATGAAATACACACCAATATTGATTCTAAAACCCCTTTATTTAATGTATTGAGTTGTAAATTTACAATATCAACCAATTATTCACAAACAGTTCTTCAGAGACCCCCAAGGAAGAATTGAAAAACTAAAAATTTAATTTCTCCATGTGTCTATCTTGTCTGATAGCTGTACTATCATGACAAGGTGATGGCGTTTCACTTTTGAAACAGGTGGAGAGCTGCTGGGCTGAGGGGGTTGTTGTCAGTTGTTTTTTTAGCTTGTATTTTCCAATTCAGTTTTATATTGTTTTCCACAATGTTCTCCTGTCCCTGGGGGCCCTGTTCTTCCAATATTTGTAGTATTTGTGCACATGCATTACAGTCTTAATTTAGCCTATTTAGTCCTCTTAATTTAACCTTAAATGTACAGTGTATTATCAAATAAAATCAAAACATAACACAAAAGGTAAATTAATCTGTACCAGAGGTGACAGTGCAATGTAGAAGATCAAGAAGAATCCTCCTCCAAATTGCCAGTAATCAGCTGGATCTTTGGTGCACCTGGGGGAGGGGGAAGGGAAAAGGGACAAAGTAAGATCCACTGAAAAGTCCTTACTATAAAAAGGATTTTATTTATTTTTTTATTATTATTAGTTGAACCAGAGTCAATTTTTTTGCCCATATATATGGCTGTGCCTGCCCTGGGCTGGAAACTGTTTGTTTTATTTGGGTCTTGTTTTTTACGTCAGAGTGGCCATCTCTCTACTATCTACTATCTCGGTTTGTCGATACAATTCAACCAATCCAATCAACGAACAAACGTGCTGGCCAATTGCAGGGGCTGGGGAGGCGGGTCATTGAGTCAGACTCATGAGAGGGACGCTGTTAGTATTTGACGTTCATGGTCGCAGTTGCTCATAGAGTCGCTAGTTAGCTGTGGTGTTCGGTATGGATATCCATATTTTTTTCCCAAAAAATGCGCGGACAAGAAGTGACGACGCGAACGGGAGCGAGCAGGAAGCAGCGATATTCACTTGTACTGGAAACGTTAGCACTGAAGTCAACAGTAACACTGGAGGCCGTTTCTCAATATGCGTTCTTCTCTGTACTTCTGTTCTTGTGGACTTGAGAAACGTCATCAGCGTCGGACCGAGTACTGTTCCAATTCAAAGTTCGCATCTGGCCAAGTACGGTCAAATACCCCGGATGTGTTCTTGCCCCGCCCATTTCACAGAGGATGCATCGGAGGAGACTTGTGTGGACTTTGGGCAGTTACGTATCCCAGAATGCATTTCAATAAAGCAATGGCGGAGGAGAAGACTAACATTAGAAGTTTTGAAATTCTACTGTTTTGGGGTGAATAAATGTTTTTATGTATTTTTGCGGGAATGTCATTTTTACAACTTCAAATCGGTGCTGTGGGTGATTTATTACTGTAGCACGTAGTTTTTATTCCGACGTTTTCGCCGCTAACGGCTATCACGGCTAGCTACCTCGCTAGCCGCTAGCAAGTTGGCCCGGGCACTTAGCATTACTGCTACCCCGCTGATGACTGCCTTGTCCCGGCGTGACAAGGCAGAAAACATCATATTATATCCTCATATAATATATAATAAAATATACAAATGAAACGGAGTTGTTTTTTATAGTGTTTATTTTATTTTAACCAGTGAAAATAACCGGAAGTTGAACGCCGTCAACCGGCAAAAATGATGACGTCATCAAGTACGTTCCTGTTCTAAATGCAGAAAAAACACCGTCCTCCCGTACCCCGGGAGTTCGTCCTTCCAACTGAACTCCGCAAGCCTAGACTCCCGGAGTTCACGAGTTCGAACTTGGCGTACTGGGTATTGAGAAAACGGCGTGGAGTAAACATTCATGCTAGCAGAGGTAGCTCCCTAGCTGCTGGAGCTAGCGCTCCCAGTATGAATGTTTACTTCAGTGTTCAGGTTGACATCAGTGCTTCTGTTTCCAGTAGAAGTGAAGCTGCATGGTGCTCTCTGAATGCCACAAACCTTATTGCTGTTCTTGAATTAATGCTTGAGTTGAATAAATGGACACAGCGCTACACTACACTGTGTGTATTGCCGTGCTATGGCTTCGCTTCGCGGCGAGTTTTGAGAGATGGGCGCCGCCTCCCGCAAGCTGTCGAAAATCTTTTAACCTGACCGTTGTCGATCTCAAATAAAACAACTGCATCGCTTATTTTTCGCATAAAATGTTTTCAGAAACACATTTCTGTGCTAAAATAACGTTAATCACCTACGACTATACGATAACGTTAGTTAACGGTTAGCTAACAGTTTGACAAGACCATCACTGTACATTAAGGGAATGAACACAAACACTGCGTTGGGTTATGATTTTACAAAGGGAAGGGAAATGAATTCTTACCTGATACAGCAGAACAGTTATGTAGTGACGTCCAAGTAATAGCTGACCAAACAGATCCGTCTGACCCTTCAACTGTGTCCATACTCCACTTTTTTGTTCTCCGTTGAAATCCCACAACTCAGATTCGCTCCAAATGAAAACATGGCGAGCAGATGTAAAATAGTCCAGGTAATACGTTAGCTGTCAGGTAGTCCACTAGTGCACGACTGCCAGCGCGTACCCATTCAAACTGACGTATTTTCAAAAAGAAGGCGCGCACAGTTTCATTGGCCAGTTTTCGTGATGACAGCCACATCAACCAATCACATTCAAAGCAACATGGCAAGACAGCCAATAGCAATTGTATCAGCGTGGTATCTTTTTCTTTATCAGGAAAAGATGATAAAGAAAATAAATGTTTATTTATTTTTATTTGTAGGCGGGTATATATTTAATTACATAAGTCTCTCTCTCTCTCTCTCAGCCTGACCTGTACGTATTTTTGTTAGAATCATTGCCATTATATCCAGAATTACAGTTTGAATATTAAAGTACTCACTAGTCTAATACTATCTAGTCTAATCCAAAGTCTATACAAGTACTTTTATACATACCACATAGTACTAGTGAACTAATAAGATTTACCTTAACCTTACAGAGAAAAACGTTAGTATGGACATAAATATTAATATAATGAGCTACATATTTAATTACAGAGTTTGAATGTAAAAGTACACATATATCTAAAACTAATAAGATTTACCTTAAAATTACAGAGAAAAACATGAAATTGTTAGTATGGAAATAAACCTTCATATAACAAGCTACATATTTAATTGCAGGTTGAATGTATAATTACATGCAAATGTGAAAATAATAAGATTTACTATAAAATTACAGAGAAAAGTGTTAAGATTGTTTTTATGGACATAAACCTTTTTATTACAAGTTACATATTTAATTATAGAGAATTACTGTCATTTTACAATAATTTGTATTTAATTTAAGAAAACGGAAAGATCATGTCTAATTAATATAGTATTCTTCTGTAAAAAATGAGAAATAAATGTAATTTGTCATTACTGTCATAATACTTATAAAATAAGTAATAAAATAACAGGCAGATTGTTCATTTACTGATAAAGTCTGTAATTTTACAGTTTTGTACACTATTTTCAAAGAACAAAAAAACTACTGTAAAAAATTAGAGTCATATACCGTAAAATTAGGATTTATTTTTTTCAGTGCACATATTTAGGGCAGAGAGAGGAAAGGACCATTTCTGGCAAAAAAAAAATGCCCATGGACACTACTCAAAAGAATATCCATATTTCGTAGACAAAAGCAGCTAGAAACTTCAAATAACTTCTAGAGCAATCCAAACAAGTGTGCTAAACTTTCTCTGTTGAGCTTTTCTTTCGTTTTAATGGTTTGCAGTGCTTTATTTAAAAAAATGTGTAAAAATTTAAGGTGTGTTTTATTTATTTTTAATTTATGGGCTAAAATCCCCTACTATAGTGTATATAAGTATTTATTGAGTGATACACACAGTTAGCTGAGGTTGTGCTGATTCTGGGGATGTGTATAACATGATGATACTCTAAAAAATTTTATAGGCAATTCACAAAAGTATGACAAGACGGAAAGTTCTCTATGTGGGTCTCAGAGGGTTAAAAGAATGAGACACGCTGTTGATTAGCCCTAAAGCTTACACACTCAAAAAGATTTAAAGATTTAAAACCAAACGGCTACGATTGAAATACTGAATGTGCTCAGTGTTCAGTCCTTACAGAAATAAATAAAAGATTAAATTACCGTCCATGTTGCCAACATTGAGTAACTGTGGACCGTCAGTTCGTCAGATAAGTCTGCAGAGTGTATGACGTTACTTTTAACTTACTCTTAAAGTTGTTTGAAGAGAAATCAATCAAGAGTAAAATAACCCTGTTTGGATCTACCAGTCCTCCGTCTCTTTTGAGTCTCTTTTCTCAGACTGCTATTTTTAGAGTAACATTTCCCTTTCACTGAGTGTGTGTGTGTGTGTGTGTGTGTGTGTGTGTGGTGGGGGGGAGGGGGTTTTATCATACCAAGTAAAAGTTTGCCCAAACAGAGTGTTTTCATAAGTTTAACTTTATTTATTGTTCATATTTCTCCAACAAAACAAAAAATCAACAATGTTTTACATGCATTAAAACACTCATTCCCAAAGAGTGGGGTTTAACATTTATATCTGCAGTACACATTTGAACCCCATAATGTTTTTTTAAATTTTCTGATCATTATAGCCTATACGTCTACTTTGAAAGGCTCACATTCTGTTTGTCTTGCTGATGAGATATAAAAACTGTTAAGTCCACCTAAATACATATATTTGATCCATCTAAACTTAAATAAGATGATTTTTAATACTTCCAATAAGTGCAGTTGACAATTGGGGTACAAATCCAGAAGAGAATCATTAGTAAGTGCGCAAGCTCCAAATAAGTCAAACTACAGTGTGCTAAATATAAGTGCACACTTAACTAATATGATTTTTAATAACAGAAAACAGTGAGTAAAATACAGGCATTAGTAGACACATGTTCGATTGAAACACTTTTTAAAGTCCCATCTATGTATTATGTTAAAACTGTTAGTTCTATTTGTGGTTACATCATATGCATTGGTTTGCTTGAGGAACGGGACAACGTTTGATACTCAAATAAAAACTTGCTGCTCGCAAAACTGAGAAGCCAATTTGACTTTTTCCTCTCAGCCACGTCTCATCGTTTGTTTTTACTTTCCTATTTTTGCTGCTATTGCTGCTATCCCTGCTATTGCTACGACTGTTGCAAAGACCCCTGCTGCTACACCAAAAAAACCTCCAAACAACACACCTGTTGCAACACCAGCCGCCAGTTTGAACAAAAGCTTCATAGACACTCTGCCTTTTTTCTTCACTGCTCGTAGTATCTCATTGCTGTAGAAACTTCCATTGTTTGCCAGCCATGTCTTCTCGATGGTCTTGAATAGCTGATCCACCTGGAACCGGTTGCTCCTGTATTCGTCCTGTTGCTCGTTCTTCCAGTATTTATTATCGATGACGTGGCACCGGCCTCCACACTTCTTCACCAGATCATTCATTGACTTGTTCTCACGGACTGCATCCTCAATGGTCTGTCCTTCTGGGAGCTGGTCACCATCAGTGAAGAGAATCGTTGCATATTTGAAAACTTCCTCCGAGAAGTAACTCTTTATTGCCATGATGACAGCCTGCTCCAACTCTCTGGATCTCTCTAATTTGATCACAATGAGAAAAGCATGGGGCCCAGGAGCGCACTCTGTGATACACCTCACTATCTCGGGCTTCAGCTCCTCCTCAGGTCTGCTTGTGTTGAAGAAACCAGGAGTGTCGACCAAAGTGATGCTTTTTCCATTGACGGATCTGGTTTCTGCTTGACAGCTACTCGTCTCAGAGCTGAGAGTGTGGCCTATTTTGAATACTTCCTCTCCGAATATGGTGTTAGCCACGCTGCTTTTCCCCGTTCCAGTTTTTCCCAAGATGACAATTCTCATCGTGCTCGTCGCTGAAAGAGAATATTTTCCATCGGTTATCCTGTACATCTGTCAATCGAGACTCAATTACAATAAAAATCCTAATTGGTAAAAACAATGAATAGAGAAAATGTTATGAAGTTGCTGCATTATGGTAATAAGAGAATGACGTATGGCACTTAAAAAGAGGCTCAGAAACATCAAAAACATTATTTTTTTCATTTAAAAAAAAATGCAATACTGCGCCACACCTGAGGTGGTTTACGTTAACCAAAAAAACAAATATATTTGTAGTAATTAAGCATTTAGTTTATTGCAGCTGACAAAGTTCTCTACAACAGTTTTCTCACTAGATATTGATGATGAAGACCAGAGGTCTTCAACGTTCTTTGGGCCAAGGACCCCTTGAACTATAGGGCCCCTATCACATATTGTATAAAATTTTGTTGCCTATTGAACCAGGCCAATAGTTCAGTTTATAGTGCAATGTGTGAAAGTACTTTGCAATGATGTTTATAATGCTAAGCCATTAAAATAATAATTGTTGACGGATTCATATATTTAGAGGACATATTTTAATTATATATTGGCATTTCTACATTACTATTTCACAACATTACATTGTACAAATAGGAAGATTTATATTTGCTTATTTTAGTTTGTATTCATGTTAATGTGCATTTTTTGACATATTAACATTTTTGGAAGAAAAAAGTTTGGGATCAAATAGTTTCAGGGACCCCCTGCAGTAACTCTGTGGATCCCCTAGGGGTAGAAGATCTCTGGCCGATACGTCCACAATGAAAGGTTTACATTCTGTTTGCCTTGCTGATGAGATCAAAAACCTGTAAAATCCATCGAAATGTATAACAGATGAGAGGAAATTAAAAGAATGAGACACACTGTTAACCACCTTTAAATGCATTTATTTGATCCATCCATACTTTACATTACATTTAATTTAGCTGATGCTTTTATGCAAAGTGACTTCCAATAAGTGCATTCGACCATTAGGGTACAAACCCAGAAGAGCTCGAATTAAGTATGTGTGCTAGCGTCAAATAAGCCAAACTACAGAGTGTTACGTTTAAGTAAACACCTAACTAATATGTTATTTATATAACATAAAACAGGAAACATTGAGCAATTTTCAATGAGAGAGCGATAAACAGGCATTAGTGGACACTTGTTCAGTTGAAATACTTTTTAAAGTTCCATGTATGTAATAAGTCACAAACATTTGTTATTTTTGTGGTTACATCACATGCATTGGTTAGCTTGAAGAGAGAATATGTTTGAAACTCAGATAAGAACTTGCTGGTTTAAAATTGAGAGAAGCCAATACAAATTTGTCCTCTCAGCTACGTCTAATCATTTTAGCATGATAGCTAATATGACTCCAACAACAACCGTTGCTCCACCAAAAAGAGCTTTGAAAATTTCAACTAATCCAAAACTTTTCAGTTTGCTCCAAAGCATCTCAAACACGCTGACTTTAGCCTGCCCTCTGATCTCTTCTTCCGAGATGTTTGGTGATGTCGCTCTAATTCGCTCCACCTCTTTTTGTATTTGTTTCTCCACTGCTTGTAGCAACTCATTGGTGTAGAACCTTCCGTTGTTTGCCAGCGATGTCTTCTCTATGGTCTTGAGTAGCTGATCCACCTGGAACCGGTTGCTCCTGTATTCGTCCGGTTGCTCGTTCTTCCAGTATTTATTATCGATGACGTGGCACCGGCCTCCACACTTCTTCACCAGATCATCCATTGACTTGTTCTTGTGGACAAAATCCTCAATGGTCTGTCCTTCTGGGAGCTGGTCACCATGAGTGAAGAGAACCGTTGCATATTTGAAAACTTCCTCCGAGAAGTAACTCTTTATTTCAGTGACGACAGCCTGCTCATGCTCTGTGAATCTCTCCAATTTGAACACAATGAGAAAAGCATGGGGCCCAGGAGCGAACTCTGTGATACACCTCACTCTCTCAGGCTTCATCTCCTTCTCAGGTCTGCTTGTGTCAAAGAAACCAGGAGTGTCGATCAAGGTGATTCTCCTTCCGTTGACAAATCTGGTTTTTGATTGACAGTGACTCGTCTCAGAGCTGAGAGTGTGGCCTATCTTGAATACTTCCTCTCCGAATATGGTTTTAGCCAAGCTGCTTTTCCCCGTTCCAGTTTTTCCCAAGATGACAATTCTCATCGTGCTCGTCCCTGAAAGACAATATTGTCCATTGGTTATCCTGTACATCTGTCTTTTGAGACTCAATTACAATAAAATCCTAATTGGTAGAAAGTTGCAATGGAGAGGGAAAGCGGTATAAAAAAGCTGCATTATCATAATAACAGAATGATGTATGGCACATAAAAAGAGGCTCACAAACATGACGAATAGCATATGTACCTAATTTTTTTATTTTTTTTTAAGCAGGGAAAAAGTTTTATTCTGAGGATCAATCGTCTCCTCCACCCAACACTGCTCTTTGCTGCCATCTCGAGGCAGTTGAAATAAAATGCAATTCTTAGCCTCAGCTGGTGGGTTTATGTTAATAAAACAACAACTTTATTTGTAGTAATGTTACCGTTAGTTTATAGCAGCTGACAAACCTCACAGTTTTCTCACTAGATATAGGAGGGGCCCGAGTTATAAGGTTGTAAATGTTTGTCCTCGCACTCAGGCAGAAAGATTAGAAATAAAGAGAAATCAATGAAGAGTAAAAAAAAATAAATATGTTTGGATCTACCAGTCCTCCGTCCAGTGTCTCTCTTTTGTCCTGGTGTGCTGCTCAGACTTCTATTTTCACTTTAACATTTCCATTTCACTGAATGTGTGTGTGTGTGTGTGTGTGGTTGGTGGGGGGAAGGGTTTTTATCATACCAAGTAAAAGCTTGTTCAAACAGAGTGTTTTCATGGGTTTCACTTTATTTAATGTTCATATTTCTCCAACAAGACAACAAACAAAACAATGTTGTACATGCATTAAGACCAGAGCCGTATATTGCCATAAGTGGACTATGCAGGTGCATAGGGGGCCCCCAAGCTCCAAGTTTTTTTTTCCATGCATCTGTTGCATTTATTGACACAAAGGTGTCTCATTTTTTATACCGTTTATTATTATTTGCTGTAGGTTTGACTTGCTTGGATCAACTTCATGTGTTTAATTTGAATTTCACAAATAAAGGCTGTTTCGTCTTAAAGTGTAACAGATTGGTGCATCTCCATGCATCATCTTAAAGGTTTGGACCCCCCCCCCCCCCCCATCGTTGTTTGACAAAACAGGGGCCCTCGAACACATATTACATACGGCCCCCCAAAGGCAAGAAACGTCTCTGATTAAGACTGTTGTTCGGTGTCGGGACACAGGAGATGTTATTTGGGTCGCCATGACACATGTACAGAATTTCTTCCATAACATTTATATCTGCAGTACACATTTGAACACCATCACATTTTTTTATTATTATGATAATCATCGCCTATACTTCTACTATGAAAGGCTTACATTCTGCGTGATTTGCTGCTTATATATAAAACCTGGTAAATCCACCTAAATATATGACTAATGAGAGGAAATTAATAGAATGAGACATCCTCTTGATTACCACTAAATGCATTTACTTAAGACCTTTTTAAAGTCCCACCTTTGTAACATGTTAAAAATATTTGTTATCTTTGTGGTTACAGCATACATAACATGATTGGTTAGCTCAGACAAGGACTTGCTGGTTACAAATTGAGTACTCTGGTTTAACTGTAGCTGTGATGCTCTTTTGTAGCCCTCATTGGTTTCCCTCAATGGCCGACAGTATTTTATTCATGACAGCCTCTTTTTGCCCTTTCTGCTGCTTCACCTGCCGTTTCTGCGCCCTCTGCTGCATTGCATCCTTCAATACCTCCTGCAACAGCTCCTTCAAAAGCTCCTTCAAAAGCTCCTGCAAAAACCCCTGCCATTATCCCGATGCTATCTCCTCCTGCCATCAACCCTCTCTTTGCTCCCCTTGCAGCACCAAAAAGAGCCCCAAACAACACACCTGTTCCAAAACTTGCCAATTTGATCCAGAGCATCTCAAACACAGTGACTTTAGCCTGCCCTCTGATCTCTTCTTCTGAGATGTTTTGTGATGTCGCTCTAATGCGTTCCTGCTCTTGTTGTATTTGTTTCTCCACTGCTTGTAGCATCTCATTGGTGTAGAACCTTCCGTTGTTTGCCAGCCATGTCTTGTCTATGGTCTTGAGTAGCTGATCCACCTGGAACCGGTTGCTCCTGTATTCGTCCTGTTGTCCGTTCTTCCAGTATTTATTATCGATGACGTGGCACCGGCCTCCACACTTCTTCACCAGATCATTCATTGACTTGTCCTTGTGGACAAAATCCTCAATGGTCTGTCCTTCGGCGAGCTGGTCACCATGAGTGAAGAGAACCGTTGCATATTTGAAAACTTCCTCCGAGAAGTAACTCTTTATTGCCGTGACGACAGCCTGCTCATGCTCTGTGAATCTCTCCAATTTGAATACAATGAGAAATGCATGGGGCCCAGGAGCGCACTCTGTGATACACCTCACTATCTCGGGCTTCATCTCCTCCTCAGGTCTGCTTGTGTCAAAGTAACCAGGAGTGTCGATCAAAGTGATGCTTCTTCCGTTGACAGATTTGGTTTTTGATTGACAGCGAGTCGTCTCTGAGCTGAGAGTGTGGCCTATCTTGAACACTTCCTCTCCAAATATGGTGTTAGCCAAGCTGCTTTTCCCCGTTCCCGTTTTTCCCAAGATGACAATTCTCATCGTGCTCGTCGCTGAAAGAGAATATTGTCCATTGGTTATCCTGTACATCTGCCTTTTGAGACTCAATTACAATAAAAATCCTAATTGGTAGAAAGTCACAACGAAGAGTGAAAGAGGTATAAAATAGCTGCATTATCATAATAACCGAATGATTTATGAACATAAAAAGAGGCTCACAAACATGAAAAATTGCATGTAGAAAATTTTAAAATGAGGGAAGAAAATATAGCCAAGTCAGAGATCTTCATCAGGGGGTCCGTGACCCCTAGGGGGTCCGCAGAGTTACTGAAGGGGGCCCCAGACAAACTTTTTTTCTTTCCAAAATTAAAACAAAAATATACATTACCATGAATACAACATATAATAAAATAATCTTAATCTTCCTATTTGTTTAAGGTTATCTTGTGATGTTATAATGTAGAAATGAATATATGAATCTGTCAAAAAATATATTTGTCTTAGCATTGTATCCATACAGCATTACAAATTAATTTTATACATGGCACTACACTGAAAAAATAACCTTGCTCAAACTATAAGAAAAGATGTCCAGATATCACATCAAAAATATTTGACTTCTCAGAATCTTAATTGAGTCATTTCTTATGACCTGATTATTTTATATTGATGTAAACAATACTGCACTTGACTCAACCTCAATTCTTTGCCTTGATCCAAATTATTTTCTTAAAATTTTAGTAATTGAACCAAACTAATAAATTGAAATTGAACCAACCTTATGTATTCACTTTTAACTGAATTAACTAATTAATTTACATATATCCTAACTATATTTTTCACATTTTATTTGACTTCAAAAATAATTTGTGTTTCCACCTTATAAACTATAAGACACAAAATAAGACACTTGGCCAACAGATTACATTAAATGTATTTATTAATATTTAACATATGAACCATATGCAACGTATTAACACAGAGATGGACAGGGGAGAAGAATCAGAATCCAGAATCACAAGGTCCTGGTGGTTTCTTGCTATTTTTCTCTAGAGTGTTTTATCAAAGAACAGGAGAAGGAGCTTCTTTTATCTGGAACTTCTTGATAAAAGTGGCTTTGTATCTCAGTAACATTATCATAACATTATTATTAGAAAAAAATCATACTCCGTTGAAAGCTGATTGTTTTCACAAATGTAGCACTTGATTGAAGAGACCTTTTGAGTGGAGTCCTGAGAAGGGTAAGATGTTTTTGTCGACCATTACATGTCTTGGACGAACAGGGACAATTTGCATGGATGCATGGATAAGGACAGCAGTCTTTGCATTTCCACATCCGCTAACTGAGAAAACAAAGGAAGAAATAGTGAATTCCCTTACAGGTGATACTGATCTGTGTTGGCTCAATCAACAGAGATAAAAAAAATACAGTAGTCCATTTGCTGCTATGAAAATATATAGATGAGTGAGGGTCTAATATTCAGGGTGATTTGTGAAATGATTAAAAAGGTGATGTGCAGTCTTGATGCAATATGTTACCTGTTCATGTTGGATGAAGATACAGGCTACAGCCAGGGAAATGAAGAGAGCAGCCTTGTGGTTCTGAATGCATACAATATAAAATAAACAATTACTACTCTCTGAAGACCACATATTACAGAACCAAGAAGTAAACATTTCTGGGTGGAGAGTGAGAGAGCTGGTGTGTCTCCAGCAAATGACAGAGCTCAGCTGCAGAGTAGGAAGGCTACTAGCCCAACTAGCTGTCCCAGATGTTAGCAAGTGCTAGCACGTCTCTCGCAGCAGCAGCACCGCTAAATAAAAGAAATACAGTACGAGTGTAGCGCTGGAGCCGCAGACGGACTGTATATAACTAAAGCCTCGAGTGGTAACAAGTATGAGAGCCATTGTAGTGAGCTAGCTTTATGCTTACTTTGGGTAGTGGTTAGCATACACCGCTGACACCCGCTTTCCAGGTCACCACAACGGCTCTCCTGCTCGGTATAACAAAACACTAGAGGCTCCCGTTGTTACCCGCCCACGTCTCCAGCGTTTCACTCGGACTATATTTCCTTTCTTTTACGGTCCTGATACTTGTAAAAGCGTGTCACAAATAAATGTATTATTATTTATGGCCATAACGTTACCGGTAAATGCTAGCTAGCCACCACCAAAGCTAGCTGGCCAGCTTAAATTGGGCTATTCTTTGCACACACACACACAAAACACTAAAACTTTAATTATCAGCGACTGCTTTGCTACTTACGTTTATTTTTGGACGATATCCACATCAAATGGTGCATCTGGTCAGCATGCCGAGAAATACGGGACTTCATATGTGCTCTGACTGTGCAGTGTGCAATTCACATCCGACTCAAACAAAAAAATGTACCTGCAGGTCATGAGGGGGGGGGGGGGGGAATTGAGAGAAATCAAAAACTTTGTTTTGGGTCCTTTAGACGTGTATTTAGTAAGTATAAATCTTGAAAAACGTTGAAGACTTCTGTTCTAGGTGTAAAGCCTGTCTCCTCCAAACATACTCTGTACTGCCATCTAGAGGTGGCTAAAGTAGAGTGCATTGCTGCGTCACAGCTAGGTGGTATAATTAACAAAAAAACAACTTTATTTGTAGTACTTACACAGTTAGTTTATAGCAGCTGACAAAGAACTCCGCAGCAGTTTCTCAGTAGATCTAGATGACGTAGACTACACTGATAAAATGTTGCTAGATTTCGATGCGTCATAAATACCAAACATGTGACTCGCCCTCATGCTTGGCTGCAGCTGTTACTGGTTTGATAGCAGTTCGGCTGCCTGCATGTCTCAGATTAATGTACTGAGTAACTCAACGTGACTGAAACTTTAACTTACTCTCTCAGTTGTTCGAAGAGAAATCAATGAAGAGTAAAATAACCCTGTTTGGATCTACCAGTCCTCCGTCCAGTGTGTCTCTTTTCTCCTGGTGTGCTGCTCAGACTGCTGTTTTTAGTTTAACATTTCCGTTTCACTGAATGTGTGTGTGGTGGGGGTGGGGTTTTTATCATACCAAGTAAAAGCTTTGTTTGCTCAAACAGCATGTTTTCATGTACTTTACTTTATTTATTGCTCATATTCCTCCAACAACCAGAAGGCCTGTTTAACAAAACGATGTTGTACAGGCAGAAAGAGTCGGGTTGGGACACGGCAGATTTACATTCTGTTTGTTTTGCTGATGAGATGAAAAACCTGTTAAATCCACCAAAACGTATAACTGAGAGGAAATTAAAAGAATGAGACACCCTGTTGATTAGCCCTAAAGCTTACACACTGTAAAATATTTAAAGATTTAAAACCAAATAGCTACAATTTGAAATACTGAATATGCTCAGTGTTCAGTCCTGACAGAAATAAATAAAAGATTAAATTACCGTCCATGTTGCCAACAGTAAGTAACTGTGGAGCGTCGGTCCGTCGGATAAGTATGCAGAGTGTATGAGAATGTGTTTCCTGTTTTTGCAGCTTGTTCCACACCCGTCCTATTCCTCCCCGTCCAGTGGTTTTTAAAGTGTGTGTGTGTGGGCGGGGGGGGGAGTTATAACATTACTTTTAACTTTCTCTTAAAGTTGTTCAAAGAGAAATCAATGAAGAGTAAAATCCAGTGTGTCTCTTTTGTCAGACTCCAAACAGACTCAACATTTCCATTTCACTGAATGTTTGTTTGCGTGTGTGTGTGTGTGTGTGTGTGTGTGTGTGTGTGTGTGTGAGTAGAATAGAAAAGGTCTTTATTTGTCATTGTCACATGGACTACACTCAACAAAAATATAAACGCAACACTTTTGTTTTTGCTCCCATTTTTCATGAGATGGACTTAAAGATCTAAAATTCATTCCAGATACACAATATTACCATTTCTCTCAAACATTGTTCACAAATCTGTCTAAATGTGTGATAGTGAACACTTCTGCTTTGCTGAGATAATCCATCCCACCTCACAGGTGTGCCACATCAAGATGCTGATCTGACATCATGATTAGTGCACAGGTGTGCCTTAGACTGTCCACAATAAAAGGCCAACCTGAAATGTGCAGTTTTTTGCTTTTTGGGGGTCTGGGGACTCAGAACCAGTCAGTATCTGGTGTGACCACCATTTGCCTCATGCAGTGCAACACATCTTCTTAGCATAGAGTTTATCAGATTGTCAATTGTGGCCTGTGGAATGTTGGTCCACTCCTCTTCAATGGCTGTGCCAAGTTGCTGGATATTAGTGGGAACTGGTACACGCTGTCGTATACGCCGGTCAAGCACATCCCAAACATGCTCAATGGGTGACATGTCCGGTGAGTATGCTGGCCATGCAAGCACTGGGACATTTTCAGCTTCCAAGAATTGTGTACAGATCCTTGCAACATGGGGCCGTGCATTATCTTGCTGAAACATGAGGTGATGTTCATGGATGTATGGCACAACAATGGGCCTCAGGATCTCATCACGGTATCTCTGTGCATTCAAAATGTCATCAATAAAATGCACCTGTGTTCTTCGTCCATAACAGATGCCTGCCCATACCATAACCCCTCCACCACCATGGGCCACTCGATCCACAACATTGACATCAGCAAAGCGCTCACCCACACGACGCCACACACGCTGTCTGCCATCTGCCCTGAACAATGTAAACCGAGATTCATCCGTGAAGAGAACACCTCTCCAACGTGCCAGACGCCATCAAATGTGAGCATTTGCCCACTCAAGTCTGTTACGGCGACGAGCTGGAGTCAGGTCAAGACCCCGATGAGGACGACGAGCATGCCGTTGAGCTTCCCTGAGACGGTTTCTGACAGTTTGTGCAGAAATTGTTTGGTTATGCAAACCAATTGTTTCAGCAGCTGTCTGAGTGGCTGGTCTCAGACGATCTTGGAGGTGAACCTGCTGGATGTGGAGGTCCTGGGCTGGTGTGGTTACACGTGGTCTGCGGTTGTGAGGCCGGTTGGATGTACTGCCATATTCTCTGAAACGCCTTTGGAGATGGCTTATGGTGGAGAAATGAACATTCAATGCACGAGCAACAGATCTGGTTGACATTCCTGCTGTCAGCATGCCAATTGCACGCTCCCTCAATGCTTGTGGCATCTGTGGCATTTTGCTGTGAGACAAAACTGCACATTTCAGAGTGGCCTTTTATTGTGGGCAGTATAAGGTACACCTGTGCACTAATCATGATGTCAGATCAGCATCTTGATGTGGCACACCTGTGAGGTGGGATGGATTATCTCAGCAAAGCAGAAGTGCTCACTATCACACATTTAGACAGATTTGTGAACAATGTTTGAGAGAAATGGTAATATTGTGTATCTGGAATGAATTTTAGATCTTTAAGTCCATCTCATGAAAAATGGGAGCAAAAACAAAAGTGTTGCGTTTATATTTTTGTTGAGTGTAAATTTAAAGTGCTCTCCAGTCAGTGCAACATTATGAGTCTAAAAAAATATAAAAACAATTTAGTAATGTTACTAGTTCTAAAAGAAACAAATAGCAGCATACACACTCAGTTATCCATACCCAGTACACAGTTAAAACAGTACATACATAGATACATACATACTGTACACACATACCTACAGACATATGGACATGCACATACTTAGCACTATATTTCAGTTGGATAAAAACTGTGTTTGTCCTTGTGTTCAGTGACCTGTACCTTCTGCCTGACGGTAACAGTTCAAACAGGGAGTGACCTGGATAGTGAGTGTCCTTGATAATGTTCTGGGGTTTTTTGAGGCAACGGGCACTGTGTGTTCTGTAAATCTATAACTAGCATTCAGGAAGTACAAGTGCAATGCATTTTGGGTATTTCTTTTCACACAGGAACTCTTTTGCAATGCAAATCACAGTAATAAACTTTGTGTAAATGCAAATTATGCACATTGAATGCATCTAAATTAAATTCTCGTAAACAAACATATGTTGTATTTGTAAACAAATCAATATTCAAAATTCAATAATTCAAATAACTCAAAATATTCAAATGTCAAATATTACATTCAAAGTTACAACACTGTGTAGTTCTTCCAGTGTGGGGAGAGGGGCAGCTGACAATCATTTGGGTGGTGTTGATGACCCTCTGGAGCGCTTTCCTCTGGGCTGCTGTGCAGCTGGTGTACTATATGCCTCATGCAGTATGTTAAGATGCTCTCAATGCAGGCACGGTCAAAGGTCACCAGCAGATTGTGTGTGATGCTCAGAGGTGTTCACGCTTCAGGATAGGCTTTCTTCGATGTGGACTCCAAGAAAGCGAAGGTCTGCTACCCTCTCCACACAGTCCCCGTTGATGAATAGTGGTGTGATCTCTGTTTTCTTCCTCCTGTAGTCCATGATGAGTTCTCTGGTCTTTGAGGAGCAGGAGGGCCCGTTCCAGAAAGCAGGTTTTCCTGTAACTCTGAGTTTGTTAACCCTGAGAAGAGGGATACTCTGAGATATCCGTTCCAGAAAGAGAGGTAACTCAACCTTTAGGTCAGTTACCATAGTAACTGACTCTGTGAACCTAACCTGCTCCCTGGCAGGTTTGCTTCAACAAACCCTGAGTTTCTTCCTACGTGTCTGCGCCTTTTTCCGGAATCTGAACCAACCCCGGTATAAATTGCCGTCCTTTCCTCGTCACCCTAATCGATATGGAAATAACAGCAGCTTTACGTCGGGAGAGGATTTTAATTACTTTGAAGAAAATTACCGTTTTTCCTACCAATCACACATCTAAACAATATTCTCCGACATTTTCAACATTTCATATCGCGGACATAATCCAGATTCTTTGCAGAGCTCTTTAGATTTTTTGCGAACGGGAGTTTTCTGAAAAAGGACATTTCTTTGTTGAAATAACCACTTATATTTACTGTTTAATATGTGAAATATGATTAAAATCATATGCCTTAGTCTACGTGTTTGTGCAATATTCTATATGCTTAATTTTCAGGTGAAGCCACTTTCTTTTTGTGCCTGGGGGGATTACACCTTTATGAAAATGACTATCTGTTGACAGCTGAAAATAAAGACTTATCACCGTTAGATCAGTCGACTGTTTCATTCAGTTATACACGTTAAGTCGGGCTGTAAATGTCTGACACGCCAACTATCTCTACTTTGATGCAGTTACTTTGGTCTGCTTTCTATGGATGAGCTTGTTTTCTACATAAACACTCAGTAATATCTAATAACTCCCTCCCGGTTGCCATGGTGAGTCGTAGTATCGGAGCTCCCTTGATCATGGCTTTGTAGAGTCGGCAGGCACGCGGGTAACTCAGAGTTTACATCCTCAGAGTGGATTGAACTAATTCAGAACTGCTGTTCTGGAACCGAGTGCAAGGGCCCAGGTTGTTAGCCTTGCACCATGTTGACAGTGTGTGTGTGTGGTGGGAGAGGGGATTTATCATACCAAGTAAAAGTTTGCTCAAACAGTGTTTTCATGGGTTTCACTTTTTTATTGTTCATATTTCAACAAACAACAAACCAACGATGTTTTACATGCATGAAGACACTCATTCCCAAAGAGTTCAGTTTAACATTTATGTCTGCAGTACACATTTTAACCCCATAATGTTTTCTTTATTGTTCTGATAATCATAGCCTTTACTTCCTACTATGAAAGGCTTACATTATGATTGCTTTGCTGATTATATATAAAACCAGTTAACCACCTTATATATTCGTGATGAGAGGAAATAATAAGACACCCTGTTGATTACCACAAAATACCTTAATTTGATCCGTCTACACTTAATTTTTAATAACATAAAACAGGAAACCATGAGCGATGGGCAAATACAGGCAATAGCCATATCGACTTTTTCGTCTCATTTGTTTTTACTCTGGTTTAAACTTTTGCTCTGGTGCGCTTTTGCAGAACACCTTGATTTCATCATAGGTGGACTTTACTCCATCCTTGACAGCCTCTTTTGCCCTCTTTGCTGCTTCACCTGGCGTTTCTGCCCCCTCGGCTGCATTGTATCCTGCAACACCTCCTATCACGGCTCCCGTGGCTGCAACCGCTGCTGTCACTGTGCCCATTCCAATCAGAACTGGCTTCAGCCCTGCCAACTTTACCATTACTGCTATTGCTCCAATTCCTCCTATTGCTGCGATTGCTGCGACTATCACTACTGTACCACAAAGAGCTCCTAGCAACGCACCTGTTCCAAAACCTGCCAGTTTGATCCGAAGCTTCTCAAACACACTGACTTTAGCCTGCCCTCTGGTCTCTTCTTCTGACATGTTTGGTGATGTCTCTCTAATGCGTTCCTGCTCTTGTTGTATTTGTTTCTCCACTGCTTGTAGGTTCTCATTGGTGTAGAACCTTCCGTTGTTTGCCAGCCATGTCTTGTCTATAGTCTTGAGTAGCTGATCCACCTGGAACCGGTTGCTCCTGTATTCGTCCTGTTGCTCGTTCTTCCAGTATTTATTATCGATGACGTGGCACCGGCCTCCACACTTCTTCACCAGATCATTCATTGACTTGTTCTTGTGGACAAAATCCTCAATGGTCTGTCCTTCTTGGAGATCGTCACCATGAGTGAAGAGAACCGTTGCATATTTAAAAACTTCCTCCGAGAAGTAGCTCTTTATTGCCGTGACGACAGCCTGCTCCAGCTCTGTGAATTTCTCCACTTTGAACACAATGAGAAAAGCATGGGGCCCAGGAGCGCACTCTGTGATACATCTCACTATCTCGGGCTTCAGCTCCTCCTCAGGTCTGCTCGTGTCAAAGAAACCAGGAGTGTCGATCAAAGTGATGCTTCTTCCGTTGACGGATCTGGTTTTTGATTGACAGTGACTCGTCCCGGAGTTGCTCGTGTGGTCGATCTTGAACACTTCCTCTCCAAATATTGTGTTAGAAAGGCTGCTTTTCCCCGTTCCAGTTTTTCCCAAGATGACAATTCTCATCGTGCTCGTCCCTGAAAGACAATATTGTCCATTGGTTATCCTGTACATCTGTCTTTTGAGACTCAATTACAATAAAAATCCTAATAGGTAGAAACAATGAATAGAGAAAGTGTTGTTATAAGATAGCTGCAAGTCTGCTTTAACTTTTTTTTAAAGGGAGGGAAAAAGAATAGTCATCCAAGTGTAAAGCCTGCAAACTGTAAAAGATGACCCTTCTGAGGATCAAACGTCTCCTCCACCCAACGCTGCTCTGTGCTGCCATCTAGAGGCGGTCGAAATAGAGTGCAATTCTGTGCCACAGCTGGGGTGGTTTATGTTAATTAAACAACAACTTTATTTGTAGTAATGTTATTGTTATTTTATAGCAGCTGACAAACCTCACAGTTTTCTCACTAGATATAGGAGGGGCCCCCAGTTATAAGGTTGTAAATGTTTGTCCTCGCACTTGAGATAAGAAAACTGTATCTACCAGTCCTCCTGCTCAGACTGCTTTTATTTTAGTTTCACTTTCATGTACTGTGTGTGTGTCTAACATAACGATGTACAGGCAGAAAGAGTCGGGTTGGGACACAGCAGATTTACATTCTGTTTGTTTTGCTGACCTGTTAAATCCACCAAAATGTATAACTGAGAGGAAAATAAAAGAATGAGACACCCTGTTGATTAGCCCTAAAGTTTACACACTGTAAAAGATTTAAAGATTTAAGACCAAACAGCTATGATTGAAATACTGAATATGCTCAGTGTTCAGTCCTGACAGAAATAATAAAAGATTAAATTACCGTCCATGTTGCCAACAGTAAGTAACTGTGGAGCGTCGGTTTGTCGGATAAGTCTGCAGAGTGTATGAGAATGTGTTTCCTGTATTCACAGCTTGTCCCTCTTTTTCTTCGACACGCCCGTCCTAACCTACGGTTTAAATCACTTCCTCCCAGTCCAGTGGTTTTCAAACTGGGGAGGCACGACCCCTAGTGGGGGCGTGGAGTTATAACATTAAAAGTGTTTGCTCCCGCAGGAAGGCAGAAAGATAATACAACAAAAAAACGTATTAACACTGATTCACAATTGATAGTGAAACTTCAAATAAAATGTTCCTGCAATACATTTCTCATATTTTCTTCTTGATTTATTGAATTTTGATTGAATGTAAAACAAAGAATTTATAAAAATATAAATGGAAAACACCGAATTTGGGAAAAAATTCAAGGGATTTCATACGGCCCTCGGTGAGTGTAAATATAAATGATGCATCGTTCTTCTGCGCTGCTGGATAGCAGATCATGGACAAGCTTGTGAAAGGAGGTAAAGCAGAGCCTGAAATCACACACTTTAAATTCAAATATGTATTGGTTGAACTGAAACCTTTATTAATTTATCTGGACAACCCCTTATTAACAAGAGACAATAAGACAGATATTAAACAATGTGAGGCAGTAAATACATTCTTCTCCCTCTCCTGCTGTCCCAGTGTGTTGACTTGGATTTTAACAGCATTAACACATTGTTGTTGTTTTTTGTCACATCATTATGTAAAAAAAAAACCTTTTACACGGTTCACGTTCCACGTTCGAGGTAAAACGCGTTCACTCCTTTGTCGTATCAACTTGCATTCACGACTGGACATCAAAAGGGAAGAGTCCTGTGTTCTAAACTTTTCTGCAAAGCCACTTTCCTCCTCCCCTCGCCCTCTCAGGCACTGACGAACACCAGTCTGGCAGTGTAGGCCAGGTCGGCGAGGTAAAGCAGGAAGTTGAGGGCCGTGAGCACCGCCACCGCGATCAGCTCCGGCAGCGCAGTCCTTCCCTGCTGGCTCCGCTTGTCGAACTGGAACACGGGAAGAGAATGTGTTTCTTGTATTCACAGCTTGTTCCTCTTTTTCTTCGACACACCTGAGTTATATCGTTACTTTTAACTTGCTCTTAAAGTTGTTCAAAGAGAAATCAATGAAAAGTAAATTAACCCTGTTTGGATCTACCAGTCCTCCGTCCGGTGAGTCTCTTTTCTCCTGGTGTGCTGCTCAGACTGCTTATATTTTAGTTTCACTTTCATGTTCTGTGTGTGTGTGTGTGGGGGGGGGGGGGTTTGCTCAAACAGAGTGTATACATAGGTTTCATTTTATTTATTGTTCATTTTTCTCCAACAAAACGACAAACCTACAATGTTGTACATGCATGAAGACACTCATTCCCATAGAGTGGGGTTAAACATTTATATCTACAGTACACATTAAACCCCATAATGTTTTCTTTTTGTTCTGATAATCATAGGCTATACTTCTACTATGAAAGGCTTACATTCTGTTTGCTTTGCCGATTATATATAAAACCAGTTAAATCCACCTAAATGTATAAGTGATGAGAGGAAATTTAAAAAACACCTGTGATTAGGTCTCATCATTTGTTTTTACTCTGGTGTAACCTTTGGCTCTTTTGGAGAACACCTTGATTTCATCACAGGTGGACAGTACTCCATCCTTGACAACCTCTTTTGCCCTCTTTGATGCTTCACCTGGCGTTTCTGCCCCCTCGGCTGCATTGTATCCTTTAACACCTCCTATCACGGCTCCCGTGCCTGCAACCGCTGCTGTCACTGTGCCCATTCCAATCAGAACTGGCTTCAGCCCTGCCATAGTTACCACTGCTCCTATTGTTCCAATTCCTCCTATTGCTGCGATTGCTGCGACTATCACTACTGTACCAAAAAGAGCTCCTAGCAACGCACCTGTTCCAAAACCTGCCAGTTTGATCCAAAGCTTCTGAAACACAGTGACTTTAGCCTGCCCTCTGATCTCTTCTTCTGACATGTTTTGTGATGTCTCTCTAATGCGTTCCTGCTCTTGTTGTATTTTTTTCTCCACTGCTTGTAGGTTCTCATTGGTGTAGAACCTTCCGTTGTTTGCCAGCCATGTCTTGTCTATGGTCTTGAGTAGCTGATCCACCTGGAACCTGTTGCTCCTGTATTCGTCCTGTTGCTCGTTCTTCCAGTATTTATTATCGATGACGTGGCACCGGCCTCCACACTTCTTCACCAGATCATCCATTGACTTGTTCTTGTGGACAAAATCCTCAATGGTCTGTCCTTCTTGGAGATCGTCACCATGAGTGAAGAGAACCGTTGCATATTTGAAAACTTCCTCCGAGAAACAGCTCTTTATTGCCGTGACGACAGCCTGCTCATGCTCTGTGAATTTCTCCACTTTGAACACAATGAGAAAAGCATGGGGCCCAGGAGCGCACTCTGTGATACATCTCACTATCTCGGGCTTCAGCTCCTCCTCCGGTCTGCTCGTGTCAAAGAAACCAGGAGTGTCGATCAAAGTGATGCTTCTTCCGTTGACGGATCTGGTTTGTGATTGACAGTGACTCGTCTCAGAGTTGCTCGTGTGGTCGATCTTGAACACTTCCTCTCCAAATATTGTGTTAGAAAGGCTGCTTTTCCCCGTTCCAGTTTTTCCCAAGATGACAATTCTCATTGTGCTCGTTGCTGAAAGACAATATTGTCCATTGGTTATCCTGTACATCTGTCTTTTGAGACTCAATTACAATACATTACAAAAATCCTAATTGGTAGAAACAATGAATAGAGAAAGTGTTTAAAATAGCTGCATGTTTGCTGTATCTAATTTTTTTTTAAAGGGAGGGAAAAAGAATAGTCATCTAAGTGTAAAGCCTGCAAACTGTAAAAGATGACCCTTCTGAGGATCAGAAGTCTCCTCCACCCAACGCTGCTCTGTACCAGGGGCGAGGCCAGGGGGGGAAAGGTTAGGACGATTCCAAGGGCCCGGCACTGACAGGGGGCCCTTTGAGGGGCTAATAATATTATTTTAATAATGTTGCCCTGTTTAGGCTTTTGAAATAAAATGTATAATTTCGTCTCTTAAAATAAGCAAATTGAACATGGTTGTCGTTTTCTGTAACATTTTTATAACAACATTTCATGTTGTCATTTACCCCGTCCCCCCTCTCTTTTTGGTACAGTCTGATTCTGGCAGAGCGGGACACGTGAAATGTGTATGCTCAGAGCATGATCAGCTGTTCTGACGTGGGCGCTACCGCTGCTTGCAGGTGCCTGCAGTCGCTAAGCAGGACTGATGGGTCGTTAAGTGAAATGAACTATGAAGTCCGGTCACCAAAAGCGTAAAGAGAAGCAGCAGAAAGCTGAGAGGGAGAAAAAGGGCAGACAACTTGTCACTCAGTTTTTCCCAAAGAAAGGTATTAGTCACTCACCTTGGTGTTTACAATATGCTAGCGAATGATAGACCAACAGATTTCGTATTAACGTGGTTGGATTAGCCTATCAAGAGAACAATTTACAGTTAGCAGTGCAGTGCCATTTTATTTAAATTATCTACCTTTATTGCCACGGGAGATCAGATTAATATGTAATGTAGGTCTGCACAAAACTAGATGAACTTGTGTGATAAACTAGGCTAATATGCAAGATAAAATATTACATTATGCTGGTGCTAATAACCAGTTTCATAACTAATAAGGTGCCCTCAACATGCACAGATTCAGCCTCAGGAGGACACCTGCTCTCAATCCAAAACCCAGTTGAAGGAGAAGGAGGTGAGCAATACAATCCATAGATAAAGGCTTTAGGGTTAAAACAGGGTTTATACAGGGAGCAGCTACCAAGGTAGTTGGCCTATTAAAGTTTTGGTGATAACAGACAACAGGCTGAATTAGGCTGAAAAGACTGTTACCTTAAAATGGAAAATCCATGGTCACTAAAATTAATTTAAGATATTTCTTTTCTTTCATGAGCAAAATTGTTAGGCTACTTAGTATGGAGTTCATTTAAATGCAATGTTAATGTGGTGAGAGAACTTGCATGCATCACTGTATCAGTATGGATTTATAACAGACTGTATTATGCACATTATGGATACTTCAGAGCCAGGTCCCTCTTCAGGCCATGATGCAGCAGCCAGAGAGGAGGAAATGAAGGAAACAGAGGAATTAATTTTGAAATCGTGATTACTGATAATGTTTGCCGGAGAGCTCTGGCTCTGAAGTATACATAATGTGCATCTATTATAAATCCGTACTGATACAGTGATGCATGCAAGTTGTTTCAACACATGAACATTTAGAATTAACTCCATACTAAGTAGCCTAACAATAGTTCCTCATGAAAGAAAAGAAATATCTTAAAGTCTAATTCTGACAGTGGTGCATTTAAAATGATGCCATCAAATGATGTTATCACCTAAACATGCTAGGTACATGATCACATTGCAGCATACCTTTTCGCAAAATAAGAGGGGGGGGCCTAAAATTTTAATCTGTCATGGGGCCCAAGATTTCTGGCGGCGCCCCTGCTCTGTACTGCTATCTAGAGGCGTTCGAAATAAAGTACAATTCTGTGTCTCAGCTGGGGTGGTTTATGTTAATAAAACAACAACTTTATTTGTAGTAATGTTACCGTTAGTTTAAAGCAGCTGAAGAAGCTCACAGTTTTCTCATATAGGAGGGTTATAGGGTTGTAAGTGTTTGTCCCCGCACTCAGGCAGAAAGATAAGAAAAAAAGAGTAAAAAAAAAACATGTTTGGATCTACCAGTCCTCCGTCCAGTGTGGCTTTTCTCCTGCTGTGCTGGGGCCCGTTCAAAAGCAGGTTCAACAAACTCTGTACCTAACTATGAACTCTGAGTCAACCAACTCTAAGATGGGCAACTCTGAGTTTTCGGTTCTAGAACAGCAGTTCTGAGTTCTTTCAATCAACTCTGAGTATGACAATCGTGAGTTGCGTGCGTTCTTGCCGACTCTACAAAGCCATCATCAATGGAGCTCCGATACTACGATTCACCATGGGAGAGCGTGATTAGATATTACTGAGTGTTTATGTAGAAAAGGAGCTCATCCTTAGAAAGCGGAGCAACGTAACTGCATCAAAGTAGAGACAGTTGTCGTGGCGGACATTTACAGCCCGACTTAACGTGTATAACTTAATGAAACAGTCGATTGATCTAATGGTGATAAGTCTTTATTTTCAGCCATGCAGAGTGACACTGTGGTGTAAAGGTTGGCAACGCTGCCTACGGTGCAGGCGACAGGGGTTCGACTCGTAGTAGTGGAATGAACAAATAATAATTTTCATATTGGTGTAATCCCACAGGCACAAAAAGAAATTTAAGCATGAAAATATTGCACAAATACGTAGACTAAGGCATATGATTTTAATCATATTTCACATATTAAACAGTAAATATAAGTGGCTATTTCAACGAAGAAATGTCCTTTTTCAGAAAACTCCCATTCGCAAAAAAATCTTAGGAGCTCTGCAAAGAATCTGGATTATGTCCGCGATATGAAATGTTGAAAATGTCGGAGAATATTGTTTAGATGTGTGATTGGTAGGAAATATGGTAATTTCCTTCTAAGTAATAAAAATCCTCTCCCGACGTAAAGCTGTTAGAATCACTTTTATTTCCGTGTCGATTAGGGTGACGAGGAAAGGACGGCACATTTTTTTTCAGGGTTGGTTCAGATTCCGGAAAAAGGCGGAGACATGTAGGAGAAACTCAGGGTTTGTTGAAGCAAACCTACCAGCGAGCAGGAGGTGTGTGTGTGTGTGTGTGTGTGTGTGTGTGTGTGTGTGTGGTGGGGGAGGGGTTTTTATCATACCAAGTAAAAGCTTTGTTTGCTCAAACAGCATGTTTTCATATACTTTACTTTATTTATTGCTCATATTCCTCCAACAACCAGAAGGCCTGTCTAACAAAACGATGTACAGGCAGAAAGAGTCGGGTTGGGACACAGCAGATTTACATTCTGTTTGTTTTGCTGATGAGATGAAAAACCTGTTAAATCCACCAAAATGTATAACTGAGAGGAAATTAAAAGAATGAGACACCCTGTTGATTAGCCCTAAAGCTTACACACTGTAAAAGATTTAAAGATTTAAAACCAAACGGCTACGATTGAAATACTGAATGTGCTCATTGTTGAGTTCTGACAGAAATAAATAAAAGATTAAATTACCGTCCATGTTGCCAACAGTAAGTAACTGTGGAGCGTCGGTTCTTCGGATTAGTCTGCAGAGTGTATGAGAATGTGTTTCCTGTATTCACAGCTTGTTCCTCTTTTTCTTCGACACGCCCGTCCTAACCTACGGTTTAAATCACTAGGCTTGTTCAGGACTGTCTTGGCTTGACTTGACTTGACTTATCACGTCAACGAGAGCTGCAGGTGTCTGAGGGGGCGGGCTCTAAAAGAGACGACAGCCAAACGCCGTCAAGTCGGACAACAAAGTCAACGTGACTATGGTGCTCAAGCGATAGAACACAGCAGCAAGCCAAAGAGGATATGTTATATATATGTATATGTGTGTGTGTGTGTGTGTGTAACAGAGTTGAAATGCACCTTTATTATTTATTATATTTTGTTTGTGAATTTTATCTTATCTAAATAGTTTTCTTTCCTTTTTGCCTCTAAGAGGACGTTTTGCTTTCTTTTTGTCTCTCCTGGGCACCTGTAGTCCTACAGGTTTGTGTAGCCCCTCCCTTCTTCCCCTCACAGAAATGTTTACCATGGCTGAGGGTGAGTTTCGGCTTGGAAAGTTCCGCCGACATTTTTGTTTGTTTTCCATGAAAATGTGGTCTTGTCAGTGAATGTGTGAGGAAAAGTGTGCATGAAGGATGTAAATATGTTTAGCTGTGTTTTTCACAAGGTTTTAAGTTCAGATATCACTTCAATTATTATTTTGATACGAGTATTGGCGCCACTCGGCTGCCTCGTGTAAAGCTACATGAGACTGTTGTGTTGTGTGTGTGTGTGTGTAATGAGTGCTCCTCTGTATGTTTAGGTGTTAGCCAAAAAGACGGATGCCGACATTTTGTGTATGATTGTCGCCCGCAGGTTTGTGGTTTTATTTTATGTTCTAAAGTTTTAAACGTAGTAAATTCTGTGTGTTTTTGTTCTGCCATAGGATGGCGCTATTCATTCAGTCAATACACACCTCATGTTTTACCGATAGTTTGTTTTTGTAATTTTCTTTTAAAGTATTGAAGAAAAATGTGTAACGCACAGAAATGTTTACCATGGCTGAGGGTGTTAGCCAAAAAGACGGATGCCGACATTTTGTGTATGATTGTCGCCCGCAGGACTGGAGAGAATAAATGCTGTGAACACAGAACCTGTCTCCTTATTGTGCCGACCCAAAAGCGTTACATGTGTATATATATATATATATATATATATATATATATATATATATATATATATATAAATCTCCTCCTCACCCCTGGTGGGGTGGTATCTGTGTCATCCTCAACCTCGGGTCCTCTACCAGAGGCCTGGGAGTTTGAGGGTTCTGCACAGTATCTTAGACTGCACTCTTCTGGACTGAGGCTTCAGATGTTGTTCCTGGGATCTGTTGGAGCCACTCTCCCAGTTTGGGGTTTACTGCCCCGAGTGCCCCCACTACCACGGGGACCACGCTAGCCTTGACCTTCCACATCTGTTCCAGCTGCTCTTTCAACCCTTGGTACTTCTCAATTTTCTCGTGTTCCTTCTTCCTGATGTTGGCGTCAGCTGGGATCGCCACATCTATCACCACCACTGTCTTCTGCTCTTTGTCCACCACCACTATGTCCAGTTGGTTAGCCAGGAGCTGTTTGTCAGTCTGGAAGCTGAAGTCCCACAGAACCTTGGCCCTGTTGTTCTCAGTCACCTTCTGTGGTATGGCCCATTGGGATTTGGGTACTTCTATTCCATACTGGTTACAGATGTTCCTGTGTACTATCCCAGCCACTTGGTTGTGCCTCGCCATGTACGCTGATCCAGCTAGCATCTTACATCCTGCTACTATGTGCTGGACTGTCTGGCCTCTATGGCTCTTTTGCTTATGGCCTGTTCTTGTGCTGCCATGGTTAGTGCCTCTGTGCTGTCTGTCAGTCCTGCATTTTCCAGCCACTGGTAGTATTTCTTGATATCAGCCACTTCTTCTATCTGACGATGGTACATGCCATGTAGGGGCTTGTCCCTCCATGTTGTCTGCTCCTCCTCCCTCGGCCTCCCTCTTTCCGCTTAGTGTATAGCCTCAGGGTGCTGGACTTGGGTTGGAACCCTCCCTGCATGGTGAGGAGCTTTCTAGTCATGATATCTGAGGCTTCTATCTCCTCCTTTGGCCAGTTTATGATACCAGCGGGGTATCTCATGACTGGTAGTGCGTACATGTTGATGGCTCGGACCTTGTTCTTACCATTCAGCTCACTTTTCAGGACCTGCCTTACTCTCTGGAGGTATTTGGCTGTGGTTGATTTCCTTGTGGCCTCTTCATGGTTTCCATTAGTCTGTGGGATGCCAAGGTACTTGTAGCTGTCTTGGATATCACCTATGTTGCCCTCTGGTAGGTCGATCCCCTCAGTCTTGATCATCTTGCCTCTCTTGGATCCATCCGGCCACACATATATATATATATATATTAGAGTTGGGCGGTATCCAAATTTTGATACCGTCAAACCTCCTCCCTATTTTACCCCGGTATACGGGATTACCGCAACGTCACCAAACTCATTAGTTTAGCTTCCCTGCCCGGGCCGAAAATTTCCCACCACTACCCTCGGGCTGGGTCGGGCCGGGCCTTTAAACAAGCGTTTGTGTTCGTTCTTTTTTTTTTTTTTTTCTATCATTGCATTATGCCTAGCCTTCTTCCCTAATCTTAGGAGAAGGCTAGGCATAAACATTAAATATTATTGGGTATATGTTTAGCAGAGTAGGTCTACGTAAGAAATGTGTACAAAGTTACACAAAGTTAAAAAAAAAGACGCTACACATAGTGCACACGCATCATTCATAACGGTTCCGCTCTGTGCAGCTAAATCAAAGAATAAAGGAGTTACGCTAAAGTGCAACATGGAACTTGGAGACATAAAGGGTAAATTAAAAACAGGACCATTAACATTGAGCAAGTCATCAGGAAAGTCTGAGGTAGGGGATCATTTCAAGTGACTAGTGGGAGAAGGCGATAACATACGTGTCGGCTTTGTCCAGTCATATCCTATCTGCGGCACTAACGTAGCCTAAAAATCCGCCTACTATCACCTCAAAAATGTAGCAAGACTTAGAGGGCTCATGTCAGCTCAAGACTTAGAAAAACTTGTACATGCCTTTATTACTAGTAGGCTAGACTACTGTAATGGTCTCCTTGCAGGTCTTCCCAAAAAAACTGTCAGGCAGCTACAGCTTGTTCAGAACGCTGCTGCTAGAGTTCTTACAAAGACCAAAAAATGTGAGCACATTACACCAATTCTTAAATCCTTACATTGGCTCCCTGTATGTCAGAGGATTGATTTCAAAATCCTCCTGCTCACATATAAATCACTACATGGTCTAGGACCGAAGTATATCACTGATATGCTCCCACTACATAAGCCTTCTAGACCACTAAGATCTTCTGAGACCTATCTGTTAGTGATTCCCAGAGTAAACAACAATCACGGGAGAGCATCATTTAGTCACTATGCAACAAATAGCTGGAATAAACTTCCTGAAGATGTTAGACTTGCCCCAACTCTGACCACTTTTAAAACTAGACTGAAAACTTTTATGTTCACCATAGATTTCTGCTAAATCTTTTAATGTCTGCACTGTTTTTAATTATTGCAAATATGTTTTTATTCTCCTTTCTTTCTGTAATGCATTTTAATTTTGCCTTTATTTTCTTTTAATTCTTCTATTTTTTTCACTTTGTTGTATGATGTGAAGCAGAACGCGCACAGGCTCGGGTCGGACTAACCTCTACTTTTCATTAGGTCAGAACCCGAAAAACTGCCAAACTGCAGAAGTCGTGTTCTTCTTTGAGACCAGGTCACTCGGTGCGCGACTCGCCATCTTTCCTCTCTCTCTCTCTCTCTCTCTCTCCTATATAAGTGCATTGCATTTTTTTAATGACGGTATTGAAACTGATACCGTTGCTATTTTTAAGACCCTGGAACACATACATATACACATACACACACACACACACGCAAGGCAACATGTGGAAGGCATTCTTTTTTCCCAGTATATTTGTATTATCATTCTATGTTTGTATTAACCAGACCTCACATATAAATAGGCAGGCTCACAGCACAATGCACAGAACTTTAGATCAAGCCATGAGATCAATGCGACCAAAATAAAAAGTATCATTTCACCACAAGGTGGCCGCCGAGTGCGGACCTGAACACACGTCATTGTACTTTTAACCAATGAGAACCATTCCGCTGTAGCGGAGGTGTGGACAAGCCAGTTGCAGCCACCGTAGACCGCGCTGCCAAGCGCCGCAAGAAGCGGCTCTTAAAAACTTGTTCCCGCGATGTTTTGTGTCACGTGATATGGTCGCGACCCTGTGACGTCTTTGCAGTCGGCTGCTAAGTCGGACACAATTCTAGCCATCATGCATCGCTTTCAACCCACAATACATCACGTTAGGTAGCGCGCTGCAGGCGGCTACATCAAGTCGAATTCCCCTACTTTCTCCAAGTCCAGTGGTTTTCAAACTGGGGAGGCACGACCCCTAGTGGGGGCGTGGAGTTATAACATTAAAAGTGTTTGCTCCCGCAGGAAGGCAGAAAGGTAATACAACAAAAAAACGTATGAACACTGATTCACAACTGAAAGTGAAACTTCAAATAGAATGTTTCTGCAATACATTTCTCATATTTTCTTCTTGATTTATTGAATTTTGATTGAATGTAAAACAAAGAATTTAGAAAAATATAAATGGAAAACACAGAATTTGGGGAAAAATTCAAGGGATTTCATACGGCCCTCGGTGGGTCTAAATATAAATGATGCATCGTTCTTCTGCGCTGCTGGATAGCAGATCATGGACAAGCTTGTGAAAGGAGGTAAAGCAGAGCCTGAAATCACACACTTTAAATTCAAATATGTTTTGGTTGAACTGAAACCTTTATTACTTTATCTGGACAACCCCTTATTAACAAGAGACAATAAGACAGATATTAAACAATGTGAGGCAGTAAATACATTCTTCTCCCTCTCCTGCTGTCCCAGTGTGTTGACTTGGATTTTAACAGCATTAACACATTGTTGTTGTTTTTTGTCATATCATTATGTAAAAAAAAAACACTTTTACACGGTTCACGTTCGAGGTAAAACGCGTTCACTCCTTTGTCGTATCAACTCGCATTCACGACTGGACATCAAAAGGGAAGAGTCCCGTATTCTAAAATTTTCTGCAAAGCCACTTTCCTCCACCCCTCGCCCTCTCAGGCACTGACGAACACCAGTCTGGCAGTGTAGGCCAGGTCGGCGAGGTAAAGCAGGAAGTTGAGGGCCGTGAGCACCGCCACCGCGATCAGCTCCGGCGGCGCGGCCCTTCCCTGCTGGCTCCGCTTGTCGAACTGGAACACGGGCCAGATGATGGTGGCCGTCAGGTACATGATGACCGCCAGGAGCCCGTAGGCCGACAGGAACTTGGAGAAAGGGACGGGGAGGCGTCCGGTGCACTCACCCACACACAGCAGCACCACGGCCATGGAGAGGATGAAGCAGATGCAGTACACGGCCATGCACCACTTGAGCGCCGCGTGGTGGTCGTACGACACGGGGTTGCTGACCAGGATGAAGATAATGCAGGCCACGAAGGTCTGGCACACCTTCAGCAGGCCGGGAGTTGTAGCCATGTAACCCGCCACCTCCCCCGGCCTCGCTTTAGTCAGGCTGACCTCCGCCATGTAGGCCACCGTCGCCAGGCAGGAGAAGACGGTGGAGGCGATGCGGCAGTCGCGCGCCTCGCTGGAGTAGCGCTGGTTCCTGAGGAAGAACAGCGGGAAGATGATGGAGGCGGAGAGGCAGAGGAGGGAGGCGTAGCAGGCGATGGTGATGGGGAAGTTGGTCCAGGACACCGGGATTCGGGCCTGGAGGCCGAACAGCTCCACCAGCAGGACCAGCAGGGTGCAGGCGAAGCTGAACGCCCAGCAGAAGATGCACCAGTCGGCCATGCCCCCTCCCAGGTTGGCGCCGTGCGCCGCGACGCTGAACGCCACGCAGGTGAACAGCAGGGCGGCGACGCGCACCCACAGCAGCTGGGAGGTGGGCACCACGATCAGCGGCATTGTGGGACGTCGCAATCGGTCGGGGAGTTGAAAGCGGCTTCGAGTCTTTGTGTGAGATCCCGTTTGCAGCTTGTCACACGGCCTGTTGATGTCCGTCACATATTCTGCAGAATGACAGTAAAAAAAGAATTATTTTATTTTATTTTTTTATGCAAACATTACATCACATCCTCTGGTTATTTGCAGTCCTATTCATGATGCCTCCTTTAAGACCCAACATCCCACGATGAAGAAATGCTCCATTATATTCTCATCAGACTCAGAAAGCTATTTAGATCTTCAACAAGGGGTCCACGAGTCAAAAGTAACACATGAATACATCCTATAATAAGCAAATATAAAGGTTCTAGTCCAGTTCCCATGTGTTAAGATAAGGTGGGAGAAGGGAAAATTAAAGGGGAATACACTTTACACGGTTAACAGAAGGGGGGACCTTAACTTCTGGAGGAGGAGGGGTGTTTTCTTACACGTGGCACTGTTTTCTTTCAAATATATTTCTGATTGACTTTGAACTTAACCCAAAGAAAAGCCAAGACTGCTGCTTCGCAGGCCCGAGGACGGTGCATGGTTCATGGAGGAAAACACACCCTGCCAATTCTTCTCTGCTACCGCCGCCCCCACAAAAGAAAAACAAACCTATTTCACCCTGTATCCATTCACTCGGGTCTCCTCCTGTGTTTGTAATGAGACGCGCAAACAGGAAGCAGCTCTGATGAGGAGCTAATGGCACTTCCGCAGGAAGTTTATGATGATAATAATACAATTATAAAAAAAAGTTCTTTAACAGAAGCTTTAATGCATGATGATCAGGTGAAATCTGGTGAGTTTAAACATATGCTGCACATGATATGTGTGTGTGTGTGTGTGTGTGTGTGTGTGTGTGCGCGCGCACAGGAAACCCATACTTTTGTGTTTGCGTTCTCCTTGATGATTAAATACCACGCGTGCCATAGAGTTGACTCTCATTCTGGTATATATAATATGTATAACTGTATATTGGTCGAATGGCTGAACAGACAAAAAGCCTCTTATAAAACTAACCCACACACCTGGAATGATAGTTATAGATCCCCCTAATCTTGTAGATCCCCATTGAAGCTGCGGGGATCAGACTTTGCGAAAGCAGGGAGATTTGCTTTAAAACGGGACTATTTAAAGAGGTTTTCCGTCCCCAAATAGCGGACACGCCGCGCCCTGCGCTGCGCTATTCTTCTCTGTTCCACAAATAGACCGTGGTCATATCTACACGTGGGATGAAATGTATATATATATTGTTAAACAGAAGTTTGAAGAGTGATCTTACCGATTTCTTGCCTCGTCTTTCATGTTTTTTGTCGTAAGCTTAGAAGTTCCTGTAACACCGCGCGTACTTGGAGACGCATCACCCTCTCTCCTCCGCCGGTACCTCCCAGCAGAATGCGTCCCACGCCCTTCACTGGCCATATAAGGTAAACTGTTGAATCCCTCGCCGAGCCTCGGTTAGGTCATAACACGTTCTCTTCTCAAGTGTTTCATATTGCGTCATTTATAGAAAAGAGGAAAAAAGGTCTCTGAACCTGACATCTCAGGAGATGAGAGCAGAGTGAAACGTGCATTCAGTGCAAAACATGCATTGTTGTAATAAAGTATGAAAATCTGTAAATCACTTAAAGTATAGCACTTTCCGTACAAGCAGACGTCATAAACCCTGAAAAACGTATATGCCAAAGAGTTAATTGCACTATAAATAATGCAGTGGAAGTTTTGTGGCCTCATATTTTAATGCGTAAACAGGGATTACTGAGGTGCTAAGTATTTATTATATAGAATGAATATTGTTTTGCCATATTTGATTATGTCAAAACAAATGCAGTGAAGGTTGAACATTTTTTCATTTTCTCTGCCGTCTTTCTCTTTAATGAAAAAGTCTTACAAAGTTAAATTTGTTTAATGTATTCAGATTTCGGATGCATTTTTTTCCTTCCCCTATGTCAGTTTACTAGCAGCCTCCACGGATCCGTAATAGTGCAAACCACCTGCACCTCCAGGGTCCGTCCAGAAGGGGGTGCTGATGTGCTGTTTTTATGATCTTTGAGAACATGGTAGTGGATCAGCGGCCAGTCAAGACGCCAGGACAACAACACATCAGAGATCAAGATTTCCAAGGACTGGGATTTTTTAAAAGGGGGCAATACATATATAAATATGCAACGATAACATATAGGTCTTCTGGCAGACAACGATAGGATATCCTGATTTTACCACCGTCGCTTGCGGGGGGAAAAAAGACCCGAGGTGGAGCTTTGCTGGGATCGTATTGCCTTCTAGCTAACTGGCTAGCATGCAGCTTTAGTGTTTGTATTTGCACGAAAACTGGACTCTGGGATTTATCGAGCTGGGATTTTGCACCGACGGCCACGATCTCGACCACTTTTTTTAAAAAACACCCGTCGCATGCAGTTAAAGTCATGCTGGCCTTTCGCCCTGCATACATAGCTGGTTAGCTAGCCAGCTAGCTCGCTAGAGGACCGACTCGTTGGCGCAGCTGAGAGGCGGACCAGCGGCGCTTTCGGCCGGGCGCGAGGACCAACGCCATGCCGCGGCTTGAAAGCGGCCCATCCATAGAGCTAACTTTAGGAAGCTAACAGCCAGCTGGATGTAGCAGGCCGCTCCAAATGGTTGATATCACTCCTCCTCCTCCTCAGCCAGCTAATTAGATAAGTCACAACTCAAACATAATCGAGAAGCACATTTTTAACTTTCTTTCAGTCTGCGCGGCGCTTTCAGTTTTATAACGGCGGAGCTAGTTAATGCCGGCTAATCTGCTAATTAGCTAGCTAGCGTCGTTAGCGTAGCAACTGGAAAGCCAACGGCAGCGTCGGGGTCGGTCGTTGTTTTACAGTGTGCAACTAAATTGACTAAAGTTTTTTACACTTGGGCTCGGAGACGTTGCGGTAATGGACGTGTTTGCTCATCGTTAAACACTCGAGTTGTGTATTGAGACGTTAGCATCGGCTAGTTTAACGCAACACACATCGGTACAGTCGCTATCGAACACTCGCTCGTGCTAGATTTTTATTTATTTTGAGACATTTGAAATGGTGCGGGGTTATTTATCTCGGGTTAGCTTGTGTGGCTGGGAGGTTCTGGTTTAGTTATTACGTTGATCGTCGGCGTAACGCGGTGCTATTTATCTGGACGTCCGTTGCCAAGAATTGGTAAAAAGGGGGGGCATGGGAGTTGTTGACCTCCCGGAGCACAGCGAGACGCATCGGCCATTCATCCATGATTGATGACCTTTTGAGGGAGCAGACTGTCATTTATTTTAAAATCCGTTTTCCACTACAGCTGAGCCGCCGCATGAAGCCACTGACGCTCTCTTCTTCTCGTGGTGTTTATTTTTAACCACTAATGGGATACTGAGGTTTTGTTTTAGCAGTATTTTATTTTTTCAAGTCCTACTGGGACCACTGGGGCTGATGGGAACATGAGGAGCACTCTGGCTGACCTGGACCCAGTAGCTTGAAGACCCGATCAAAGCACAACATAGAGCCTCATTGTGTGGACTGAAACCCCCCGAAGGTGGTGATGATGTTGGGGATGGGGATGGCGATGAGAGAGGCCCAGTGACAGCGTTCACCCCCCCGTCCCAGGAAGCAGAGGAGTGTCACAAGGCTGCAGGCATGAGTCTCCGCCAACCCACCTCTACACTGGACAGGTACGAGCCTTTCACCTGACTCAGGTGTCCAGTCTGGCCTCTGGAGAAAGTGTAGTAGTCAGGCTGTTTACTGTGATAAAACAGGGGAAAGAGTGCAGACATATTGTATGTTTTGCTTTTTTTCTGATGATTCTGAATTTACAAACAAAAAAAATGCTAATAATGTTTGTTGACGGAACGAAAAAAAGCGGAACCATACAGCAGTTAACGCGGTGCAGCACCCGGACGACGTACAGCGCGCGCACACGCTCAAGTTAGCTTGTAGTTCAGTTTAGGTTCACGAAACATAGTCGGGTAAAGATTGCTGGGAAAACGCTCATATTGTGTGTTTATCGAGTTTTTTCTATATTATCTTTGTGTTTTGTTTTACACTGCGTGTGTGTGTGTGTGTGTGTGTGCGTCTTTGACATTCAACCAAATACGTCATTGTGCTCTTTGTAGTTTCTAATTAATTATAATTAGAAACGTGAATAATTATAATTATAAACGTGAATACCGTCACGAGTGACCTAGTTTGCTATCATGGTAGAGAATTTAAAAAAAGCCGGATTAAAACAATAATAACAATACAATAAGTATTGTGTAATAAAGAATATACTCACTAAAAATGCATTGATTGTTTATGCAGTGAGACCTTATGATGTTATTACCTTATTAACATCGTTAATATCATTGAATCGCAATTATTTTGGCCAGGATAGTCGTGACATTTTCATATCATACCATGCCTGCATGGGACTGTTTTTTTCCCTAAAATATAATAGCGTATATTGCAAAAACAGTGCCCAAACACAAGATATAGGATTTTTAAAACTTACATTTCAGCCAAAAAGGTTTGACTTCAGATTTCTGCTTCAATTTCACCAATTTAAATATAGAAATTCATTCGTAAGCATGAATGAGTTACACAGAAGACTGTAACATGCCTTCAAATGAAATGCAGGCAAAGCAAACTCACGTGTGACTTTACATTTTTCTACGAGACCAGGAAGTGACCAGTTAGCTTAGTAAGAGCCTGAAAATACACCTTTCTGTTTTTCTGTTTGTCGCTCTCACCACGCTTCTGTGAGTGTCTGTTAGATGCATCTGTGTCTTCATCTTGTGTTGTTTCTCCTGCTGTCAACCCTTTCCCCCTCTGTGTTTGTGTGTCTGTCCGTGTGTGTGTGTGTGTGTTCTTGTCCACGTGCCTTCCACTGTGTCTGTGTGTGTCATGTGACAGCAGGGCAGCCAATAAGAAAAACGCCCACCCGTTCAGGTAGGACAGCTGTCCAGTGAGAGCTTACATCAGGGTTTGGGGGTTAAATGATGCATTGGTCGCTGTTGTTTATAATGATCATTCTCACGATCAATGAATGCTTCTGAACAGTTTTTAGATTAATCTTCAGAATCTGAAGGGAAATCAAAATATTGCTTCTTGTTTTTGAACAAAAAAAGCCCAAAAGTACTGAATATGAATTCATATCGACGACATTCTAATTCCTAATCTATCTAAATGTTTTTTGCACATTTATTTATCGTGTTTAAACCTAGTTTTTCTGCACAGTTATTTATTATTGACCATTTGTACAATTAGACTCCAGTGGTGGCTCCGTAGGATTGTTTGTTACTCGTGTGATCAAAACATTCCTAATAACTCCACAGCATGTTAGTCCTGAAGTCAAAATGTATTGAAAGACGATAGATGATGGCATATATCTGCTCTCAAAAAAACTGTATCCCCCTTGCTGCACACAATGAGAGGCACACACTGACGAGTTATGTTCATTAGAAACTAAAGTAATTCCATTAATCAGTTTATTGAAATTGAGGATTTTGTGCAGGGATTTTGGTCTGTGGATCTTCGTAAACAGACAACAAATCTACCTGTGTGGATTAATAACTTTAATCATGTTACGGGTTGAATCGTCCCTTTTTTATAAACCAACCGATCATTGTGCCTTTGGAATATTACCAAATCCCTTCAGTGTTTGCACTGTGTGCTCTTATGTCAAAGACCTTTTTAGATAAATATAACCAAGGCTGCCCTCAGTGTTTACAATCTGTCGGATAATAATAAAGGGCGTGGGTTTGATGTGAACTCGTGGGTAGTTTCTCTGCGTCCTTTTCCTTCAAGATTGGTCTTCATGCTGAATTTCTCCTCTCTCTTTTCCCCTTTTATCTGCTTTTTTCCTTCCTTCCTGTCATGCTTCGCTTTCAGCCCTTTTGCTGCTTGGTGAGTTTTCCCTTCAACACCTTTCTTGTTGCTTCTAATGCATTTTCCCCGTATTCTCCCTCTAACCCACGAAACCCTGAAATCTTCTGCCTCTGACATCCCTCTCTCTGCGGTCACAAAGCGTTTGGTTTGATCGTTTCATGCTGAGCCTCTTGTCCTCGTCTCAAACCCAGGCTCAGCAGTCTGACAATCGGGGACTCGGAGCGCAAATCCTCTGCCACCCAGCAGAGGGAGCCAACGGTGGACATTCCTGCTGAGAGCACAGGTAATTACGACAATCCCACACTTGATTATTGTTGTTTTTACGTATATCAGTCAACACCCTCCTTCCTCTTCCAGCTACTGGTCTTGTCCAGAGATGTGTTGTCGTGCAGAAGGACCAGCTCGGCTTCGGCTTCACAGTATGTGGAGAGAGAGTCAAGCTGGTGCAGAATGTCCGACCAGGTGAGACACGCTCCAAACGACCATGCAATGTTGTTTTTCTTCCAGGTGGTTGAAAAAAAGAGTAGTTCATACACCGTTAAAAGCAGCAGGTATTAAATAGAGAATCTAACAACTTTACAGGCGGTGCAGCAGTCAAGGCCGGGGTCCAAGAAGGGGACCGAATCATAAAGGTTTTTATTACTCTCCATCACTGCTTCTGAATCAGAAAGTTCTCGGTTTCTTCCCGTGCTTGACGCCATGCGTCTCCCTCCCTCAGGTCAACGGCTCTCTGGTGTCCTCCATGTCCCATCAGGAAGTGGTGAAGCTCATCAAATGTGAGTGTGAAATCAGTGGGTTTGGTTTGTTTCTCCTCTTTAGTCTGCATTTATCTGATTCCGTCTCCTGCTTTTTTTTTTTTTTCTTAAACCGCCCCATAGCTGGAACGTACGTCGCCATGACACTACAAGGGCCGCCCCCTTCAGCCGCCTCCTTGCCCTTGGTGCCCCTCGCCACCGACCTCACCCCCAATCAAAGAACGTCTCTGGGCGGGGAGGCCCCGCCTCCTCCTCCTCCACCCTTGCCCTCCGGACTGAGCAGCACCCCTTCCCAAAGAATCACTGGACCCAAACCACTACAGGTGAACGAAATGAGATGAAGGTATTTGTTTTAAACAAAGATGGTGCACATCATCAACGTGACTTACAGTTTCCGTTGTCAACGTGGTTTTTTTTAGGACCCAGAAGTACAGAAACACGCCACTCAGATACTCAGGAAAATGCTGGAGCAGGAGGAGGCTGAACTGCAGGTACACACTTGAACGCATCCTCCTGTATCTCTTCATGTCCCACAATGCATCGTGGCTCCCGCTCCAGGTTTGCAGCTTCAACCTGCTGTTGATGTTGTTGTTTACAGGAGTTGATGGAGGAGCAGTTGAGGAGCCCGTCGCTGTTGCTGGGTGAGCGGATTGAAAGTGCCAAGAGGAGAGCTCACCAAGTCAGGGTTAAGATTCAGCAAGATCAGGTGAGGAGACCTGACTGTTTCATCAAGCTTTACCAATGACATGCACGAGAAAATTAAGTGACGCTTTATTCTGCTTCTCCAGGAGGGAACGCGATCCGAATGTGCCGCAAGCTACGTCATCGCAGGCGAAGGTTTGTTCAATATTGAATTAGATATTGCAGCGTTGCAGAAATCCACAATGGATCAAATGCAGAGCATGCACCGTGGTCTAACTGGTCTACATATGAATGGAGATCTCATAAGTCTGTCATGGTTTTGGTGCCTTTTAAAAGTGGTTTAAAGCTGCTGTGTGGTTCTGCAGGTCGGCTCTCGATGGACTCCAGCGAAGGCGACATGGAGGTAGGCTACAGTGTTCTCATAAAGTGTATGTTTGTGGATGTGACGGTCCCACTCACCCCGTGGCCCTCGCCCCTCCCCCCTCCTCCTCCCCAGGCCTTTGAGAGTCCCCACTCCTCCCCCTCATCCTCCTTCAGGACCCCACAACACCGATGGCAGAACTCTGACACACACACTGATTCGGTGAGATGGACACACACACACACACTCTGCTGTAACTGTTTGAGATTCTGTAGTGCTGCTTTTTGTGCCGTTGCATCATTCGACCAATATGGCCGATGTGCTCGAACACCTGCTGTCCGCGTCCTCCGCTGCGTAACCGTGCTCTTTCCACCTCCTTGAAATCTGGCGCTCATCTTGTGTTCAAAGGGCGGAAAGGCCCAGATCATCGGCCCCGAGGAAGAGGACGAAGAAGATGACGGCTATGCATTCAATGAGGTGAGGAAATGCTGTTTAATGTGACTCTCATCGAGCTGAGTTGGTGTGATTTTTCAGTGTTTCGTTGTTCCCTCCATCGATGCCCTTCGTCTTCTTCATCTTTCTCTCAGATGGACGGTCCGTTCCAGGACATTGAGCTGTTGAAGTCACGGCCGGCACACATGGCCGTTTTCATGAGATATGTCTTCACTCAGTTACTGGACCCAAACCCTCTGGTCAGTCCGTCGTATTTAAATAAATGTAGTGAGACAAAGTGTTGGGGATTAAATGCTTGTTCTGCTATTTGTAGGTTAAAGAATGGAGGAACAGAGTTTCTGAGCTCACTTTTATAGGGTATAAATTCAGCATCTCTAAATTGAATATAGTAAAATAAATTCATGGTCATGTGTGTCCACACCAGCTCTTCTACCTGTCGGTGGAGGCCTACCTGGGCTCCAGCCCTAAAGACGCCCGGGCCCTTGCACCTCAGATCTGCTCCCATTTTTTGGACCCAGACGCTGTATGTACCGATATGTCTTATTGATCTCTTATTTACAGTCATTCATTGATTTTACCCCCATACACAGAAAATAACCACATTTACATTATAATTGTTTTCTTTTTTCCTCCCCTGTAGCCCCTGAAAATCAAAGTACGGGAGGAATATCTCTCAGATATTGGTAAGACTAAAAAAAAAACAGCTGGTTGAGTTGTTTTGCATTTTTATATTTATGCCACATTTCTGTAATAACGTTCACGTGTACCAGCCGACGTAAAGTTGTGTCCGTTGTCCCTACAGAGAGTCGACTTCACGCCCAGGAGGACATCAGGGGGCCGCTGTCGGAGCTGCAGCAGCAAGTGCTGCCTGACATCCAAGACCAGATCCAGGACTACAGGTACACAACTCCTCCAGACTCGGGCGGCTTCGCTTTCTGACGGGTTCACCGTTTTTCGAGAGCATGGTTTGTAACCTGACGAGCTCGTGTTTTCACAGGAACAAGCAGATGATGGGTCTCGGCTCTCTGTTTGGAGAAGGAGACCTCCTGCAGCTGGATGGAGACCCGGCGAAAGAGAGACAGGTGGTGGACAGACAGGTCACCGCCCTCTGGGAAATCCTGTGAGTCTGACAAAAACTCAAACACCAATGTCAAATTTAGGTTCATGGGGAGTGAAGTCCCGGTCAAACACGTCGGTTTACTTCAACACGCGGCTCGGATCGCAAAGGGAATATTAAACCACACACACACACACACACACACACAGCGTTGAACCAGGGTTGCCTGGCAACAGGGTCAGATGTTTGGCGTCCAATAAAACAGTTATTACAAAGCGACAGAAGGAGCTCACCCAAGCTCTTATAACAAAGGTCATTTACCTTTTACTGCAAAACCTGGAAAGCACATGACATTTACTCCTTCCCACTTCACACACACACACACACACACACACACCCAGGCCGACTCCCATCACATGACTGCTGCGCTGCGGTCTGTTTCCTCCACCTTTTTTCCTTTGCACCTGAATGAAGTGGATTTTTACCTCCTTGAGGAATTAGACGGGCCGTTTGTTGTGGGGCGAGCTAACGGCCTTTTTATGTCTCTCTTTGTGTTCCCGCTCCAGATCGAAGCACGAAGAGGACAGAAGGTAAACGAAGCGTCTCGTCCGTCCGAGAGCAATATCATCGAACGGCAATCTTGAGCAATCTCTGCTTCGATCTTCGTCAACACCTCGTGTGTGTTTGTCCTCTTCCCCCCGCAGTTCTCCTCTGGCGTCGGCCGTGCACCTCTACCTGCGGCATTCTGGTATCAAGCTACGAGACTCCAAGGTCTTCCCCGGTCTGAGCACCGAGAAGGAGAAGTGGCTCGCTTTCTTGAAGACCAAGAAGGTAACGGGCACTCGCTTCTACAAAAGCGGTCGTGGTAACTTGTAGCTGTGAATGCATGTGCAAATATGAACATGAGTATTTCTAGTTTTTCCTTTTTAAACACATTTCTGCAGCGTGATTTTGTTCATATTTCACCTTTTTTTTTTTTTACACCAAAACGAGCGTGTATATGCAGGTTTTTTTTAACACTTCTCTCCTCTGCCAGAGGATGAGGATGCCTTTTTGTTTTGATTTGTTTCTGCTGTGTCATGAAGTGTTTCTTCCAACATGATGTGTGATAATAACTCGTTTACTACCGACCACGGCAGCCATTCTTCCATTAATCGGGCATAAATGCTGCTTGTAACCTTTCCCACTAAAAACAAAAGCCGGATGTTTGTTGTTTGCAAACGGAGATAATGGGCCTTATTGGGAGAAAATCACAGGAGCTTGAACTGTATTCACACATTCAAAGACACTTGAATCGAGTTATTTGTGCGTTTCTACGTTCAGACTTTCTAAAACCAGTGAAACGCTGTTCTTTATGCCATTTAAAGCTTGTATTGTAAGTACGTTCTGCTTCCTCCCTCCACAGCTGAGCGGTACCAAGAAAGAGAAAGATGGAGAGGATAAAAAGAGAAATCCCATCCTGAAGTACATCGGCAAACCCCGGAGCACATCCCAGTCCAGTAAATACAAACACACACACACACACACACACACACACACACACACACACTCTCTGTAGAAATTACTGTTAAAACCTGATATTCAAACATTCCTCTCTGGTCTCATGAGCACATTGTCAGTATTTAAAATCAGCTGAACATCAGAGGCACGCCAACACACACGTGATGCTCTCACTGTGTTTTGTCGGACAATATTGATTTATTTCTGTCCTCTGTTTGCCCTTTTCTATTCTTTTATTTTGTGTATTGAATTGTGGAATTTTCATCGTCTTTTTCCTGATTTCATTGTTTCTTTTTTTTTTGGTTCATTTTGTTTTTTTGTAGCATTCCATGTCCCGTTGTCGCCCACCGAAGGTACACATTTTTATGTTTTCTTTTCACTCTTCAGTTAAAATTTTGCTTTTATTATTTATTATTCGCCCTGGAGTGTCTGTAGTTTGAAGCTCACTTTAATCACATCTACCCCTTTCTGCTGATTGTGTGCTACTTTCATCGTGCTGTGTAATGAACTCGTATCTGTGTGTGTGTGTGTGTGTGTGTGTGTGCGTGCGTGCGTGTGTGTGTAGTCCGTCCTGGCAGTGTGAGAAACATCATTCAGCAGTTTGAGAACCACACAGAGACGGGAGAGGAGGGAGGAGACGCTGCCGACCCCCAGCGGCTCTCCTCCAGCAGCCTGGGAGAGGAGAGCATGGACAGGTAGCTCTTCATGCCGCTTGGATTCACATATTCATATTTATACAAGCGTTTTTAAATTATGTTAATAACGCCTCGTTTTCTCTTTGCAGCCCGGCGGTCTCGGTGCGTCTGGCACGCAGCGAGTCGCTGAAGGCTCAGGGAGAAGGGCGGCGGAGGGGCGTGGCCTCGGGGACGGAGTCCGTCCCTCGCTCCCGCAGCGACGTGGACATGGAGGACTGCGGGGAAGAGAGGGAGGGGCCGGGCCTCAGACCGCTGCAGCACAGCGCGTCGTCATCGGCGTCCAGCAGCTCTGCGCGGTAAACGCTCAAATATCTTGATGACGGGATTTTTGTTTTTGCATCCTTCTGCCGGGGATTAATAAAAATAAAATAGTTAAATAAAAGTTAATACATAGATTCAAAGAGTCAAAACTCCCCCCAGACGTCATCTCTCTCCACTCTCTCTCAAACTCAGGTCTCTAGAGAACCCTACACCCCCATACACCCCTCGGTCTAGACGCAGGTGAGTCTCAGTGATGGCCCCGTAGATGATCGCTGATTTATCTCCTTCTCTGGCAGGAAATTAGAAATCTAATGGAAGCGCTCTCTCGGTTCACACGGGAGGAACGTTCAGGTTTCAAGTCTCCGTTTTGTAAAAAGCGATATCCGTGTTTGTGACTCCGTAGGAGCGTGGACTCCCCGTTGGCGCTGCTGCCGGACGCCGCGGCGCTGGAGGAGGAGGGCTGCGACGGTCAGAACTGGCAGGACACGGTTCCTCCTCAGCTCCTCGCCGCGCTCAGTCCAAGGGAGGTGGACCGCCAAGCCGTCATATACGGTACAAACTCAACCAGCAAAGCTCTTCTATCGCTGTAATTATGACTTCCTTACAATGATGACCCTCTGGGTTTGCTGTCTGTCATCAGAGCTGTTCACCACCGAGGTGTCCCACCTGCGGACCTTGAGGGTCCTGGACCAGGTGTTTTTCCAGAAGATGAGGTCTGTGCTGAACTCTGAGGAGCTGGCCTGCATCTTCCCCAACCTGCCGCAGGTCTACGAACTCCACGGTCAGTCTCAGTTTACAAAAATCTACAACAATTATTATTATCAGGCAATAAAGGGAAATATAGTATCATGAAATTATAGCAATATATAACATTTGAAAAGTCAGAACTGTGAAATTATTGTAACTCTCATCACCATCGGCCACGATATCCATATCGTTTATCCTTGTCAAGATCACTTTAGGCTATTCTTAAATAAAGTGGAGCGTTTTATTTAATGGATAATTGAGGAATCATCCCGTCCCCTTAGTAGTGTCACCGCTTTCTGCTTCTTCTGTTTGCACGATAAAGTGATCGTGCTTTGAGTCAACATGTGTTCATGGCCGTGCGTTTGCTCGGTAAATAATAATAAGTGAAGCAAAGGTCGCGACGTGTTAAGTGTGATCTCAGCCTGCAGCTTTACTGAGTCAATATGTGTTCTGGGCTTTGATTCATTAAGTTTAACGGCACGAGATTGCTCGACTAGTATTTGAGGCTGGATTTTGGGTGAATATCGGTTTGAAGACGTACGAACAGCCCCGTTGATCTTCTAACGTTCTTCTGCAGCGAGTCTGTGCGAGGCCATGAAGAAGCGACGGGAATCCCCCATCGTCCAGGACATCGGGGACGTCATGCTGGCCCGGGTGAGTGCAATAATAACCCGCCATCATCCCCCTCCATCTGCATCAGTGTATTAAAAATATGCGCTCCAGTTTGAAGGTGCGGCTGGGGAGGAGTTTCAGGAACAAGCGTCTCAGCTGTGCAGCCAGCAGTCTCAGGCGGTGGAGCTCATCAAGAACAAACAGCGGAAAGACCCTCGCTTCGCCCACATTATCCAGGTTCTTCCATGCTGACTCGACACTCTGACTACACCGAAATACGCTTCAAACGCTTAAAACACGTACCTGAACATACTGGAATCCCTTTACGTGTTGGAAACTGTTGCATCACAGATTTTTTTAGTGAACATCCTTTTACAACAGGATCCTAAATCAGAAGGTTTTCAGGATAAATAAGTAAATAAACTGTATTTTTGTATTCTGTATTTTAAAAAAATATTTTTTATTTGTCTATCATGATAGTGAGTTAGATCGTTTTTTGTTTTTTCCATGCACTTCTGATGATATTCACGATTTTCCCCATGAATGAAAATTCACCACAACGTCCTATTTCTTTTTTTTTTTTTTTTTTTTTTTTTTATCCCAATCTGAGATTTTAAAATCTTAGGTTGTCCCGTCCCTAGTTGGGAGGAATTTTGCAGATTTATTGACGGGTTGATGTTGTGATTTTAATGGTTGAGATTGGTTGGTGCTAGCTGATGGAAGCACGCGTAATTTTTCGTTTTCCACGAAGAAAAAAAAATTGGATTTTGATCTAAAATCGAAGTGCGAAATGCGAAAAAAAATTGATTTTTTTTTGGTACTTATTCTTATATCTAAATCTAAAAGTGTTTTTTATTTCATCCTTGACTTTAACTCGCATCACGCTGCACTATGAAGCCGTTATTTGTTCGTAGTTGCGATACAGATGTGTGTGTCTCTATTCTCACGTGTTTGACTCGTGTTCAGGAGTGCGAGGCGAGTCCTCACTGTCGGAGGCTGCAGCTCAAAGACCTGCTGGTGTCGGAGATGCAGCGACTGACCAAGTACCGCCTCCTGCTGGACAACATCATCAAACACACGGAGGGTGAGGGATCGAGACACGCGTCGCCATCATCACAGGAAATTAAAAAAAGAGTGATTTTTAAGACGTGTACGTTTTGGTTTTGATCGTTCAGCCGGTTCGTCGGACCTCCCCTCACTTCAGCGCGCCCAGGCTTGTTGCCGAGGGATACTGCACACTGTTAACGAGGTTGTCGGGGAAACGGAACACCGGCAACGCCTCAGCCAATACCAACGCAGGCTGGACGCCGCCCCTCTATTCAAGGTGGTCACACGATTCGCCCCTTCCTTCCTCGTTCACGTCGTGACGACGGCTTTGACCTGAACGCGTTCTGATTTTTCTCCCTCCAGAGTCTGGACCTCACCACGAAGAGAATGATCCACGAAGGTCCGCTCACCTGGAAAGTCAGCAAAGACAAGCAGATCGGTCAGTGCGTCCGCCGGTTCCTTCTGCATCGACAGGTTTGGTTTCACACCTCCCCCCCCCCCGTTGATCACACGTCTGTGTCCTTACATCAGAGATTCAAGCGCTGCTGCTGTCGGACTGCCTGGTCCTCCTCCAGAGGGCTCCGGACGACCGGCTGCAGCTGAGGTATCCCTCCCGCTGGCTGGGTGGAGGCGGAGGAGGCAGCGGAGACAGCAAGACCTCCTTCAGCCCTCTGGTGAAGCTGGACTCCCTGCTGGTCCGCTCGGTAGCTACAGGTACGACGCCGAAGGGAAGCCAAATTCCACGCTCTCTCTGGCTTTTTAGCGCTCCGATGGTTAAATGTGGTGATTTGTCTGCAGACAACAAAGCCCTCTACATCATCAGCACCACGGAGAGGCAGATCTACGAGCTGGTGGCCGGGACGTCCTCGGAGAAAAACACGTAAGCTCCCGTTACAAACTGGGATTCACCTCGAGAGTTGCCGAGCATCCGTGGAAACTTGTGTTTTTGTTTTTTGCAGCTGGAAAGATTTACTTGAAAAGACCATTTCATCGGCGGGCGGTTCATCACCCCTGATCAATCACGGATCCATACCTATATCGTGAGTTCACCTTATGTCTATGAATTATGAATAAAAGGATGTGTCGGCCTCCTTTTGCCAGAAGGTTTTATTTTGTGTGTTTATGTTTTGTGTAGCTCCCCCAGTCTACGCAGCACCTCCCCCGTGTCGACCGGCAGCAATGCCTATGCAGGTAATGATCATCGGCATTGATCGCATCAAAACTCACTGATGTGCAACAGAATCTAGATCTTCTACTTCTTTTCTATCATGCAGATAACTCCATAACGGAGCAGTCGGACTCCACGGAGACTCACTCCTCCAACGACGACATCGAGCTCTCGGCCAGCACACCCACGGACCAATCGGGAGCTTTCGTGTGCGGGGAAAGGGAAGCGGCCGGTGTGGCGGAGGCCGCTTTGCAAGATGGTGAGAAGGAATCGAGACATCACTTCTACACACTTGAATGTTGAAGCGTGAGAGCGGCGGAGTGAGTTCGTGTGGACGACGGTTTCTATAAATGTCTCTTTATTTATTTAGTTTACAGGAAGTAACTTGATGACTGCGAACGAACGAGATGTTAACTTATATTACAGAAAATAACTGGGTCAACAACATAGAAAGAAATAATCCCAGTGTAAAAAAAACCCAGTTGTTTCCGAATTCAAATGTTTTGTTGTTTCCCCGCCTCCGCAGTCGAAACGCTACGGCAGCTCATATTACGAGATTTGGAAGACGACGGTTGGAGCCACGACTCGGACGACACGCCCACCAACGAGGCGGCCAACGGCAGGCGCTCGCTCGCCGACGGACAGCGGCCCGAGTCTCTGGAGACCGTCCTCAACTTCAGCACCGACGAATGGGAGGCGGAGCCCGAGGTGGAGGCCCCGCCCCCGGACACGGAGCAGCCCGGCGGCCCTCAGGTCATACGGAAAGGTAACAGGATCGCACGGTGAAATCCGATCACTCTCAGTCCATTCAACTCTCGGACACAAATTTAAAGTTTGGTTTGATTGAACTGAAAGTGATTTAGTCGGTTGCTTTCTGTCTGATTTTCCGGAAACCTTCCTCTGCATGTTTTCTTTGCACTCTGATTCATTATTTTGTTTCTTACACCCTTTTTTTATTTTGATCTTCTCTCTTGTCTGCGTCTTCACAACACACTCGTCCTACACTCCTTCCTTTTCCCTTCCACACACACTTCCTGTCCTCTGTGCTATAGCTGTGGTTGCGGGTCCTTCTTCTTCTTCCTCTGTCCCTGACGACATCACCGCTGATGTCACCCTCCCTTCCGACCAATCATCCAAGCCGAGAGGCGAGGCCACTACGCAGGGTAATGATGCCTAAAAGTGACGCCATTTTTATTGACGTGCATAAAGATGGGAGAATGTCGTTTTTGAGTTTTTTGTTTGTTTTACCCCTGAAGTAACACTCTCTGTCTCCTAGGCAACACCTTCTACTTGGTGATGCCCACGGAGACGGGAGAGAGCGCCACAGACGACCACGACGACCCTCCCACCCCTACCGCCAGCCACTTCCCTCCGCCTCCGGAGGAAGTGATGTCAGAGGAAGAGACGCCCGAGCTCAACCGGTCGGAGGCTAAGCGACTGGAACGGGAGGAGGAAACGGGCCAATCGCAGGCCGCCCACCACCAGAGTCACGTGATCAAGAACGTGGATGAGATTTTCCTCACGATCGAGGGGTTGATGAGCAAACTGCGCCAGCTGAAGGTGAGTTTCTGTTGCCTGGCAACGAGGTGGCCGCTAACTCTCCACCTATTACAACGCACAGAAAGCTCAAGCCAGCTTTCTTCTTCATGTTTTTTCGAACGAGTTAAAGCTTATTTGTGTGTGAATGAATGGAGCGAGAGGTGATGCATACTTTGCAAACGGACTGTAAACCGGCCTTTATAAGGTGCACACTGATTGGTTGTGAAGGGGCCACAGAATGAGACTTGAAAACCTCCCCACAGTTTTCCACCTGGCCTCTATTTACCCACCACATATTTATTTATGTAAATGTAAAAAATGAAGGCGACAGCAGAGATCAGATTTTCTAAGGAGCCTAATGAACGCAGCACACATCACCTGCTTGTAGAAATCTACTCGTTTAATTTTCTGCGTTTTCGCCCCTTTTTTGCAGGAAATAGAGAATTCCCATCACACGCTCCTGAGGAACCTCAGAGAGCCGTTTGTCAATCAGGACTCGGGGGACCAACAGTGCAACTCGGCGACCGTCTCCAGGACGCCGTCTCTGGATCGTGGCTCGGGAGACGGTGAGGAATACATCTTAAACCTTTAGAAAACTTTAATACCAAATCCTAATTTTATTTTCTTCCTTGAATCAGGCAAAGAGGGCAGTCCAGCAGAGCCCAAGATTCAGTCAACGGGATTCTGACGTCGACTGGATTTACTAGAAGTCACTTGATCGTCGGCATACGGACGCACCCATACAGGGGGGGTGGGGTCACCTCGGCCCCGCCCCCCCCCTCGGCCCCGCCTCCCCTCGCCCCTGCATGCACTGGTCGGTGGAACGGAGCCCAGGAAGGACCGTGGCTGCTGACTACCAGAGCAGGAGGGAGTCCAGGATCCAGGAAAGAGTATGAAGGAACAACACAACAAACAAAAAAAGAAAAAGGCAAAGACAAGTTGACGGGTGAAGAGAGAGAATCGAGAGCGGGCGGAGGAACATGACCAAGTTGGATATTTGTGAAGGAGACGTTGCTTTAAGGCGCTGGTTGAAGGAGCGGAGCAGAAATGTGTTGAAATGTTAATTTAAGGAGAGGGAAAAAAAAAAAATCCAAGGGACCCATCACCCCTGCACTTTACCCACAATGCATCTCTCTGTCGTGTATGTCCGATGCAGCGGACGGATTAGGGACCAGAGATGCCCCCTGGTGGTCCCTCCACTGGTTGCTTTACACTGAGTTCACCTGCCGCCACGGCCGAAGGACTGTGTCTATAGAGTTCAGGTTATTTGCACTGGGTAAGGAAACCACACACACACACACACTCTCACACACACACACACACACACACACTCATCTCAGACCTTCATATCCCCATATTGTGGGAGAAACACTAGCATTAATTTGGAGCAGTCTCACTGACACATCCTTAAGTTCTCACCTGAGCAACACGACGTTGATTTTATTTTTTTACGTTCTGGAAACACTACTGCGCCGTTTTACTACTGAAATGCTGGCAGGTTTTTTTTTTTTTTTTTTTCAGCGCTGCTTCAGAGGCGTTTACGGGGATCTCAGCGATTCAATAACCAAGCTCAGTGGATTCACGTAGCTGTTCTGTGTTTTTAGGTTTACGTTTTTTTTTTTTTTTTTGTTGACGATGAGCGTGACGAGTCAAAACTTAGAAACTTGAATTTTCACTCAAAAGCCCGTTTGTCACTCAATCAAATCTGCTGCCAAATATCGCCGCTGACATTGCCTGTCTACACTTCCATATCCTTTACCCCCCCCCCCCCCCATATGGTAAATACTGTGAACCAGCAACTTCTCCCCCCTCCCATCTAGCAGCCCCATGCATAGTGTTCATATCCACGTAGCCCACATGGAAAGCAACCAAAACTACGAGGGAAACATGTTGTCAAATTTAATTTTACTAAATAAGCACATGGTCCAAGTTTTAAAAACAACTGCTACTGTTTATGCAACTGTTCGATGAGGTTGAGATTTTGGGGAATACACTTATCTGTAAAGATCAATATCACTTTCATACGTACGATAAAAAATGAAGCTGCGTAGCTTTAGCTTAGCTTAGCATAAAGACTGGGAACGGGGGGATAATCTAGCCTGGAACTATTCCCACCGAGCAGCATCTCAAGAAATGATAACCTCAACTATTTTTTTTTTAGGAGTAATTTAAACGTCCTTGGTTAAGGCATGTGTAACCAGCAAAGACGAACACTAAAACCAAGAGGTTTTTCTTTTGTTTACCCCCTCAAACGCCATCTTGCTTGAACAAATAACAAAATACTAGACAGAAAATGTGTATTTAATCTGTTACAAGGAAAGAGCTTAGTCTGGAGAAGTTCTTCCGTTCGTACCAGTTAAAGTTAAAATGTTTGTCGAACCGGACGGGATTTTATTTGAGCTGGTTTCAAATACTAACCGAGCGGCGCTTTTTTTGGCGTTGGTTGCCAGGACGATAAACGTACCAAGCTGAACAAACCGGGAGCCGAGTATATTTACACACTACCAGCCAGATTCTACAATTACCACGATATTTCACTACCTGGTGGAAGGTTTTCACTCTTTAGCCAACGCACACTGAATGAAAAACCTGCAACCGGCCTTTCCAGTACGAACAAAAACAAAAGTTGCAACCTAAAAACGCGAGTGATCGCCATGGCAGCTGATTTCCTTTTAGCGGCCGCCCCTGTATGAACGTAATGAAATTGTGCTAAAATGTAAAAATGTTCTACCAAAGTGAAATATCTCTTCAGAGGTGTTGAAGGGAACACAGTTTGTTTGTTTTTTTACATTTTGACGGCTGATTTCAAACATCTCAGACCAGAGATCTGACGTTTTTGTCCATACAAATAAAAAATATTCCTTTTACTTTAACAGTCGTCACATACGTAACATATGTGTTGTAATTTGGCTGGTCTGAGCTGGATGAATCTGAGTCGGGATATCTTTCTTTCCTCTTCTTTCCTCCCACATCTAATTTTTTTTCCATCTCCAATTTCTACCTCTACACTTTTCTTTTTTATCTTCCACGATTTCTTCTTTTCATACATCTATCTTGTGCATTGACATCAGCGTTGTGGCCCTAATCGGCTGTGAAAAAAACAAACAAAAGCAAAAAAAACTGACTGATTCCTTTTTTTTTTTTTTTAATGTTGCACAAACAAACTTCCCTGCACGGTGCAAACTACTGTACGTACATACACACGTCTTTAACTATCATCTCATTGTCTTTTTTATTATTTTGTCTTTAAGAAGAAAAAAAAATGTGTTCACTCGTGTAATATAGAGAGATCAGACCCACTTGTTTTATATATGTTAATTTTTTTCTGTAAAGCCTTAGTCCTCGTATTTGATTTTATTTTTGTAGATATGATTAAAAAACAAAAAAGGATGTATAAATTATTTTCTTCTCCCTTGTTTTTAAAAGTTGGTGAGATTGTTTAGCTGCACCGAAGGAAAAGAGAGCTCATGTCTCAGATTCATGTGTTTTGTGAGATTAAAAAAAAAAAAGTATAAAGAAAGTGAAATGTGGATTTGCGAGTTTAATTGTTACCATTAAATGTTTGTCTCATTTTTTGTTTTAAAATCAAATATTTGGATATGTCATATTGCCTAAATATCATTTTTAATATATTTTTTCAACTATTATTTTGTCAACTTCTACCACCGTTTGAGAGGAATTGTTTTGAATCTAATTGAAGCATCTTCTCATAGCGAGAACCGAGCCAACTAGTCATTAGTAGCGTTGCTATTTGTGGTTTAAAAGTGGAAAATAACTTTTAATAATTAAGGGGATGCATTCAATTTACTCTGCTCTGTGAAGCCTAAATGTTTCGAGCATATTTGCTGAGAATATGACCGGAAATTACTCGTTCCTTTCGAAAATAAAAGCATACAGTTTGTAAAAGATATCCACGCAAATTGAGATATCCATGTAAGGCTAATGTTTGCAAACGGATACATAACTTATATTTGTCTGAACGTGTCATATCTAATATTGAACAGATTTATTTAGTTGTGCATTCTACTATTAAGTAAAACCGTATAAAATGAATTAGGGATGGCATTTTAAACCTTAAAATCCCCTGAAATTATCGCATTAAGGTCTGTAGTTACGTGAATTATTAATTAACCGCTTTATTTAATATGTATGAGCTCTGGATGTGATAGAAGCGTTTACGTGTTTTATTTTGAAAGTCGCCTCCGGAAGCTGCGGGTGTACTCCGTGTAACTTGACTGTGTGTGTGTGGCTCTCCGCCCGCCGGTGCTGCCGCCTGCATGTCCGCCCTCCACGAAGCTCAGCGGGGCTCCGCGACACAGCAGATGCGGGAGCCGGGATGAGCTGCGTGCAGCTGCCTTTCTTTTTTTATTGTTGTTGTTGTTCTTCTTCGAAAACAAAACAACACAACTACCAAAAATAAAGAAGACGAAGAAGAACGGAATCAAGTGGCGAGCGGAGAGTCGGGAGAAAGTGGATTTTTCGAGGCACTTTTTTTTTTTTGCTCGGCTCTTTGTGCTGCGGGATTTTTCTCTTTTGGGTTGAAAGGTAAGACTTTCCTATTGCATTGTGGGTAAAATACATTTAAAAAGTGCTGCTAGTGTGTGAGCGTTAATAACATGGTTACAAACTAACATTTACTTCAGTTTTTACATGTTTTGACCTCTATTCGTGCACGTCCTCCAGGAATGATGAGTTGGCACGCAAAAAACCGTGTGAACGCGCTTTTTTAAAAATGTATTGTCTTTATATGCATTCAGCACTTTAACGCTACGAGCTTTGCTTCACTGTGCAGACTGTTGCTCGCCACCATCCGGGGTGTGTTCGGCTTTGTCTCCAACAGCCGCGTTTCCACTGGTGGAGGGGTGCGATTTTTTTTTTTTTTTTTTAAATCGCGTTTAGATCGGCTGCTGTTTACGCATTGGTCGCTGGTCGTCACGCGCTTTCATTCACGCGCTCTGTGTGTGTGTGTGTGTGTGTGTGTGTGTGTGTGGTAAAGGCCTCGAAGCCTGGCCTCAGGTTGCTTAAAGGAGTCCGGCTGCCCCCCAACACCCCCCCCACCCCCCCTTCTCTGGGAGCCAAAACCCGAGGCTGGATCTTCAAAAAATGCTGCCTTCACGTGCGAGTGGGAAGATCGTAAATACGAGAAATGTTTCGTTCAGGTGCTTTTTTTTGGTCTTATTGAAAGCTAGTAGACTAATAGACATCGATAAATAACAATAACACGTTAAGTGCGCAGATATGACAGATAACCATCCGGTACTGGATCTGGTTACGGGAACTCAGAACGCATCAAAATTATCCCCAAGCGTAATTATGACAAATCGTACGCGCCAGAATTCCGATACCACGTGAAGGCAGCATAACGAAGTGGAAGTGGTCGCGACTTGTGGACTACGTTTTTGGAAGCTGCGAGTTAGGGCATTTTGGCTGTCGCCATCTTGTTTTTTGGGGGGGTGGGTGCAACCAGTGAGAGGAAGTGACCATATTTGGTCTGTGGAGGAGCGACGGGTGGATCAGACGAACGCATCTGGCTGTGAAGCTGTTAACTAAGTCACAACACTAACGTCATAATAGCTAATCGCATTGGTAGCAAACCTGTCAATCACGATGTAGCCCCGCCCCCCCAAAGCATCACCCTTCTTTCTGGTCGATTTGACTCTAAACGGGATCACAACTTACTAAAAGGATACCATGCTGGATTGAAGAAGACTTGCGTAATCAGATCTTTGAGAATCATTGACTTCCACACAATCAGACTTCTTTTTGCAAACAGAGTCGCCGCCCCCTTGTGGCCAGCAGAGAGAATGCAAGTTGAAGGCGCTTCTACCTGGATAAACCTCACCAAACAAGTGCTGTACTTATGTTAGTTTTTTATTTATTTATATTTTATTTTTTTACAGTGCGGTCGCATGTTTTTGTTTTTTGTCGTCCTGGCGAGCGTGTTTTCCAGCGCTCTCGTCACAGATTACGCTGAACTCGGGAGTCCGGCCAAATCAATCAGTGGTGGATTGATTAGAGGGAGAAGCTCGTCAGCCCGATCGATGGGATCAGAGAGAGGGAGGGAGATGACTGTGTTTAATGTCTATGAATAGTGTGTTTTAAATTAACCTCGTTGGTTGCATCCCGACCCGTATCTTGACCCCTGAGGTAGCATCTTCAGTCCGGATCTGCGAGTGAACGCCGGTTGAGGAGTTTAGTGTGTGTGAAATCACATGAAGGCGATTACTGAACTCCGGTGGTGTCTAATGCCAGAGACGGACACAGGTGGTCACAAAGTGAGAGCGCGAGATTTCTGTTATTAGATCAGGCGTCTTGTTTGTCGGAAAGTTCCTCTTGTGCTGGAAGTAGAGACAGAAACTGATTCCGATGATCGGTGTCTTCGTTTCTGTCCTCTGAGGTGTGTTTGAGGGAGAATGAGAGGACGAGGGGGTGCACAGTTGATGTTCTGGTTGCTGTGGCGACGACCCCCTCCTGTCTTTTCTCACCCCGAGCCTCCCATTCATCCCTATTGTAGTCGTTAAGCTCCGTTGCCCTTGGAGACCACGGGGGACAGCTGGGGAATGTGGCGTCACACATGGACCCCCGAAAACCCCCAAAAAATAAAGGACGAACCAGCAAGAAAAGCAAGATTCAGTTTTCGCTCGTGAAACTGGAGCAGAGTTTGTGAAGCTCCAGAATAGAAAGTGGTGTAATTGCCCTTTTATTGGTTAAGAACCAAACAACTTGAGAAAAGAAAACTCCCTTAAAACAGGAGAACGGGACCTGGCTATGTCCTGAAACACACACACCTCTGACTGCCAATGTTTGAACAATGTGTCTCTTCTTGTTGCACCCCCCACCCACCAGGCCTCCAAGATAGATTCCCTCAGGAGTAAAGTGGACTTGCTGCGGCTCCCTCTGGCCCTCTCCACCAAGTCCATCAGCAACCGAAAGAGCCAGCTGAGCGTGGTCTGGGAGAAAGGCGGCGGCGGCTCAGGGGCGGGAGGGGCCCGGAGGCCCCGCCCACCGCCAGCCTCCGACATGGACAACGAGTCGACGTACTCGGGCTACTCCTACAAGTCGTCCCACTCGCGGAGCTCCCGGAAACACAGGTACGAGGGCGGGGCTATTGAGTCTCCGTATTACCTGCTGATTATTTCATCCATCGCTAATCAAGCAGCCCTTTCTTTCCTCCAGGGAGCGGAGGGACAGGCACCGCTCCAAGAGCCGCGACAGCACCATCCGTGGGGACAAATCGGTGACCATCCAGGCTCCCGGGGAGCTGCTGCTGGAAACGGAGTCCACCAGGGCAGATGACAGGGTCCGGCCTCATTTCAATCCTCTCGAACCGCGTTCTCTGCCACGAGTCAGCGCTTCATTACCTTCTCTCTCTTCAGGATGACAACTGGGGCGAGACCACCACCGTGGTCACCGGCACCTCCGTGGACAGTGTCTCCAACGAGGACCTGACGCGGATGTCGAAGGACCTCGAGGATTCGTCGCCGCTGGAGTGCCGGCGCTACCTCGGCCCCGCACTAGGCGCCGTCCTGGGGCTCTTCGCCCTGCTCACCCCGCTGGCGTTCTTGGCCCTGCCGCAGCTCCTGTGGCGGGACACGCTGGAGCCCTGCGGGACGCCGTGCGAGGGCCTTTACATCTCGCTGGCCTTCAAGCTCCTCATCCTCCTCATCTCCACCTGGTCGCTGTTCCTCCGCCCGCCCAGAGCCACGCTGCCACGCTTCTTCGTCTTCCGCTGCCTGCTGCTGGCGCTGGTCTTCCTCTTCGTGGCGTCCTACTGGCTCTTCTACGGGGTGCGGGTGCTGGAGCCCCGGGAGACGGACTACCGAGGGATCGTGGGCTACGCGGCGTCGCTGGTGGACGCGCTGCTGTTCATCCAGTACCTGGCCCTGGTGCTGCTGGAGGTCAGACACCTGCAGCCGGCGTTCTGCCTGAAGGTGGTGAGGACCACAGACGGAGCCAGTCGCTTCTACAACGTGGGACATCTCAGGTTAGTGTGTGGGACATGATTTAAATTCATCAGATTAGCTGATATCTTTCATTGTGGATATCTAAAACACCTGGCAGGAAGTTCAACCACGGGCCGAGGTTGAACTTCGTCAATCTTTTTCAGCCAACTTCTTCTACATAACGCAACTAAAATGTGCATAAATGCGACCTGAAGCTTATTTTAAGGTTGACCTTAGTAGTTATGTATCTATAGGTGACACGAATAACGTGTTTTGGGGGGTTTCGTCATACTTCCCCATAGCTCGCTCTCATCCATACAGCAACTGTTTCTTTCCTCCTTGTTTGCCTGTGGTTCACCACTTCCCCTCCCCTCGCCTGCATGTGAGTCATAAAGCTGTCAGGTTCACGAAAGGTGATGTACGGCGATAACGTACGCTTTGTGGTGATGGTTGTTGACCTTTTTCTTTCTTTCTTCCTGTGTCTTCAGCATACAGCGGGCAGCGGCGTGGGTTCTGGAGCAGTACTACAGCGACTTCCCGGTCTACAACCCCGCCCTGCTCAACCTGCCGAAATCCATCCTCTCAAAGAAGATGTCTGCCTTCAAGGTCTACAACCTGGGGGAAGGTAGAATCATCTCACCGTATTTTCATCTTCAACCATTCAACAACACTTTACACTAATTATCTTGCAAATGACGTAATTCTATAACGATGCAGATGAGCCTATGAGACGGATCTCTGGTTTTGTTGCAGATAACGGCACCAATAACTCCACGGGCCAGTCCCGAACCATGATCGCGCCCGCCGCTCGGAGAAGAGACAACTCCCACAACGACTACTACTACGAGGAGGCCGAGGTGGAGCGGAGGGTCCGCAAACGCAAGGCCAGGTGAGGACGACTCACAGAAACACATGGAAAGCCAGTAGAAAGTTTTTATTAGAAGTCCTTTTTCTTCATTGTGTTATTTAAAACGTATATCATATATTGGGGATGTGAATCTTTGGGTGTCTCACGATTGGATTCAATTCCGATCCTTCATTAGATTCAAAATCGATTCTCCAATTAAACGATTCTCGATTCAAAAATGTATATAATGTATAGTGTGTTAAGGCAAATTATGGCAAATCAAAACACTACAGTTTGTATAAATAATGTGATTTTTAAATAAACTGATTCCAATGATGTAATCACACAAAGGCAAACTTAAGACAAAGGGTAACATTTATTCATGCTGAACAAATAACAACGTACTTACTGTACAAGAAATAACTTGCATAAATAAAATTGCCTTAATAAAAGCTTAGGCCAGCTGTCCCTTTCTTCCAGAAGTAAGTCTCAACTCTCAGTGACTACAACAATAAGTTAAAGGTATAAAAAAAAAAAAAAAAACTTCCGCTCATAGTTAAAATTGCCTATAAAGATTTTTTTTCCCACCCCTATAATATACACTAACGCTGCCGTATCTCCTCCCAGACTGGTGGTGGCAGTAGAGGAAGCCTTCACCCACATCAAGCGTCACCAGGACGACGACGCGACCACATCCTCCCCCAAACACCCGCGGGAGGTGATGGACCCCAGGGAGGCGGCCCAGGCCATCTTTGCCCCCATGGCGAGGGCCATGCAGAAGTACCTGCGCGCCACCAGGCAGCAGTCGTACCACAGCATGGAGAGCATCATCGCCCACCTGCAGTTCTGCATCACCCACAGCATGACCCCCAAGGTGAGGAGGGCAGGGGAGGTGTTTTATTTTACCGGGTTTAAATTGTCATCAACTTACAATAATTTTTTAATTTTTAAAATGTTTTTTTTTTTTTTTTTTTGCATTTATTTTTTATTTTCTATTTAATTTGTTGTTATTTTTTATTCTAGCATTAAGTTCTATTTAGTTTTTTATGTTTTTATTAACACTTCAACAAAAACTAGTTTGTCATCTGCATATTGTGAAGCTTTTTTTTTTTAGATTAACCCCAATTTTTTCCCTTACAGTCATTCAACGTGTATTTTAAACTGTCACCTAAACCCTATTAACTGTAAACGGTGTTCTTTAAGCAGTAAATATATATTTAGAAACTGCAAACACTTGGGCTCTTAAAGTGACAGCGTATTAGTGCAGCTGTTTATAATCTGGTGTGCACATATTCTTTGTGCTCAGGCTTTCCTTGAACGTTACCTCAGCCCGGGTCCCACCCTGCAGTACCTGGAAACCGGCAGGGGGCGCCAGTGGACACTAGTGAGTGAGGAGCCGGTGACCTCTGCTCTGCGCCAGGGCCAAGTCTTCTCGCTGAGACGCCTCGACTTCTCGCTGGTTGTCACGGTGACGCCCCTCCCCTTCCTGAGCCTGGGCGAGGAGTTTATCGACCCCAAACGGCACAAGTTTATCATGAAGCTGCAGTCAGAGACGTCAGTGTAGGAGGAGGATCGTGTCTCAGAAGATATCAGTGCTTTCATGGTAACTTTGTTTGTTTGAGGAAGAAGAAGTAAAAATGTATCAAAAACAAAGAGTCACTCCTTAGTGCTGATGAGCAGCTGACATTGCACTACAGACCGCTTCCAGTTTCCACGATAGTGACGTGTTGGTTGCGGTTTCCACAAAGTATTTCAGCACATTTAGTGAAACCTTTAATCTATTAAATGGATTTTAATTACATGGACTTTAACCATATTTGTAACTCATGCAACATTTATTCAAGAGAATATTCCCACGTAGGGTGTGGACGGTCATCTGAGTGCCCCCTGGCCTTTTTTAATGAACAGTCAGACAAGATATTACTTCTCTTTTCTACTTTTACTCCACTTCTTGTTTCCATAGAAATGAACTTTTACAAATACGAGAATCTGGGTTTGGCGTTTTGGTCCACTTCTCTCACCTTTTTTAGACTTTGACTGAATCGAAGATAGCTGAAGAAAGCTGCTTCCTCTCTTTTTGATTCCACTGAAAGTGCAGGAAGAAACACTGGATGGACTTGATGCACTGAGCCTTTCATAAGTGCATTATTTAGATTTCTCGCTCAGGTTTTGTTGAATCACTTCTCACTTCTGGAGAACAGAAAATGCACTCCTGCATGGAGAGAGAGAGAAATAGAACTTTCTTAGCACAATGTAGGTACGATCGTAGGGACCGGCTTACGTCAAGTAACACTGATAGCGGATGTGTGAATGTGATTTAACCAGCTCCAGCACGATACAGCCAAGTACCTTCTTTTTTGGCAGCTTGATGTTTTGATATGTTTGTACATGTTTGTGTGTGTGGTGGAGCACAGCCGCATCACCAAAGGTTCCCTCCATGTGTGTAATTTGATGAATTAATAAGTTTTGTAACTACAATAAAAATCAAGATGAATCCTTCATTCCCTGACCCTTGTGGCTCTGTCTTGTAAAGGTGTTGTGTGTCATCATCTCATTTAAAGACCTTATTTAGTATTTGTCTTTATTATTCAGTCAAAAAAAAAAGGTTGCTTCAATCAAAAAATATATTTTCTACCGTTTTTCAATCAAAGAAAATAAGTGTTTGAATGCAAAAAATATTTCTGACCCAAAAAAATGCATTTGAACACTTCTTTTCTTTGATTGAAAACTTTTTTTTATTGAAGTGAAGTTTTTTTTGTACATTTCTGAAGTTGTATTTGAAAGTTGCATCACTTTTTTGTACTCGATCTTCAGTCCAAACACTCGTCTCAAGAACATTGTCTTAAAAGGTGAGATTGTTATTTACCGTTATGCTGTGGGTTTTTTATGAGAACTGAGTTGATGTAATCTTTTTTTTTTAATAAATGGCATCCCCCAAAGCCTTACGTGGGTCACAAGTATACACAAGTGTTCTGGTTGTGGTGACTAAAACATTTCTCGTGTCTCTGAACTCATATGTTGAAGTTGTTTCGAGGACCACGTGGTCCAACTTCCTCACGAAGGAGGAAGTTTGAAAGTTTTGGCTGCCGTCACATCTGACAGTTACACAGCAACGATGAACGTTCAAATGCTTCTAATTTACTTCTTAAAAGGTAAGTCCTGTTTCAATTTATTGACAATATCATTGATCAGCAGGTTATGTGTGATATTTTTAAAGGCTTAGATATTTTAAATGACAATTTAAAACACAATAATTCACTTCCTGATACAGCAATACGATGACTGGCAGATGGACTATACGCACACTAAAATACATACGAGTCATCTTCGAACTTAAAATAGAAGATAGAAAAGATAAAAAGTCCTATAAAAAGTCATAGTATAGTATGTTGAAAGAAGTCATGAAAACAAGCCATTTTATGGTTATTATGGACTCCCTACACTCAGACTATGCTTGACCCACAATACGAAGGATTTTTTTGTGATTTCTTTTTTAGAATATTTCATTAATTGTGTCGGGTGCCTTTTTTGGGGGGAATTTTTAACATAAGCTTACTATGACTTCACGGTGGTGTAGTGGGTAGCACTACACCACCTTGGTTCGATTCCCCGGGATGGGTTCAGGTTCCTTCTGTGTGGAGTTTGCATGTTCTCTCTGGGTTCTCTGTCTTCCTTCAAAAGCCCAAAGACCTGCAGGATGGGGAAAGGTTAATAGATCACTCCAAATTGCCTTTAGGTGTGGATGTGGGACATTTATGACTATGACTTGTTTTCATTTTTTTCCCCGAAAAATTTAAATATTGCATTTTATGGTTGTTATGGATTCCCTACACTCAGACTATGCTCTGATTTTTGTGACTTATAAATATTTTCTTTAGAATATTTTATGAATTTTGTCGGATGCCGTTTTTTTGTGAATTTTCGACATACTATATTACATACTATGACTTATTTTTAAATTTTTTCAGCGAAAAATTTGAATACGGCATTTTATCGTTGTTTTGGACTCACTACACTCAGACTTGGCGCAACAAGCAATACAAGCGATTTTTATGACTTTAATATTTTTTATGAATTTATTTGACTGACTTTTTCGTGAATTTTCGACATGCTATAGTGCTAAAGTATGACTTTTCTTCAGAATAAATGACTACAACTTTTTTTTTTTTAAGATTCTCTCCTGACCTGAATAAAACGGTCTCCTGACCGTTTTATTTAGCAGTAGACAGAGAGGAAACATGGGAGAGAGAGAGGGACGTGACATTCAGCAAATGAACTCCAGCCAAGATTCGAACCAGTGTCGTCTGCATATATGTTTACCTGGGTAGTGACATGCGCTCTAACCACTAGACCACCTGCAAGCCATGATGCAGCCTATAGTATGTTGAAATTTCACAAGAAAGTTGTTAAAACAAAAGTAAAAATCCCTCACACCATACGTCAAGCAAAGCGTGACTTTTTTCATGACATTTCATTTTTGGACAAACTATACTTATCACTTATGTTTGGACATACTATACCAGGAGAGTTCAAGCTGTTTCCCATGCAACAAATATTATATCAAACCCCGGTCTAACGCGTGACAGGCGGAGATACTGTCCACTATAATAACGAGGAAGTGGTACATGTCAGAAAACAACCACCAGTTTTTCTGACATTCTATACTATGACTTTTTTGGACATACTATACATGTAAAACTAATGACATTCCGCAGCTGTACTCTCTGTGTAATGCTTATTAACAAAGTGCTAACACCCTAAATTGAAAAAAAGGGTAACCATGATAAAGAGCCCGTTAAATATGTAAAGATATCCACAACGTGGAGCTGAAAAAACTTGCTGCTTCCTTGTCTTTGCCATTTTTCCTGTTTTATTGTGTAAAAAAATAACAAAGAAAACATGGATTTTTTTTAATTCTTCTTTTAATAAAAAGCAGTGGCACTGGTAGAATCCTTCAGGGAAGTATCTGGGTACCTCGGGGAAACCGTCATCTTGCCTTCAGGAGCCGACCCATCATGGAGACTTTCCTTGATCCAGTGGTCAATATTCCCTAACATCACCTGGATCGCCACCAACAAGAGTGGGAAGATGAACACGGAGCGGGTCGATCGGTACAAAGGGAGACTCAGGCTAAACGCCTCCTCAGGTTAAGTGTTTCAACATCGTTAAAAATCAGGAACATGACAGAGAAATAACACATGGACTGAATGGATCAGGGGCTGATTGGGAAACAAGGCACAGGTGGGGGAAGACGAGGGCGGGGCTAAGTGAGAGCTGACGAGACTAATCTCACACAGGTGATCAGGAGGGAAACCAAGACAGGAAGTCAACGGGACAAAACAAGAGAGAGGGAATGAAACTTTCAAAATAAAAGAGACCAAACAGAAGATCGTGACATAAAAGAAAATCCATCTTTTTTATTCATTAGGTGACTTGACGATTCATAATTTGACCTCCGAGGATTCCATGGAATACACCGTACAGCTCAGCAACACAGAGGGAAAGAACAGCGGACAGATGTCAAAGCTCACAGTGAGACGTAAGTGTGACAAAGAAGTTCTTATTTCCGAGCCATACTGGAAAACACCAAAGTAACACCCCTTAATAAAAACCCAACTTGTGTCTAATGAACAATTCCAATTCAAACCTCTACTGATTTGTCATGCTTATACTCATTTAGATTCGACTATGTTTCACCACATCACTTGTCGTATGGATGTGTTCATTGTAACATTTACACATTATGACTCGTTTTTTTACTTTTTGCATTATATCTTTTTTTATTACATTTTACTTTGACATACACTGTTGCTGCTTTTTTTTGACTTTAATAGACTTTTTCAAAAATACATCTTATGATTTTATTATATTTTAACATAGTTCATTACTGATTTTATGTTATTTAGCAAACTCATTTTACTTGTATTCATGTATAGATTTTTCATTTAAGGTCCATTTTATTGCTTAAGCTATTCAGACTTGCAGCTACTTAAGAGATGCACTATGAGACTTATTAGATTCGGTGTATTTTGCATTCTATGCACTTCTGATCTTTTGATTCTTAATATGTACATGTACTTGTGTTTGATCAATGACTTAGTTTAGACGAGTTCATCGGACTTAGACCACTGGCTCTTGAGCATTAGACTGAGCTTGAGGACTTGCGCATCTTATCATTGCAATCTTTTTTCAGCATAACTTTATGACACAAGGATTCAACTTACTCATCTACCTGGTCTCTTAAGCTTCGATGCATTTTGTGAACTACTTAGAGTACTTATCCGCATCGAAACATTGATAGTTATCACTTTCAGAACTTACAACTTAGACTGATATGCGCATTAGACTTTTTATGACATGTAATTTAAGATATCACCAATTTTAGAATTGAACATTACTGTGATCTCTAATTGACATGAGACTTAATCTTTTTACTAGATGGATACATGGAGCATTAGCGAATGCTCACAAGCAGAACACTGTCAATCGGATTAGACTATTTGCTGATAATGTGAGCAATACTTATCTGAAGTCTGGAAGTCTTATCTATGCTACTGAGACGCTGTAACGACTTCAGACTACTGAGACATGCTCATGAGACATATTTCTAGTATGCATTCAACTCTGAATTCACTATGAAATTAAAACTGCAGGCGATGGTAGAAAGGGAGACGCGAAGTGAAAGCGTGACACTATAAGATGACAGGTAATCGAACATGGATACCGCTACATGACATGACATGGGAGGAGCGCAAGTACGAGCGACAGGAACGTAGAAGCAATGCAGAACCAACAGTCACAGGAGCAATGGAATAGAAACGAATCGATCATCAAAACTGAATGGAATACCTTCATAAGCAGTGCAATCCAGAATCGCATCGAACTGACATTAGCAACATGACAGATAAGACTAGGTACATGGCAAACACAGTACGAGAGACAGACGTTCATAACAGCAACGGAAACAGCATCACACAGTCCTAATAATGTAGACAAGGTCTATGACATCAGCAGTGATGAAACAGATCCTAAAAACGCACTTGTACTGAGAGATCAGCGTGACTTGCAGTCAATGACCGGCTCAGCTGACCTGAAACAGTTTCAGTATAACGCACTCAACGTTGACGTCAACCAACCAGACTTTCGAGCATAACTACATCCTTAGAACTGAACTCAACGCTGCGATTGATCACTTACGCGAGAAGCTGAACTGAGTATTCAAGTACATCGTTATTACATGCTAGGAAGACAGATCAACTGATTCGTGAATCACCTGAGCAATCTGACTCAGACCTGTCCAGACCAGCAGTGAGAATACCTGAAGTGATCTTAACTTTGCTAAGTTAAATGACTAAAATTGTATGTTTTTAGAACGTGTCATCATGTCTTCAATTATCTCAATGCAAATGAACTTACTGATCAACTCTACAGATATCCAAAGTGACAATTATTCAAGTAGTAGATATCATGGTATTAGTACATGTTCAATTATTAGACCTTATGGATTACCCTTAAATCAATCTGCAGACTGTACAAACCTGTAGTTTTGACAGAATGAAATTTGCAATTTGTTAATGTTATGACTTTTGATTAGTTAATTGCTTGTAGAAGTATTTCAGCTTTGTTAATGCTTGAATTTGATACTTAATTTATTGAATTAACTTGTATGTTAGTTTGAATTTAAGTAATTTATTATGTATTACTGTTAGTTCTAGTGTTAATCTAAATTGTACTGTAGTCATTTGCAAAATTAGCTAGCATAATGATTGCAAATCTAATGAAATAATATATGATTGCTATGATAATTAATTGTAATGTACATGTATAATTAACAGAATTGCATATTAATAAATTCTGAAATATTATTACAAAGACTTACAAATAAATTATATGATATCTGTAAAGATTTTAAATTAAAAAACATAAAATATGTAGATTAAAGCCTGAATAGATGCTCTAGAAGACAAGAAACATAAAAAATAACATGCTCCTTTGATGTCAATGATATTATATGAATTTTGATTTCTGATATTAGACTCTCTAGGAACAACTGTAGGGCTGACACGACCTGTTAGGACTAACTTGATCTGTCGTATCACAGCTGGGGCAAGGGTGAAATTGCAGAACAATCAGAGAACAGTCTATAACATACATATTACATCATCCATTCATCAATCCATTTTTCCACGGGGGGTTGAAGACTCGCTTCAGCAGATCAATGGACATGAGGTTTTGTTTTTTTATTAGAGTTCAATTATTTTTATGTAATATTTATTTATTTATTATTTTTTAATTTCACCATGGTTTTTATGCCTGTTTTGGACTCTCATATTTTTCATGAATTTATTTTGACTGACTTTTTCCTGAATTTTCGACATGCTATAGTATGACTTTAAAAAAAAATAAAAAAAAAATAACTAAGGCTTTTTTTTTTAAGATTTTCTTCTGGCATAGACACCTTTCTATTTAGCAGTGGACAGAAAGGAAACATGGGAGAGAGAGGGGGATGTGACATTTAGCAAAGAACGTCCAGCCAGGATTCGAACCAGGGTCTCCTGCATATATGTGTACATGGTTCCATGGCATGCACTATAACCACTAATGGTTGACCTGCACTCCATGGTGTTTCATGGCTGTTTTGGACTCACTACACTCAGATTTGGTGCGACAAGCGATATGAGCGATTTTTATGACTTTTTAATATTTTTTAATAATTTTTCATTAATTTATGACCTTTTTTTTTGTTGAAAAAAATCACTTTGGGTTTTTTTTTAAGATTTTCTCCTGGCATAGACACCTTTTTATTTAGTAGTGGACAGAAAGGGACATGACATTCAGCAAAGGACCTCCAGCCGGGATTTGAACCGGTGTCATCTGCTTATATGTTTACATGGGTAGTAGCATGCGCTCCAACCACTTGACCACCTGCAAGCCATGACAGAATTTATTTTGACAGACTTTTTCGTGAATTTTCAACATGCAAAAGTATGACTTTTTAAAAAATATATGACTAAGCCCTTTTATGCCTTTTTTGGACTCACTACACTCAGACTTTGATTGACACACGATATACAAGCATATGTTATGACTTTTGAATCATTTTTACAACATTTTATGAATTTTGTCGATTTTTCACTTTTTTTTCGACATGCTATAGTATGAGCATATTTTTTTTTTTCCTACAAATTTGACCATTTGTTTTTATGCCTGTTTTGGACTCACTACACTCAGACTTGGTGCGACAAGTGATACGAGCGTTTTTTATGACTTTTTAATATTTTTTAAGAATATATCTCTCATCTGTGTATATGTGTACATGGGTAAAAGGGATGCACTCTAACCACTAGGCCACCTGCACGCATTCCTGAGCCTTTTTATGCCTGTTTTGGACTCGCTACACTCAGACTTGGTGCGACAAGCGATACAAGCGATTTATATGACATTTTAATATTTTTTATGAATTTTCTTGACTGACTTTTTCTTGCATTTTCAATATGCTACAGTATGACTTTTTTTTAACAATATGACTAAGGCTTTTTTTTTTTTTTTTAAAGGTGATTGTCATGCATAGACACCTTTTCATTTAGAGGTGGACAGAGAAAGAACATGGGAAAGAGAGGGGGATGTGACATGCAGCAAACAACCTCCAGCCAGGATTTGAACCAGAGTCTGCTGCATGATGTGTATATGTGTACATAGCACGCACTCTAACCACTAGGCCACCTGCGCCGTTCTTGAGCCTTTCTATGACTTTTTTGCACTCATTACACTCAGACTTTGATTGACACGCGATAAACAAGCATATGTTATCACTTTTAAACCATTTTTACAACATTTTATGAATTTTGTCGATTTTTCACTTTTTTTTCGACATGCTATAGTATGACTTTTTTTTTCCCCAAAAAATTTGACCATAACTTTTTATGCCTGTTTTGGACTCACTACACTCAGACTTGGTGCGACAAGCGATACGAGCGATTTTTATGACTTTTTAATATTTTTTAAGAATATATCTCTCATCTGTGTATATGTGTACATGGGTAAAAGTGATGCACTCTAACCACTAGGCCACCTGCACGCATTCCTGAGCCTTTTTATGCCTGTTTTGGACTCACTACACTCAGACTTGGCGCGACAAGTGATACAAGCGTTTTTGATGACATTTTGATATTTTTTATGAATTTATCTTGACTGACTTTATCGTGAGTTTTCGACATGCTATAGTATGACTTTTTAAAAAAAAAATGCCTGAGGCTTTTTTTAAGATTTTCTCCTGGCATAGACACCTTTCTACTTAGCAGTGGACAGAGAGGAAAGATGGGAGAGAAAGGGGGAAGTGACTTTTAGCAAACACCCTCCATCTGGGATTCGAACAGGTGTTGTCTTCATATATGTGTACATAGGTAGTGGCATGGGCTCTAACCACTCAACCACCTGCAAGCCATGGCTAACCCTTTTCATGACTTATTTGGACTCACTTCACTCAGACTTTGATTGACATGCGATATACAAGCATATGTGATGACTTTTAAATCATATTTACAACATTTTATGAATTTTGTTGATTTTTCACTTGTCGAAAAAAAGTGAAAAATCGACAAAATTCATAAAATGTTGTAAAAATAATTTAAAAGTCATAACATATGCTCGTATATCACGTAGCAATCAAAGTCTGAGTGTAGTGAGTGCAAAACAGGCATAAAAAGGCTTAGTCATATTTTTCAAAAAAGTCATACTATAGGATGTCGAAAACTCACGAAATGGTCAGTCAAGATAAATTCATAAAAAATATTTTAAAGTGATAAAAACATGCCTTTGACTTTTTTTTGCCCGAAAAAAAATTTGACCATAGCTTTTTATGCCTGTTTTGGACTCACTACACTCAGACTTGGTGCGACAAGCGATATGAGCGATTAATATGACTTTTTAATATTTCTTATGAATTTTTCAAGAATTTATTCTGACAGATTTTTTCATGAATATTCGACATGCTATAGTATTACTTTTTTTTTTTTAATTCACTAAGACTTATTTAGCAGTGGACAGAGAGGAAACATGGGGAGAGAGGTGGATGTGACATTCAGCAAAGGACCTCCAGACAGGATTCGAACCAGGATCGTCTGCATATACATTAACATGGGTAGTGGCATGCACTCTAACCACTAAGCCACCTGCAAGCCACGACTTAGCCTTTACTTGACTTATTTGGACTCACTTCACTCAGACTTTGATTGAAATGCGATATACAAGCATATGGGATGACTTTTAAATCATTTTTACAACATTTGGTGGGTAGCACTGTTGCCTCACAGTGTTTTTATGCCTGTTTTGGACTCACTACACTCAGACTCGGTGCGACAAAGTGATACGAGCGATTTTTAAGACTTTTTAATATTTTTCATGAATTTATTTTGACTGACTTTTTCGTGAATTTCGACATGCTATATTATGACTTTTTTTTGCTCACGACACTCAAAATTTGATTGACATGCATTAACAAGCAAATTTCATGACTTTTAAATCATTTTTAAAACATTAGATGAATTTTGTCGATTTTTCACTTTTTTTTCGACATGCTATAGTATGACTTTTTTTTTCACCCCGAAAAATTTGACCATGGCACTACACTCAGACTTGGCGCGTCAAGCGATACGAGCAATTTTTATCACTTTTAAATATTTTTTATGAATTTATCTTTACTGACCATTTCGTGAATTTCGACATGCTATAGTATGACTTTTTTTTTTCGAAAAAAATTTGGTGAGGCTTTTTTTTTTAAGATCTTCTCCTGGCAAAGACAGGTTTCTATTTAACAGTGAACAGAGAGAAAAGATGGGAGAGAAAGGGGGATGTGACATTCAACAAACACCCTCAGCTGGGACTCGAACCAGTGTTATCTGCATATATGTATAAATAGGTAGCGGCATGTGCTCTAACTTCTCAACCACCTGCAAGCCATGGCTTAGCCTTTTCATGACTTATTTGACCTCAATACACTCAGACTTTGATTGCTACGCGATATACGAGCATATGTTCCATCCATCCATCCATTGTCTACCGCTTATCCTGTATTCAGAGTCACGGGGGGACGAGCATATGTTATGACTTTTAAATCATTTTTACAGCATTTTGTGAATTTTGTCGATTTTTCACTTTTTTTCCGACATGCTATAGTATGACTTTTTTTTCCACAAAAAAATTTGAACATACATTTTTATGTCTGTTTTGGACTCACTACACTCAGACTTGGTGCGACAAGCGATACGAGCGTTTTTTATGACTTTTTAATATTTTTTAAGAATATATCTCTCATCTGTGTATATGTGTACATGGGTAAAAGGGATGCACTCTAACCACTAGGCCACCTGCACACATTCCTGAGCCTTTTTATGCCTGTTTTGGACTCACTACACTCAGACTTGGTGCGACAAGCGATACGAGCGATTTATATGACATTTTAATATTTTTTATGAATTTTCTTGACTGACTTTTTCTTGTATTTTCAATATGCTACAGTATGACTTTTTTTTAACAATATGACTAAGGCTTTTTTTTTTTTTTTTAAAGGTGATTGTCATGCATAGACACCTTTTCATTTAGAGGTGGACAGAGAAAGAACATGGGAAAGAGAGGGGGATGTGACATGCAGCAAACAACCTCCAGCCAGGATTTGAACCAGAGTCTGCTGCATGATGTGTATATGTGTACATAGCACGCACTCTAACCACTAGGCCACCTGCGCCGTTCTTGAGCCTTTCTATGACTTTTTTGCACTCATTACACTCAGACTTTGATTGACACGCGATAAACAAGCATATGTTATCACTTTTAAACCATTTTTACAACATTTTATGAATTTTGTCGATTTTTCACTTTTTTTTCGACATGCTATAGTATGACTTTTTTTTTCCCCAAAAAAATTTGACCATAACTTTTTATGCCTGTTTTGGACTCACTACACTCAGACTTGGTGCGACAAGCGATACGAGCGTTTTTTATGACTTTTTAATATTTTTTAAGAATATATCTCTCATCTGCGTATATGTGTACATGGGTAAAAGTGATGCACTCTAACCACTAGGCCACCTGCACGCATTCCTGAGCCTTTTTATGCCTGTTTTGGACTCACTACACTCAGACTTGGCGCGACAAGTGATACGAGCGTTTTTCATGACATTTTTATATTTGCTTGGATTTTTTTTTAATTCTTCTTTTAATAAAGAGCAGTGGCACTGGTAGAATCCTTCAGGGAAGTATCTGGGTAACTCGGGGAAACCGTCATCTTGCCTTCAGGAGCCGACCCATCATGGAGACTTTCCTTGATCCAGTGGTCAATATTCCCTAACATCACCTGGATCGCCACCAACAAGAGTGGGAAGATGAACACGGAGCGGGTCGATCGGTACAAAGGGAGACTCAGGCTGAACGCCTCCTCAGGTAAAGTGTTTCAACATCGTTAAAAATCAGGAACATGACAGAGAAATAACACATGGACTGAATGGATCAGGGGCTGATTGGGAAACAAGGCACAGGTGGGGGAAGACGAGGGCGGGGCTAAGTGAGAGCTGACGAGACTAATCTCACACAGGTGATCAGGAGGGAAACCAAGACAGGAAGTCAACGGGACAAAACACGAGAGAGGGAATGAAACTTTCAAAATAAAAGAGACCAAACAGAAGATCGTGACATAAAAGAAAATCCATCTTTTTTATTCATTACGTGACTTGACGATTCATAATTTGACCTCCGAGGATTCCATGGAATACACCGTACAGCTCAGCAACACAGAGGGAAAGAACAGCGGACGGATGTCAAAGCTCACAGTGAGACGTAAGTGTGACAAAGAAGTTCTTATTTCCAAGCCATACTGGAAAACACCAAAGTAACACCCCTTAATAAAAACCCAACTTGTGTCTAATGAACAATTCCAATTCAAACCTCTCTGCAGAACACCTGCAGAAACCAACCATTGAATATCAAAATACCAGCTGCACGCTGTGGCTGTGGCTGCATTGTTCCTCGGCAGATGAAGGTGTCAAGTTGTCGTGGCAACGTCCACCTCCCAACGTGACCGTCCGTACATACCAGACTAATGCGGAAGGCAACTATGCGTTTCTTGAAGTTAATCTCAACACCACGCAGGGCGGCATTGAATTCACCTGCACCGCCAGCAGGAACCTGGAGGAGACCTCGAGGGTTGTTACTCTTACTTGTGGCGGTAAGAAAAACAAAAAAACATATTTTGGTTCTATTGACGTTTTCTCTCAATGACGCCGTCGTCTCTCCCGTGTTGTTTCAGGTGACAAGCCTCAAACCAGGCCAACTCCTGATCCAACTTCTGAGCCAAGTACTCAACCAAGGCTAAGATATGGTGTTGTATTTTTATTAGGAAGTGTGCCATCAACACTGATTTTAATGTACTTTGTAATTGAGAAGAGAAGACCTGTATCTGATGCGACCCCTTAAAACCAACTCCCCAAGAGAACTGCTTACGAAACCCCAGAGATCCAACACAAGACACACGAAGAAAGTCACAATGATAGTGATTACACTTTATTGTATAGGTGTTAATGCTCTGTAGCAAGTGTTTTTTAAACTTTCATTATCCTGCCATGTGAACTTTTGACTTCTTAAAGTATGTATTTCATGCACATTTGTACAAACCTTGGTAATGTTTTGTGGAAAATATACATTTTGTAACTTTTTAATTGTGCGGATTGACCTTTTTTGTACTCTGTTAAAGGTTTGCAGCGGTTGTCCCGAACCATTTTGTGCCAAGTTGTAAATACATTTAGGCGGAAGAGTACCTTCTTAAGTAGAATTTGGAGGGCCAAATCAAACATATATGGGATCAGCTGTTGTGCCTTTCATGATGTAATTTACTATATGTTGTATGTTTTTATGCCTCTTTGTTTAATGTTTGATACACACTACTTGTGCTGACGACTGTGAACCAAATCTGGGGCACATGGGATTAAAAAATATAATGTCTGTATTTACAGAATTTACAAAAACAATTAATAAAATCAAAGCATGCATCTTAATTAAATGTAGCTTTAATGCAAAAACAGGGGAAGGTGCCTCTGAAGACCAAAGAAACAGTACAAAACATATAAAACACTGCCTCCTTGTGGCATGTCCATGATATTAGTCATGAATATTTCTGAATTTCTGAATATACTCCCTCTAGGAGACATCTTGGTTGGGCGACAACGAGGCCTTTCTTATGCGACTTAATCTCGTCATACCCATATGGCAAACGAACGGTTAGGATACCCGCACAAAAGGGGGACTAATGCAGGCTCGCACACGAGAGGTAAACCTCAAGCCTACGCTCCTGACTAACACGGCCCTCACCAAGCAGAAGGGACCGCCGTGCTGATCCACCACGTTCCCAACCCCAGGTTTTGGCAGAGAAACGGACTTGCACCGTTCAACCATCCGAGTTTGGGGACATTATGGGTCACGTCTGCCATCTCTGCCAGATGTTGCCCGCGGACCCCCACGAGGAGGTGTTACCCGACCGACCGCTTATTAATATGACTCTGAGTCCCCGTGCACCCCCGTGACTCCGGTTTCCATTTACAAGAGAGTCATAGTAACTCCCACCGTTTACCCGCGCTTCATTGAATTTCTTCACTTTGACATTCAGAGGACTGGGCAGAAATCACATCGCGTCACCCCCCGTGGGCCTTCGCGATGCTTTGTTTTAATTAAACAGTCGGATTCCCCTGGTCCGCTAAATGTGGGACAAAACACAAAGTGCATCAGAATGCATCATTTTAATACATACATATATTACATATTATAATATCATTGTCATAGCAGTCGTTATAGAACTAGGTGGATATTTTATATTGAACAAAAATTAATAAAACAATCAACATAAGTGAAATACAGCGTAAGCTTAGATTCAGTGGTGCAAAAAGTGGGTAAGCACTATATGCGGTGCACGGAGGCGCCGCAAAAGGGGGGGTGCCAAAGCGATGGTAAAAAAAAAAAAAACCTAATCCACTAACCCTAACCCTAATTCTTAACCACTAACCCTAACCCTTATTGCCTGGTTTTAACTTGTCAAACAAATCCGCAATCATTAGCAATATTGGAATCAGAGGATGTTTGTATGAGTATAATGCTTCTACATAGATATTTAAATATAAAACTGATTGTAAATTGTATTTGTTTTTTTTATTTAATTAATTAATTTATTATTATTTTATATTTATTTATTTATTATTTTTTAATTTCACCATGGTTTTTATGCCTGTTTTGGACTCTCATATTTTTCATGAATTTATTTTGACTGACTTTTTCCTGAATTTTCGACATGCTATAGTATGACTTTAAAAAAAAATAAAAAAAAAAATAACTAAGGCTTTTTTTTTTAAGATTTTCTTCTGGCATAGACACCTTTCTATTTAGCAGTGGACAGAAAGGAAACATGGGAGAGAGAGGGGTATGTGACATTTAGCAAAGAACGTCCAGCCAGGATTCGAACCAGGGTCTCCTGCATATATGTGTACATGGTTCCATGGCATGCACTATAACCACTAATGGTTGACCTGCACTCCATGGTGTTTCATGGCTGTTTTGGACTCACTACACTCAGATTTGGTGCGACAAGCGATATGAGCGATTTTTATGACTTTTTAATATTTTTTAATAATTTTTCATTAATTTATGACCTTTTTTTTTGTTGAAAAAAATCACTTTGGGTTTTTTTTAAGATTCTCTCCTGGCATAGACACCTTTTTATTTAGTAGTGGACAGAAAGGGACATGACATTCAGCAAAGGACCTCCAGCCGGGATTTGAACCGGTGTCATCTGCTTATATGTTTACATGGGTAGTAGCATGCGCTCCAACCACTTGACCACCTGCAAGCCATGACAGAATTTATTTTGACAGACTTTTTCGTGAATTTTCAACATGCAAAAGTATGACTTTTTAAAAAATATATGACTAAGCCCTTTTATGCCTTTTTTGGACTCACTACACTCAGACTTTGATTGACACACGATATACAAGCATATGTTATGACTTTTGAATCATTTTTACAACATTTTATGAATTTTGTCGATTTTTCACTTTTTTTTCGACATGCTATAGTATGACTTTTTTTTCCACAAAAAAATTTGAACATAAATTTTTATGTCTGTTTTGGACTCACTACACTCAGACTTGGTGCGACAAGCGATACGAGCGTTTTTTATGACTTTTTAATATTTTTTAAGAATATATCTCTCATCTGTGTATATGTGTACATGGGTAAAAGGGATGCACTCTAACCACTAGGCCACCTGCATGCATTCCTGAGCCTTTTTATGCCTGTTTTGGACTCACTACACTCAGACTTGGTGCGACAAGCGATACGAGCGATTTATATGACATTTTAATATTTTTTATGAATTTTCTTGACTGACTTTTTCTTGTATTTTCAATATGCTACAGTATGACTTTTTTTAACAATATGACTAAGGCTTTTTTTTTTTTTTAAATGTGATTGTCATGCATAGACACCTTTTCATTTAGAGGTGGACAGAGAAAGAACATGGGAAAGAGAGGGGGATGTGACATGCAGCAAACAACCTCCAGCCAGGATTTGAACCAGAGTCTGCTGCATGATGTGTATATGTGTACATAGCACGCACTCTAACCACTAGGCCACCTGCGCCGTTCTTGAGCCTTTCTATGACTTTTTTGCACTCATTACACTCAGACTTTGATTGACACGCGATAAACAAGCATATGTTATCACTTTTAAACCATTTTTACAACATTTTATGAATTTTGTCGATTTTTCACATTTTTTTCGACATGCTATAGTATGACTTTTTTTTCCCCCAAAAAATTTGACCATAACTTTTTATGCCTGTTTTGGACTCACTACACTCAGACTTGGTGCGACAAGCGATACGAGCGATTTATATGACATTTTAATATTTTTTATGAATTTTCTTGACTGACTTTTTCTTGTATTTTCAATATGCTACAGTATGACTTTTTTTTAACAATATGACTAAGGCTTTTTTTTTTTTTTAAATGTGATTGTCATGCATAGACACCTTTTCATTTAGAGGTGGACAGAGAAAGAACATGGGAAAGAGAGGGGGATGTGACATGCAGCAAACAACCTCCAGCCAGGATTTGAACCAGTCTGCTGCATGATGTGTATATGTGTACATAGCACGCACTCTAACCACTAGGCCACCTGCGCCGTTCTTGAGCCTTTCTATGACTTTTTTGCACTCATTACACTCAGACTTTGATTGACACGCGATAAACAAGCATATGTTATCACTTTTAAACCATTTTTACAACATTTTATGAATTTTGTCGATTTTTCACATTTTTTTCGACATGCTATAGTATGACTTTTTTTTCCCCAAAAAAATTTGACCATAACTTTTTATGCCTGTTTTGGACTCACTACACTCAGACTTGGTGCGACAAGCGATACGAGCGTTTTTTATGACTTTTTAATATTTTTTAAGAATATATCTCTCATCTGTGTATATGTGTACATGGGTAAAAGGGATGCACTCTAACCACTAGGCCACCTGCACGCATTCCTGAGCCTTTTTATGCCTGTTTTGGACTCACTACACTCAGACTTGGTGCGACAAGCGATACAAGCGATTTATATGACATTTTAATATTTTTTATGAATTTTCTTGACTGACTTTTTCTTGCATTTTCAATATGCTACAGTATGACTTTTTTTAACAATATGACTAAGGCTTTTTTTTTTTTTTTTTAAAGGTGATTGTCATGCATAGACACCTTTTCATTTAGAGGTGGACAGAGAAAGAACATGGGAAAGAGAGGGGGATGTGACATGCAGCAAACAACCTCCAGCCAGGATTTGAACCAGAGTCTGCTGCATGATGTGTATATGTGTACATAGCACGCACTCTAACCACTAGGCCACCTGCGCCGTTCTTGAGCCTTTCTATGACTTTTTTGCACTCATTACACTCAGACTTTGATTGACACGCGATAAACAAGCATATGTTATCACTTTTAAACCATTTTTACAACATTTTATGAATTTTGTCGATTTTTCACATTTTTTTCGACATGCTATAGTATGACTTTTTTTTCCACAAAAAAATTTGACCATAACTTTTTATGCCTGTTTTGGACTCACTACACTCAGACTTGGTGCGACAAGCGATACGAGCGATTTTTATGACTTTTTAATATTTTTTAAGAATATATCTCTCATCTGTGTATATGTGTACATGGGTAAAAGTGATGCACTCTAACCACTAGGCCACCTGCACGCATTCCTGAGCCTTTTTATGCCTGTTTTGGACTCACTACACTCAGACTTGGCGCGACAAGTGATACGAGCGTTTTTGATGACATTTTGATATTTTTTATGAATTTATCTTGACTGACTTTATCGTGAGTTTTCGACATGCTATAGTATGACTTTTTTTTTAAAAAAATGCCTGAGGCTTTTTTTAAGATTTTCTCCTGGCATAGACACCTTTCTACTTAGCAGTGGACAGAGAGGAAAGATGGGAGAGAAAGGGGGAAGTGACTTTTAGCAAACACCCTCCATCTGGGATTCGAACAGGTGTTGTCTTCATATATGTGTACATAGGTAGTGGCATGGGCTCTAACCACTCAACCACCTGCAAGCCATAGCTAACCCTTTTCATGACTTATTTGGACTCACTTCACTCAGACTTTGATTGACATGCGATATACAAGCATATGTGATGACTTTTAAATCATATTTACAACATTTTATGAATTTTGTTGATTTTTCACTTGTCGAAAAAAAGTGAAAAATCGACAAAATTCATAAAATGTTGTAAAAATAATTTAAAAGTCATAACATATGCTCGTATATCACGTAGCAATCAAAGTCTGAGTGTAGTGAGTGCAAAACAGGCATAAAAAGGCTTAGTCATATTTTTCAAAAAAGTCATACTATAGGATGTCGAAAACTCACGAAATGGTCAGTCAAGATAAATTCATAAAAAATATTTTAAAGTGATAAAAACATGCCTTTGACTTTTTTTTGCCCGAAAAAAATTTGACCATAGCTTTTTATGCCTGTTTTGGACTCACTACACTCAGACTTGGTGCGACAAGCGATATGAGCGATTAATATGACTTTTTAATATTTCTTATGAATTTTTCAAGAATTTATTCTGACAGATTTTTTCATGAATATTCGACATGCTATAGTATTACTTTTTTTTTTTTAATTCACTAAGACTTATTTAGCAGTGGACAGAGAGGAAACATGGGGAGAGAGGTGGATGTGACATTCAGCAAAGGACCTCCAGACAGGATTCGAACCAGGATCGTCTGCATATATATTAACATGGGTAGTGGCATGCACTCTAACCACTAAGCCACCTGCAAGCCACGACTTAGCCTTTACTTGACTTATTTGGACTCACTTCACTCAGACTTTGATTGAAATGCGATATACAAGCATATGGGATGACTTTTAAATCATTTTTACAACATTTGGTGGGTAGCACTGTTGCCTCACAGTGTTTTTATGCCTGTTTTGGACTCACTACACTCAGACTCGGTGCGACAAAGTGATACGAGCGATTTTTAAGACTTTTTAATATTTTTCATGAATTTATTTTGACTGACTTTTTCGTGAATTTCGACATGCTATATTATGACTTTTTTTGGCTCACGACACTCAAAATTTGATTGACATGCATTAACAAGCAAATTTCATGACTTTTAAATCATTTTTAAAACATTAGATGAATTTTGTCGATTTTTCACTTTTTTTTCGACATGCTATAGTATGACTTTTTTTTTCACCCCGAAAAATTTGACCATGGCACTACACTCAGACTTGGCGCGTCAAGCGATACGAGCAATTTTTATCACTTTTAAATATTTTTTATGAATTTATCTTTACTGACCATTTCGTGAATTTCGACATGCTATAGTATGACTTTTTTTTTTCGAAAAAAATTTGGTGAGGCTTTTTTTTTAAGATCTTCTCCTGGCAAAGACAGGTTTCTATTTAACAGTGAACAGAGAGAAAAGATGGGAGAGAAAGGGGGATGTGACATTCAACAAACACCCTCAGCTGGGACTCGAACCAGTGTTATCTGCATATATGTATAAATAGGTAGCGGCATGTGCTCTAACTTCTCAACCACCTGCAAGCCATGGCTTAGCCTTTTCATGACTTATTTGACCTCAATACACTCAGACTTTGATTGCTACGCGATATACGAGCATATGTTCCATCCATCCATCCATTGTCTACCGCTTATCCTGTATTCAGAGTCACGGGGGGACGAGTATATGTTATGACTTTTAAATCATTTTTACAGCATTTTGTGAATTTTGTCGATTTTTCACTTTTTTTTCGACATGCTATAGTATGACTTTTTTTTCCACAAAAAAATTTGAACATAAATTTTTATGTCTGTTTTGGACTCACTACACTCAGACTTGGTGCGACAAGCGATACGAGCGTTTTTTATGACTTTTTAATATTTTTTAAGAATATATCTCTCATCTGTGTATATGTGTACATGGGTAAAAGGGATGCACTCTAACCACTAGGCCACCTGCATGCATTCCTGAGCCTTTTTATGCCTGTTTTGGACTCACTACACTCAGACTTGGTGCGACAAGCGATACGAGCGATTTATATGACATTTTAATATTTTTTATGAATTTTCTTGACTGACTTTTTCTTGTATTTTCAATATGCTACAGTATGACTTTTTTTTAACAATATGACTAAGGCTTTTTTTTTTTTTTTTAAAGGTGATTGTCATGCTTAGACACCTTTTCATTTAGAGGTGGACAGAGAAAGAACATGGGAAAGAGAGGGGGATGTGACATGCAGCAAACAACCTCCAGCCAGGATTTGAACCAGAGTCTGCTGCATGATGTGTATATGTGTACATAGCACGCACTCCAACCACTAGGCCACCTGCGCCGTTCTTGAGCCTTTCTATGACTTTTTTGCACTCACTACACTCAGACTTTGATTGACACGCGATAAACAAGCATATGTTATCACTTTTAAACCATTTTTACAACATTTTATGAATTTTGTCGATTTTTCACTTTTTTTTCGACATGCTATAGTATGACTTTTTTTTTCCCCAAAAAAATTTGACCATAACTTTTTATGCCTGTTTTGGACTCACTACACTCAGACTTGGTGCGACAAGCGATACGAGCGATTTTTATGACTTTTTAATATTTTTTAAGAATATATCTCTCATCTGCGTATATGTGTACATGGGTAAAAGGGATGCACTCTAACCAGTAGGCCACCTGCACGCATTCCTGAGCCTTTTTATGCCTGTTTTGGACTCACTACACTCAGACTTGGCGCGACAAGTGATACGAGCGTTTTTCATGACATTTTTATATTTGCTTGGATTTTTTTTTAATTCTTCTTTTAATAAAGAGCAGTGGCACTGGTAGAATCCTTCAGGGAAGTATCTGGGTACCTCGGGGAAACCGTCATCTTGCCTTCAGGAGCCGACCCATCATGGAGACTTTCCTTGATCCAGTGGTCAATATTCCCTAACATCACCTGGATCGCCACCAACAAGAGTGGGAAGATGAACACGGAGCGGGTCGATCGGTACAAAGGGAGACTCAGGCTGAACGCCTCCTCAGGTAAAGTGTTTCAACATCGTTAAAAATCAGGAACATGACAGAGAAATAACACATGGACTGAATGGATCAGGGGCTGATTGGGAAACAAGGCACAGGTGGGGGAAGACGAGGGCGGGGCTAAGTGAGAGCTGACGAGACTAATCTCACACAGGTGATCAGGAGGGAAACCAAGACAGGAAGTCAACGGGACAAAACACGAGAGAGGGAATGAAACTTTCAAAATAAAAGAGACCAAACAGAAGATCGTGACATAAAAGAAAATCCATCTTTTTTATTCATTAGGTGACTTGACGATTCATAATTTGACCTCCGAGGATTCCATGGAATACACCGTACAGCTCAGCAACACTGAGGGAAAGAACAGCGGACAGATGTCAAAGCTCACAGTGAGACGTAAGTGTGACAAAGAAGTTCTTATTTCCCAGCCATACTGGAAAACACCAAAGTAACACCCCTTAATAAAAACCCAACTTGTGTCTAATGAACAATTCCAAGCTGCACGCTGTGGCTGTGGCTGCATTGTTCCTCGGCAGATGAAGGTGTCAAGTTGTCGTGGCAACGTCCACCTCCCAACGTGACCGTCCGTACCAACCAGACTAATACGGAAGGCAACTATGCGTTTCTTGAAGTTAATCTCAACACCACGCAGGGCGGCATTGAATTCACCTGCACCGCCAGCAGGAACCTGGAGGAGACCTCGAGGGTTGTTACTCTTACTTGTGGCGGTAAGAAAAACAAAAAAACATATTTTGGTTCTATTGACGTTTTCTCTCAATGACGCCGTCGTCTCTCCCATGTTGTTTCAGGTGACAAGCCTCAAACCGGGCCAACTCCTGATCCAACTTCTGAGCCAAGTACTCAACCAAGGCTAAGATATGGTGTTGTATTTTTATTAGGAAGTGTGCCATCAACACTGATATTAATGTACTTTGCAATTGAGAAGAGAAGACCTGTATCTGATGCGACCCCTTAAAACCAACTCCCCAAGAGAACTGCTTACGAAACCCCAGAGATCCAACACAAGACACACGAAGAAAGTCACAATGATAGTGATTACACTTTAATGTGTAGGTGTTAATGCTCTGTAGCAAGTGTTTTTTAAACTTTCATTATTCTGCCATGTGAACTTTTGACTTCTTAAAGTATGTATTTCATGCACATTTGTACAAACCTTGGTAATGTTTTGTGGAAAATATACATTTTGTAACTTTTTAATTGTGTGGATTGACCTTTTGTACTCTGTTAAAGGTTTGCAGCGTTTGTCACGAACCATTTTGAGCGAAGTTGTAAATACATTTATGCAGAAGAGTAACGTCTAAAGTAGACTTTATTTTGGAGGGCCAAATCAAACATATATGGGATCAGCTGTTGGTGCCTTTAATGATGTAATTTACTATATGTTGTATGTTTTTATGCCTCTTTGTTTAATGCATGATAATGCTGACTACTGTGAATCAAATCTGAAAAATATTGCTTGCATTAAATGATGACAAATGACAAAACAGGGGCACATGGGATTAAAAAATATAATGTCTGTATTTACAGAATTTACAAAAACAATTAATAAAATCAAAGCATGCATCTTAATTAAATGTAGCTTTAATGCAAATAAAGGGGAAGGTGCCTCTGAAGACCAAAGAAACAGTAGAAAACATACAAAACACTGCCTCCTTGTGGCATGTCCATGATATTAGTCATGAATATTTCAGAATTTCTGAATATACTCCCTCTAGGAGACATCTTGGTTGGGCGACACCGAGGCCTTTCTTATGCGACTTAACTTGATCTCGTCGTACACAGTCTGGGGCTAAATGTGGGACAAAACACAAAAAGCATCAGTGCAACAGAATGCATCATTTTAATACATACATCCATCCATCCATCCATTTTCTACCACGGGGGGGCTGGAGCCGATCCCAGCTGTCAGTGGGCGAAGGCAGGGTACACCCTGGACAGGACGCCAGTCCATCGCAGGGCCGACATGTAGAGACAGACAACCATTCACACTCACATTCACACCTACGGGCAATTTAGAGTCACCAATTAACCTATCCCCATGCATGTCTTTGGACTGTGGGAGGAAGCCGGAGAACCCGGAGAGAACCCACGCTTACACGGGGAGAACATGCAAACTCCACACAGAAGGACCCCGGGCCGACCCAGGAATCAAACCCAGGACCCTCTTGCTGTGAGGCGAGAGTGCTACCCACTACACCACCCTGCAGCCCTTAATACATACATATATTATATATTATAATATCATTGTCTTAGCAGTCGTTTTAGAACTAGGTGGATGTTGCATAATGAACAAAAGAGACATACAACATGAGAGAAATACAGTCTAAACTTAGATTCAGAGGTGCAAAAAGTGGGTATGCACTACCGGTGCATAGGGGCGCCGCAACAGGGGGGGTGCCAAAGCGATGGTAAAAAAAAAAAAAAAAACTTAACCCACTAACCCTAAACCTTAGCCTAACCCACTAACCCTAAACCTTAGCCTAATCCTTATTGCCTGGTTTTAACTCGTCAAACAAATCCGCAATCATAAGCAATATTGGAATCACAGGATGTTTGTATTAGTATAATGCTTCTATGTAGATATTTACATATAAAACTGACTATAAATTGTATTTGTATATTTTAATTTAATTACTTTTTTTTTATTATTATTTATTTATTTATTTTTTAAATTTCACCATGGCTTTTTATGCCTGTTTTGGACTCACTTCACTCAGACAAGCGATACGAGCGATTTTTATGACTTTTTAATATTTTTAATCATTTTTCATCATCATTTTTTAATAATTTTTAATAATTTATTTGACTGACTTTTTCGTGAATTTTCAACATGCTATAGTTTGACTTTTTTTTGGCTCATGACACTCAGAATTTGATTGACATGCATTACAAGCAAATGTTATGACTTTAAAATCATTCATTTTATGAATTTTGTCGATTTTTCACTTTTTTTTTGACATGCTATAGTATGACTTTTTTTTTTCCAAAAAATTTGACCATGGCTTTTTATGCCTGTTTTGGACTCACTACACTCAGACTTGGTGTGACAAGCGATACGAGTGATTTTTACGACTTTTTATTTTTTTTAAATAATTTTTTATGAATTTATTTTGACTGACTTTTTGGTGAATTTTCGACATGCTAAAGTATGACTTCTTTTTGGCTCACGACACTCAGAATTTGATTGACATGCATTACAAGCAACTTTTAAAACATTTCTACAACATTTTATGAATTTTGTCGATTTTTCACTTTTTTTTCGACATGCTTCAACAGTTTGTTTGGTGTTTCCATTGGCATAGTGGTAAAGTGAAAATGATTACTTGTGTGTGTACTGCCTAGGAAGTAATTGTTGCAATAGCATATGGGCCAAAGATCACTTTTTCTTTTGGAAGATTTGACCATGGCTTTTTATGACTGTTTTGGACTCACTACACTCAGACTTGGCGTGACAATTTTTGTGACTTTTTAATATTTTTTAATAATTTTTTCTGAATTTATTTTGACTGCCTGGTTGTAACCCGTCAAACAAATCCGCAATCATTAGCAATATTGGATTCACAGGCTGTTTGTATGACTATAATGCTTTTATATAGATATTTAAATATAAAACTGATAAAAAAAAATACTAAAAAAAAAAAATACTTCTACCATCACCAGATAAATAGGCTTGAGCACAGAAATCATATCCTGAATTAACAAACCCCAACTCCAACCCTAACCCACTAACCCTAACCCTAACCCTAGATCTTAGCCAAACCCTTATTGCCTGGTTTTATCTCGTCAAACAAATCCACTATCATTAGTATATTGGAATCAGAGAATGTCTTTAGAATGAGTATGATGATTTGATAAAGATATTTAAATATAAAACTAAAAAATAAAATATTTTTTAAATTAATTAATTTATTAGTTATTATTTAATATTTACTCAATTTTTTTAATTTATATTTTTTTTTACTTCTACCAGCATCAGATAAATATGCCTGTGCAAAGAAATCATCCTGAATTAAAAAACTCCAACCCTAACCTTAATCCTTATCCTAACCCTTATTTTTTTTTTTGGGGGGGGGGGGCACTGAGTAGCTGCGCCCCTGCTTAGATTCAGTCTCATCTGCAAGAACCTCAATGATGACAGTGTTGCTCTTACCCCAGCTGTGACTGCGTCGCTGCTGTTATTAATGGTTTCGTAAAGTGTGCACGATTTCATGGTTGCCGAACTCCCCTGGAGGTTTATGGGTAAAAACATGCATTTCATCGTTAAAAACCAAGTACAGAATTGTTATCTTAAAACTGATTTTTGTGACAAAAATGAACGTATCCACAGGAAGTACATGAGCCTACTTACGCCCCGATTCACAACATCAGAGACATCAGCATAAAGGGTCATGTCAAAGTCTGGGGGTAGAGTTTTGATGAGGAAACAAAGTTTAAACAAGAAATATGTGACACGTCAGTAATGAATTAAATCATTTTGGTTTTTAAACGTTTCTTACCTGCTGGATGTTTTTTTTTGCAGAGACAAACACACACAGCTACTCCAACTACGATGACGATCAGCAGACAACCTCCTCCTGCCGCACTCAGGACAACCATAAGGTTTGGGTCTGCAAATGACAGCGTTATCACAAAAAAAACAAAAAACAATGAGAGAAGGCGTAGCAAGATTTCTGACCCAAAATCAAAAAATGTATTCATTCAAAATAAATTAAAATGACGTGTTTTTTTTAAATATAATTCTCATTTGTTGTTGATTACAATGTATAAGAATATTGTTTACATATCATTTGGGTTCATGTCTTCCTCAGTGTGCAGGCTCCAGTAGTAACTTGTATTATTCCAACTTTAAATATCCAAAAGGAATATCAAAATAGCTTTAAAACCAAGGGAGAAGGTTCATCTTGAAATTAAATTGTGGGGAAATTTGACTTTTTGTCATGTGGAATAAGCATTTGAGATATACAAAAGTTTCAAACAACATTCAGAAGACAAATATGTCTCTTTATATAATGTGAAAATAATATTTTAAATGGTTTTCTTTCTGCTCAGATTGGTGCCTCTTCTGCATCACCACCAGTATGATTCATAAAAACATCATTAAACTAAACTTATCTATAATCACTCACATGCACCTGTTGGGGGTGGGGGAGATGTAACGTTGCTGCACCTCCACGTTTTCACTGCAGACTTCTCACTGACGGGGTTGGAGATGGTGCAGGTGAACTCAGTGTCTCCATCCTGTGGCTGGGTGATGTACTGCAGCCTGGAGCCCCTAAAGGTTCGGTTGCTCACGGTCCAGCTGTAGGAGATGTCGCTCTCCGTGGCTGCAATGCACTCCAGAGAAACCGTGCAGGACTCGTTCGAGGCGTCCCAGGTGGAGTTGGAAGTCACAACGGGCCCTTTGGTGATGCTCTCTAGAGAGACAAGTGCAGGTGTAGCAGAAATCTTGTACAAATCCTCAAGCTCTTTTTTTCAAATCAAGACAAAGAAGCAGGTTCACTGGCGATCCATGAGCATGTTATAGATTACAGATTTATTTCAAATAAATGAGATCTTTTTTGCCAATGACATCATTAACTTTAAAAGGATTTTGAAAGAAAAAAAGAGGTTTATTATGGTGCCATGCAGGTTGACGTACTACTCATATATAATACCATATGATGGGTGTGCATGGTATGAAAAATAATTGAAGCTCTTACCATGAACATGCAGACTGACGGTGACTGAGTTCCTCTGTTTGTCATTCACCGCCGAGACAAAGATGAAATCACCAGAATCTAGGAGAGTCAGTCCTCTCACTGTCAAACTAAAGTTTGTCGGGTTTAGCTCTAGTCTGCCTATGAACTGATGTTTTTCATGAACACCCCAATCTTTATCTGCAATTAATAAACCTCGATAGTTCCAGCTTGCATCGGTGACCCCTTCACTTGGTAAGCATGAAGACAACTCCACGGTGTCTCCAACCTTTTTATGGACGTGATGATCACAACTGGAAGCCTCCACATCTGAAACACAGATTTTTGCATATCCATTCAGTGAAAATGTGTTCTGCAGTTCCACAGTAGTAACACATAGATTCGATGCACACAAGCAGCGACTTTCAATATGAGCAGACCTGCTCGATGGAGCCATCGTGAACAACCACAGGCCTTAAAGCCGCCCACTGGCTGAAACACCCTTTCCTCAGTCGTCAACACATCTAACACAAGGCATTCACAGCTTTGCACAAATGACTCCAATTTACCATCAAGACTGTTGTTAGTGGCCGGCGTGAAGTACTTTTGTTGTGTATTTGTTTTGGTTCAATGCCATAGTTATTTTAACCACGAGGGATTTTTACCTTATGAAATAGTTTTGTTGCCTTAAACTATTTAGTTTTGTTACCTGAACCTAGCAACTTAGTTCTGTAAACTGTTTGACTGCAGCCATTCAGTCCGCGGAAAATAAAATGTTCCCCTGGAAATATAATTGACAGTTTGCTTGTATGGGAATGTAATTTCCGCTGTGAATTAGGCACAGGATGGCTGTATGACCTGAGAGCTGGATCTAGTATGTATGCAGGCACCTGCAGAGGGGGGGGCGGAGGGTGCTGGAGCACCTGCCCCTTTGCCCCTTGATGCCCAAAGTGCCCTTTTGTCAAAGTGATTCCCCCCCCCAAAGAGTGTGTGTCTGTGTGGCCCAAAATAATAATAAATAAAACAAAATAATAATAATTTAGATCTACCTTGGTCGGTCATGCCCTCACTCTGCCGTAACTGCCCTTATGTGCCCAGACATGCCCTGCTGCTGAACGCTAAGCTGCTGGAGACGGCCACTGCCCGTCTCACTTTTTGACAGACAGGGAGTAAACAACTTGTCCGGTGAGTAGGTTTTGCAGTATTCGTTTGTGCACGGTCTATTCTTGCAAGATGACTGACGAAGTGAAGTGAGCAATGAGCATCCTCTGTGTTGTCCAACTCTGCACACACACCTCTCACAAGTTATAGCCATTAACCACACACAGCGTGCTGTGGGGAGAAGTATGTCGGGCTTTTTTTCTTTTTTTTAGTTTCTGTACGTTTCTCTTGTCACGGGCAAAGTGCATTAGAGATAATATGTGTTATATTTACCAAGCTGTTTTTTCCTATGTTTCTAGAGGCAATGAGGCAAAGACTATGTTATTTCACTAAAACTATGCGATATACATATTCACATAATTTTGGACTATTACAGTATAAATACAACAATAATAGAAGAATTAGAATTTTGATTTTCTCAACCTCTCATTTAACAAATTAAATATAATATGCATACAAATTATATAACTTTTAGAACCTTGCTGTCTTACACAAAGTCGATAGTCAAACTGAGTAAAAGCACAAAAATATTTAAGTACATGATTTCATCCATCCATCCATCCATTTTCTACCGCTTATCCTGTATTTAGGGTCTGGGGGGGGGGGGGGGGGGGCTGGAGCCGATCCCAGCTATCAGTGGGTGAAGGCAGGGTTCACCCTGGACAAGTCTATCACAGGGCCGACATGTAAAGACAAACAACCATTCACTCTCACATTGACACCTACGGGGAATTTAGAGTCACCAATGAACCTATCCCCATCCTGCATGTCTTTGGACTGTGGGAGGAAGCCGGAGCACCCGGAGAGTACCCACGCTTACACGGGGAGAACATGCAAACTCCACACAGAAGGAACCCGGGCCGACCCGGGAATCGAACCCAGGACCCACTTGCTGTGAGGCGAGAGTGCTACCCACTACACCACCGTGCAGCCCATGATTTCAATATCATTTAATAATTTTTTACTTTAATAATTTAGCACTAGGAATAATAGATGGCAGATTATGAATGGATTAACAGTACAATAACAGTACAATTAACAGTGGGTATACAGTACAATCTTTGAAAAGGTATGAAATGTCACTGTGTGTGTGTGTGTGTGTGTGTGTGTGTGCGTGCGTGTGTGCACGCGCACTGGCCATATATGACGTGTGGACAATGACATGGTGTGTTGTGATTCCATGTTACATTCTTTATGAATATGGGTTGCTACCATTCAACCGGTTATATTGCAAGCTATGTTTCTGTATGGTATTTCAAATTCGTGCTCCATGTGCTCCCTTTTAACTTTGAGCACCTGCCCCTCCAAAGGTCTCTGCACGGCCCTGTATGTATGTGTCTGTCTGTCGGTCGTAGGCCTACTATTAGTTAGCAACACCTTAGCTTTTCTATTAATAAAATGTCCAAATTGCACCGCTTAGGTCCGCTGGAAATACACCCGCCAAGTGTGAACAGACGAACTTCAACTAAAACCGCTCGCAAAGTGTTCTCATTTACTTAATTTCTAAATTACACAGTAATAACTAAATTAGCATAGTTAATACTTTAGTATGGAAATGTACTTCACGTAGCACAGAAAAGCAGAACATGGAGTGAACAACATTACAGGGATGACATCATCATCGTGCCCCGTTTCCTGACCGCCTTTCTCAAATATTTTGTAGTGACCCCACTGACTCATATACATATATATCTATAGACATATACAACCCTATGTCGGGATTTATTTTCGGATTTCGGAAGAAAAAGGTTGTGGCCAATTGTTCATAAGTGGCTGACGTTTTAATTTTCTCGGCCCAGGCGGTGGTCTCCAAAGCTGGCCGTGGCCTCATTTCCAAAGAGAAAGCAACTGCAGCCACAGGAACAAAAAGGTCACGTTGAAGCTGCCTTTATTCTGTGCGCCTCGACACTTTCGGTCAGCGCTGTTGTTGCTGCCGGGGGGTGGGGGGATTCTCAGGAAGTGGACAGCTCACATCTTTTCTGCCTTCATGTTGGGCGAGAATCTCTCCAAACAGCTGAAATATTTGCACAATGTTGAAATATCGACGGCTTGAATCTGTCAGCTGTAGATAGTTATTATAGTAATCATCAAGCAGCATGTTTATTTTAACACTTACAGACACTCCCCTTTACTTCTGCAAATATTCTGAGAAACCACCTTGTTCATGGAAGGGATTACCGTATATACTCGTATAAACTACACTATGTTTAACTGTGATTTACCAGAATTATACTCCATGAGTAATGTGTAACAAAATTTCCAAAGAGGAAGTAACGGCGATGATGACCTGTCCTGGTGTTGGCGTAAAACATTCGAAAAGTTTGTTGCCAAGCAGATGCAGCCGGAGATTTGCTGACACCAGTGTATCACATATACAACCACAAGATGCAATATTTCACCAATTCATGAGATATTTAAGCACATTTTCAATCAACTTTGAGCACCAGGAGCTTAGGACTATTTCTTTTGACAATATAAGCGTATCAAATACCTTTAAATGCAGACAAGTCAGTTAGGATGTCCTAGTTCTTAAATCGCGACTGGCTTTGAAGGCACAGCTGCATTTCCACTATTGTTCTTTCGAAATGTCTTGCAGCTGCAGACGCAAACGACTGCGAAGGCATCTTCCAAAGAATAGACGTCATTTTCCAATGTGACGCAAACACATTGAATTCCTCTCTATTACAAGCATGTGGCAGAGTGCAACGGACAAACAACTAAATAAATAGCAAGAAGAGTAAAACTCCATATACGTTTAAGAGCAGAGGTGTACATACCATGGAGGCAAACCCCAAGAAGTAGCACAGAAACGTAGACAGAGCAGCAGCCGAGACAACCGCCAACCATCTCGTTGGGGAGAGGAACAACGTCTGTTTCCTCTTCTGCTCTATCAAACGGTGCCGTGACAAGTCAGTACTAAAAAAAGAAAAGGCAAATGGAGAGGGTGGAGAGTTGAGGTCTAAGTTGAGGAAAAAGCAGAAGAAGCAGTACATTAAAAAATAGAAAATAAGTATCTGTGCATGCCATGTTTCTGAGCTATGTGTGAAAATATTCAAGATCAAGGTCGACGTCTGCAGCAGGAAGAACTTCAGCTGCATCCTGTCATCATATTAGATGGGCAGATACAGCAGCAGACGGCAACGGATTGGTCCAAGTTATGGCCAGTTGTCAAGAGGAAGTAAGGGGGCAACGGAGTGAAGGGTTTCACCGTGACCTAAAAGGGTAAAAGAAGCCGTTCCCTTCGGCGTCTCAAAACAAATCACGCTAAATCGCTGTAAGTGGATAACTTTCCCGTATAATTTAAACTGACTCAGTCAGTCAGCAATGACTAAAGTGAGCACTGGAGTAGTAACGTTACGAAGTGTAGAGAGAATGAGTGAAAAAGACTTATGTCCCGTAAACCAGCGTAGAGTAGAGAGTATCATCGCAAGTCTTGTATTTGTCCAGCATCTCATGCAAAGTGTCTTTGAGTATCAAAAAAAGTGCTATATAAGACCCATGTGTTGTTATTGTTATTATGGTGGAATTAGCTAGCTAGCTAGAGAACAGCTGGCCCAGTTAGCAAACTGGCTAATTCGACCATTTACCAGTTTACCTGAAAGGTACTCATGGTGGCATTTGTTTAGGACTAAAACGTGGACATTTATTTTGAAAGGAGAAGTGATACCGCAGTGACCAGCGAGACGTTAAGGAAACAGAACAAAGATATAACGTGTTTCACGACACACCCTGAACCTTCGAGTCATTTAGAAAAACTCTGAAACACAAACCAGATGAGTCAAAAGGTATATTTTTTTATTTTTGGCATTTCACAATAATATTGCTTATTACAGTTGTCATTAATTTTTGACATAAAAATGAATCGTGGGTCAAATAAACATCAACCACATTTTTTTTAATTATCTATAAAAAAAACATCCAATGATATGACGTGGTTGATAGATGTGCTCCTGTATTGTGTCTCATGCATGCATCCGCAATGATAGCAGGCCACAGGAACCACAAGGCAACAAACTCATCGCACCACCAAGTGGTAAATATATATAGACCTTTGTGAGAAGTTTGTCAACGGCGTGGGAAGAAAAAAAACCCCATCCTTTTAAAACACGTCTTGCTGCTTATAAGATACCTTTTTAAAGGATAGAACAAATATATATAGTCCGATGTTTCAGTCGACTCATGCATTACAACTAAATGCTGTAAAAACAACTATTATCTGCTCCTTTCTTTATGGACCAGGAACCAAATCCTAACAGCCAACTAGAAAAACAAAAAAAAACAGAGGTGTCAGTAGATATTGGTGGAATAAAGCATTAACAAAGAGGAGGGGGGTGTACTGTACCATTTGCAGCTTCTCTCACTTCTTCATAGACACACGCTTCACCTACAGGTCAGTGATAACAAAGTCAAGGTTTAAACCTTTAAAGTGACATTAAGTCTACAGTTGTTATCAATGGGCTGGACTTTATAGAACATAATCAGGTTTCCTCTTTCTTAAGAGCAACTTCAGCGTCTGTCTTCACAGGAATTTAGAAAAACACATGGTTAGGTTTAGGACGTGGCTGGTGCTGACTTGACTAGCCGCGAGCAGATGTTAACCTTTACTTTGAGTTTTTTATGTGCGTGAGACACGAACAGCAGTCTCCTGGGTGAAAGTCAGTTTGTTTGACACTAATTCAGTTGCCCTGACCGTTAATAACATTGCATTGGAGTAAGTGGTTCAGCCTGATTACTCTTTAAAAATGATTTGAAATTTAAACGTTCAATCAGGAAGCTGCAGCGAATGTTGATGTTTTACTGTAAAATCCACAGTGATCAAAAGAGATAAGATCAGATGAAGCTCAGTGCAGGGATGACCTAGTGACTGTGCACTTCTAGGTATGAGCAGATAGAGATGAGATAAAAGAAGACACTGTTAGTCACCATGAGTGTGTATCCATCCTCACAGTGTCTTGTTGCTGCAGATCTCTTAATTGTATTTTTGTATTCTGATGATATCGTACCGCTGCTACGATGACCTAATTTCCCCACGGGGATAAATAAAGCTATCTATCTATCTATCTATCTATCTATCTATCTATCTATCTATCTATCTATCTATCTATCTATCTATCTACTGTGTCAAGGATGTTTAAATGTGTCAGTTTGGAGGAAGGGTGTGCAGACGAATATTAGGTACCCACGATTTTCATACTTCTGAAGAGATCGCATGTAAGTGTATTCTGATCAGGGAGCACGCTGCTATTTCTATGCATAGTTTGCTTTCTTTTATAAGTGACATTTTTTTAATCCACGATACTCAAATTAATACCGTACCCGTTCCAGCGCCTGCTGAGCCTGTAATTGTTTCGTAGACACAAGCATCGCCTACAGGTGAGAGATAATTAAGGTAAGGTTATACATGAATACATACATGAATGTTTGTGAATGCATGTCTTTTTTTAGTGTGGATGGGAGACTGACCGTGGAGAAGAGAGGAGTACACTTGCTGTGGAGTTTCATCTTTGTTGACTGGTTGAGCCTGGCTGACCCTGAAACCAGTAAAGTAAAAAAAAAAAAAAATTATAAAAATCAAAATAATTATTTTTTATTATTTTAATGTATTTTTATTTTTTAAAATACATATATTATGTATATTATATTATTATATATATATATATATATATATATATTTATTATTTATATAATTTAAATCATATTAATATACATCATTTTATGTATTATATTTTACTATTAAATTGTATGAGAGAAGATTTACCAACCTGTTACAACATGGATCTGTAAAAAATAAAAAAGTGACTTTTTGTTGTTGTAGTAGCAAATTAAAGCACTGACTTCAGAAAAATCAAGTATATTTTGGATAATATGAGTGTGACCCAATTAATAGCAACTAAAGGATGATCTCACCTATTGACTTTGTGGCCAAAAGCACCGAGAACACCAGTATAATAATCAGTAAAAGTCCAATAACCAGCCCATTAACCAACGGTACAAGGAATGAGGAGCCAAACCCTGCAATAACAAAAGAATTTCAACAAACCTTAATTACATTTCCCTTGAAGATAAAAGAAAAACTACAGCAAAGTCACACTGTGTGTAATAAAGTGCAATGACTTAAAAGATACAAGTAAATAACACACATCTATAATCACTCACATATACATACCTGTTGGGGGTGGGGGAGATGTAATATTGCTGCACCTCCACGTTTTCACTGCAGACTTCTCACTGACGGGGTTGGAGATGGTGCAGGTGAACTCAGTGTCTCCATCCTCTGGCTGGATGACGTACTGCAGTCTGAAGCCCCTTCGGTTGCTCATGGTCCAGCTGTAGGAGACGCTGCTCTCCGTGGCTGCAATGCACTCCAGTGAAACCGTGCAGGACTCGTTCGAGGCGTGCCAGGTGGAGTTGGAAGTCACAACGGGCCCTTTGGTGATGCTCTCTAGAGAGACAAGTGCAGGTGTAGCAGAAATCTTGTACAAATCCTCGAGCTTGATAGAATGTTTTCTCGTCATCTCTGATCATGATCCATGAGCATGTTATAGATGACATATTTATTTCAAATGAATGAGATCTTTTTTGCCAATGACATTGTTAACTTTAAAAGGATTTTGAAAGAAGAAAAGAGGTTTATTATGGTGCCATGCAGGTTGACGTACTACTCATATATAACACCATATGATGGGTGTGCATGGTGTGAAATAGAATTGAAGCTCTTACCATGAACATGCAGACTGACGGTGACTGAGTTCCTCTGTTTGTCATTCACCGCCGAGACAAAGATGAAATCACCAGAATCTAGGAGAGTCAGTCCTCTCACTGTCAAACTAAAGTTTGTCGGGTTTAGCTCTAGTCTGCCTATGAACTGATGTTTTTCATGAACACCCCAATCTTTATCTGCAATTAATAAACCTCGATAGTTCCAGCTTGCATCGGTGACCCCTTCACTTGGTAAGCATGACGACAACTCCACGGTGTCTCCAACCTTTTTATGGGCGTGACGTTCACAACTGGAAGCCTCCACATCTGAAATCATATAAACAAAGAAACATTGTCAGATGGATTGTATTTGTATGGCTCTATGGTCACCACAAAGACCAAGACGAAAGGCTGTCACTTAAAGTATTTATTTAGTTTTTTAGCAAATCAATTAGACAAAACGTATGAAAATATAATCAAAAAGGGAACTTTATTTACTTTAGATTTCATGTAAAATGACATGCAGACACCCAGGAAATAGTGTCAGCTTGACACAGCTGTGCAATTCAAAAGTTCATGCTTCAGCCACAGGAATATCTCCAATAAACGTGAAGCTGCACAGCGTTACCAGGCAGAGATGCAAACGTACCGTGGAGGGAGAACCCGAGCAGCAGGAGAGCCAGGTACGTAGAGACGATGGTGGACTGGAGGCAACCACCAGCCATTTCTGTGACGAGTGGAACAAGCTCAGTTTCCTCTGCTGAAAGTACGGAGGCTAAAAGAGGAAGGACAAAGCACAATCTGCAGTGTGGGCTGACCAAATGAAAAAAAGTTAAACGAGCCCATAAGTGAGGTATTCTGCAAAGTTACAACCAGCTGTTTTAAATTAAAATATCACTATTTAACCATCATACTATAACATAGTGGCAATGTCAGATGTGCTGCATCACATTTTACATAAAACCACTTTAATAGGAAATAAACATAACAGCGAGGAATGGGAGAACATAGCCGGACAAATAGAGGTCAACATAGGGAATATTTATGGAAAGCACCAACAATCAAAATAAAAGTAGAATAAACGTCTACATAGTTTTTAATGTATGTAAACAAAACGTGTGTACAGCATGAAGGAGAGAAGGATTTCCTTACCGTCATAGTCAGAGTTTAAGTGCCAAAGACATCTGTTTATTGAAGCTGATGGCCTATGACCGATGGGAAGAAACTGTGTGTGAGGTGTCGGGGTTGGGATTTTCTAACCTTCGAGGGAGAACTGTAACGCATCCTATCGTCAAATATTCCTGCAAACCAGTGAACTCCAGGATACTGTGGTGGGGTCTTTTACATACCTTCCTATTTTATACATGATTTCTGAGATGTTTTTTTTATAGGTTCACATTGACAGTTGGGATCCATTCATCAGCGACTGGAAAGACTTAATAAAGTGCTAAACACGTGTGACCTGACCCTTCCTATTCTGCATAAAAACTATGACGAACAAACCAGTTTCATTTGAAAGAGTGTATCTTTTTATTTAACAATAATATATATTTTTTTAAAAATTCTTATGTCAAAATGAATCCTAACATACTGAGCAATAATGATGCTTTACTTTAACCATTAAAGAGGAGAAACAATAAATCGCTGCCTCATTTAAGCAAAGACACAATAATAATATTGCTGTGGTTCAAAGATAACTCACTGAATATTATCGTCACTGTGAAAGACTTTAAAGTGTACACAAGAAAAGAGTATATGATAAAGTACAGTTCCAAAACAATACACTAATTTACATACATGTATCGTAATAAAGTAATAATAATAGAATAAAACAAAATTTATTATTTATAATAAGTTATGCAACATTTAAACTACCAGAAAAAACATAGGGAACTAATTGTTAGTAAACCATTAGGTATTGATGATATTGATTAAACGACCGTTAAATATAATGAGAGATAACTAATATCTAAATTTTTTCATGGGACTAATTATCCTTAGGAGGAGGAGACAAAAACACATTTTTCTTGGTAAATATGGGAGTGAGCACTCTCACCGTCACTCCCTCCTTTTTGCTGAGCTTTACATTCTTTCATTTACTCGCTACAAAGTACTAAAACACATCTGAAGAGCAGTTGTATTACAAAAAAAAAAAACATTTTTCAAGTTGTCATCTGTGCAACTTGTTTTGTTAATGATGCACTTCTCTTCATGGACCTGGAACAAAGTCACTTTTTAAAAAAACATTTTTTTTTAAAGAAGCTGAAAATAATTCTGAACATGGGCGTTTGAATTGTATTATCAAAACTGCATACTAACTGCATACTAACCTACCTCCGATGTAGATTTTTTTAAATAACATTTTTGACCCAGCAGGCGGACAGCTTGGGCTACCTGTGGTTACCATGGATACACATTATACATTATAGTAGTCTGAGCTTTCCACTGGATCTTCACGCTCACTCTTCTCGTCGATACCTTTCAGCTGAATCGAATGAAACGTGGCATCATCACCCACTTCTTTGGCATATCCACCTTAAAATAAGAATTATTTCAAAATCATTCAATCTGTTACAAATAAAATAGGGTTCCAATACTTCCACATTGAAAACGTTTGTACCGTACCATTTCCCATGTCTTTACAGCCGCCGATTGTATCGTACGTGCAAAGGTCTCCTACGGGTCAGTTGACAATCGAGACAAAATCACATCACTGCATCTCTGACATTTCAGTGGCTTCGTGCAAAAAAATAGTTCATTTCAAGGTGAGGGAATTCTGATGGTGGCATTAACGGGATTAAGGAAGGCTAACCTTCAAGAGGTGAGGCATATATGTGCTCTTGAGTTGCATCCGGGTCGACCCGTTTATCCAGATCGGTGCTCTGAGGCTGCTCCGGTCTAAACATATATAAATATATATAAAGGAACTGCAGTGAACGTAACAGTTAGGTTCAAAGTGAGGGAAGAGAGTGTTGCACCAACCTGTCACTGGATGGATCTGTAAAAGAAGACATTTCTATCTTTATTTTTATTTTTTGGCAGCAAAATCTCCTCATTTCGGTGCCGTTTACCGCCTCTGTAATTGTATTCTCACCCTTGGACTTTATGTAGCGATACACTAAGAGCAGGAGGATGACCAATGCAGCTCCAGGGAGGACTCCGGTGAGCAGCAGCACAAGGGATGGACTGCTCTCAGGCCTGGAAACTGCAGAAAGAAACATTGTTAAAATATCCCTAGAGCCACCAATTATTGTCATTGTTTAGTGATCTGAAGAGGGAATATCCCAAAACCTTGAATTCACTACCATGAATATGTTTGTAGCATTTTGTCCAGGTGAAACCTGTGTGATTAAAGCTTACGGTGTACGGTGATGTTGACGGCGTTGCTGACATCTCCCGATACAGACTCACACCAGTACACTGCGTCCCTGTATTGCAGGTGGCTGATGTGGCATGTGGATCCGGTCATGGTGCCCCAGTCGTAACAGTGGGACAAGAGGCCGGTTTCAGTGAACCTCATCACCCTCCACTTGCTCGAGTTTCCCTCGCAGCTCAGCGACACGGACTCAGACGAGAAGTGCTGCACTCTGTCGGGATTCACTGTGAGATTCACTGTTGGGCTGAAATCTGAAAATAAAAGAATGATTAAACAACACGTAATAATGCCTCAAACTAAGCAAAAGGATATTTTACAATTAAGGACAGTGGAAATTAAATGTTAGATTGTGATCCTTTTGTTTAAAACATCAGAATAACTATGTTCGGTGAGAGGAATAAAGAAAGAGGTGTACTGACCTCCAGACCAGATAAACCTCTGTGCACTATACTGAGTGTGATACACTGAGTCTCCTCTTGCAGCGCGACACAAATACCCGGTGGTGTGTTCCTGCCCACGAACGCTGATAGAACTCTGTCTCTTCTGCTTGCTGGCGTGTAGTGGTATACGCCTGTAGGAGCTGCCAGTGTCTTTGGGGACTGCCTTGAACCAGTAGAACTTCCATCCTGCAGAGGGATGTTCAAGCCCACCACAGCTCAGATTCACCAGGGCCCCGGGACTCAGCCATGATGGAGACACTGTGAGGACCGGCATCGGCGCATCTGTCAGAAAAAAAGGAGGATTTGTTTTACACAGTTTCTTTTCTTAAAAAACCTTTAATTAACAATTAAATAAATGAAACTTACTGAGATATATTGTCAATTTCAAGTCTGGACTCCACTGAGTTGAGGACCGCTGATGGGATTGGTTTCGGCCAGCACATCTGTAGGATCCACTGTGGAGATTAGAGGCGCTCTTAATCATGTATTGTCTCTTCTTGGGAGGAATTATTGAGCTGGACGTTTTCCATTCGTATTCCCATCCATCGTTTCCTCCGTTCTTTATCTCACATTTTAGAGTGATCCTCTCTTTCGCGTACATCTTCGGCCAGTTAGGATGTATAGTCACAACAGGCCTGTTTGTCTCTGTTCATATTAATAACAATAACAAGAAGAAGTTCATCTGCCACATGGTTTATGGTAACAGCGAAATCGAGAACAATAAATAAAGGGAATTGTGCAATCACCTTGAGTTTGTCCAACGTAGAGGAGTGGATTCACCACTAAAATAAAGAGCAATACTCAATTAGTCTTTTTATTTGGAACATTATTGCAGATAAAGCAGCTATCACAACTTCCTGTGTTGAGTCGGGCCATCAGCCAAGATCCAAACTACGGAAATAGTGTTAATAAAAAAAAAAAGAAAAACGTGAGCTGCTCTCTCAGACAAACTTTAAAAGTGACTTGGACTTAGAAAGTGAAGCATGTACTCACAGAATACCTCCAGCATACAGAACAAAGTGCACCTCATCCTCACATCCAGCACTGCAGGGAACGAAGAGACAGAAATGTCATCTTGTCATGTGTTTTAATTTACTGACATGTAAAAACCTCGACTAAGTTCTTCCGTACTTTTAAATTCCCCACTGTGTTCTATGTCTGTATGTCATCATGTTTTTTTAAATAATTATTTTACTTTTTTCATTAAAATGTGTTTTTAAAGGCAGGGTAGGTCATTTGGAAACATCACAGAAACTTTGACTTTGAACACATCACCAAACTGAAAAAAAAAAACCCTGCCCTCTTCATTCAGACCTCTGTTCAAACGTTTCATTATATAAACTATGAATATTGCAAATACATATTGAACCTTTTGGTAAGAAATCCTTATTCAGGCCACTAGATGGTGCAGAGGAGGTTGTTTTTGTTTGTTTGTTGGTTAAAGCCAGCAGGATTTCACTTTGTAGACTGCAATAAACAGTTGGAGCATGATGCAACATTTATCACATTTATCACAGTGAAAATGTATCACAACATAAGTTATCACATTTTTTAAAATCATATTGTGACACAAGAATTGTGATATTATTGTATCATGGGGTCCTCTGGTGATCCCCATCCACACTTTAACATTTTTTTGTCATTTTAAAAGGATGAATTACTGAATGTTATTTTTTTTAAATGAAGCATGATTTACAAAATTAGCTTTAAAGCAGTTGCAAACTCACTGAACAGGCAATTCTGCTAACCTGACTGAAATACTGCATCAGGTAAACAGATACTGTAAATGCCAATACATTAACTGAACAGAGGTGTACGTACCATGGAGGCAGACCCCCAATCAGCAGACCCCCAGTCAGCAGCGCAGCACTGCATGCAAGGAAGCAGGTCAAGCATCGGAGGCGGCCAACCTCCCAGTGGGGACAGAAAGTCTGTTTCCTCTTCTGGCCTATCAACTCTGTGGTGATGAGCAGCCAAAATAACAACAAAAAATGATGGCCGGAAAGTGGGAGCGAACATGTGGTCTGGCCGGGCCTGATAAAACATTTTCTTTTTGAAAAAATTGAAAGAAAATTACAGACAGCTGTTTTACATTAAATTCTTCCGATGTACCATCTCAATCACATTATTAATTTAATATTCTAAATGCTCTGTGCTCTTTCTTAATTATATTCCATTTTAAAAAACAAGATTTTGCCATTAGTCATTGCCGAGTCATCAACATGGCAAAGGAGAAACGCTGCAGTAAGATTAACAGACAGACATGCTCAATGACACACTTCATAATCTGTAGGGAAAACATTCCTACAAAATAAGAGTTTTTACTGCTGCTTAAATGATTTCTTGCAAAAATGCACTAAGTAATTATGATACTCATCAGTTTGACCATAGGAACCATTCATGTTTCGAGCCAGCAGTCTCCCATAGAACAAGGCAGCGCAACAGTGCCCCCTACTGGTGAAGTCGCTCTCAGAGTGGCAATGCATACACAGCAACCTGAACCCAGGTCCCTCCTACTGTGCAGCGCTGCAGTATCAGAACTGTAAATACTGATGTGCATTACATTGGCTTGGTCTGCATATTGTACATACCTACTTTTGTATTAATGACAGTTTCTGTTTTGTGGGGCACAGTAGCTTGTTGTGGGGGAAGTTGTGACAAAAAACAACTGAATTTCACCATTAAATCTCTACCACATACTGCAGTTCAACTTTTGTTATGTTTTGTGAATTTTCCCAGTTTGATGACAAAGTGAGCTTTAAGCAGCAACATGAATAATTAGTAGAATTTGTGAGGCAACAGGAGCCTCATATCTACCGATATGCAGGAAAGAAAGTAAAATATATTCATTTTCAAAGTCGTAATTCAAACTAGTGTATTTGTGTGAGCTTCTTGTAAAAAGGAAGGAAACAGACCGTGTAAACTCGGAAGCAGAAGATGATGAAACCTCCGATCCAACACTTACATGTGATACATCTTCATTTTCTCTGCAGTTCCTGATTTCATCCAATGCACTTGGTGTGTCTTAAGCTTTCTCTTCACAGAATAGAAGCATTTCCCAGAAGCAGCGTGAGGATGGGACACGCTGTGCTCCGTGTGCTGGGGTTTCTCTGTGAGGACTTTGTTTAAATCATAGTTCCCATCGATGCAACGTCTTAAATGCCTGATGTTGTTTGTTTTACAGCCAGTTTGATAATGTATGACGATGTTTCAAACTCTGTTTCAGCTCTCATCCTCTACTGTGAACCAGCTCAAGGTAATTACACAGTTATTCTTTTGATATTCACTCGGGATGAAGCAGTATCACCTTTTAACTGTGGGATAAGTGCAGTGACAGGAAATAAAACATCTAACTTTTATGCATCTTGTGTTGGTTTCTAGATGCTCTGCTGACCATTGAGCCAAACTGGTCCACTTTATTTACCGGAGAGTCTGTTACCTTCATGTGTGACATGAGGCAAGGAAATGACAACGACTGGTATTACGAGATCAGGAAGGATGGTCAAACTTTTGTCTCTTTGAACGAACATAAAAATTATACATCAACTTCTTTAGATCCAGGCCAGAGTGGTGAATATCACTGTCTTCTTGTTTATAAGATGTTCAGATTTCTAAGAAAAGAAAGTAATAAAATCTCCCTAACTATATCAGGTAAGTTCTCAAAGTTTTACTGCATGACAAATCACTTATTTATGGGCCATGTGAATATGATCACCCTGTTTGACAAAGTGCTAATATATGTGATATGAGCTTAAAGATCTTATATATACACTCACCAGCCACTTCTGTGCTCCTGTCCAACTGCTCGTTAACGCAAATTTGTAATCAGTCAATCACATGGCAGCAACTCAATGCAGTTAGGCATGTAGACATGGTCAAGACAATGCAGTTCAAACCGAGCATCAGAATGGGGAAGAAAGTTGATTTAAGTGACGTGTGGTATGGTTGTTGGTGCCAGATGGGCTGGTCTGAGTATTTCAGAAACTGCTGATCTCTCTGCCTTACTCTCTGGAGGTATTTGGCTGAGGTTGATTTCCTTGTGGCCTCTTCATGGTTTCCATTAGCCTGTGGGATGATGAGGTACTTGTAACTGTCTTGGATATCACCTATGTTGCCCTCTGGTAGGTCGATCCCCTCAGTCCTGATCATCTTGCCTCTCTCTTTGAGACCATCCGGCCAAACTTGTCTAATCTGAATGACATCCCTATGTCATCGCTGTAGATCCTGGTGGTGTGGATCAGTGAGTCTATTTCTCGCTCGCCTGGCGTACAGCTTGATGTCATCCATGTAGAGCAGGTGGCTGATTGTTGCCCCACTATGGAATCGGTACCCGTAGTCACTCTTTGTGATGATCTGACTGAGGGGGTTCAGGCCTATGCAGAACAGCAGTGGTGATAGTGCGTCTCCCTGGTATATGCCGCACTTGATGTCGACTTGGGTAATCGGCTTTGAATTGGCCTCTAGGATGTCTTCCACATTTCCATCGAGTTCTGGATGAAGGCCCTTAGGTTCCTGTTGATCTTATACAGTTCCGGACATTCCTGTATCCATGTGTGTGGCATTGAGTCGTAGACTTTCTTGTAGTCAATCCAGGCAGTGCACTGTCTCTTCTAACAGTCTCGGGCGACTGTTCTATCAACCAGTAGCTGGTGCTTGGCTCCTCTGGTGTTACTGCCAATTCCTTTCTGTGCCTTGCTCATGTATGAAGCCATATGCTTACTCATCTTTGCCGCAATGATGCCTGACAGGGCCTTCCATGTTGTGCAGAGACAGGTAATTGGCCGGTAGTTGGATGGGAGAGGTCCCTTCTGGGGGTCTTTCAACTTTTAACCGTGTTGCCTTTATCTTGGCCTCTAACCGTCTCTTCCATGGTGTGTGTATATATATATATATATATATATATATATATATATATATATATATATATATATATATATATATGTATGTTCTTTGGGCAAATATCACATATTGAATCCTTGCATTTTCTTCTGTTTTAAACTCTCTATTTTTTATAACATTTGTTCATATTTGTGATATATTGAATTCATTTACTGAAAGGAAAATGGAACCACCTGTGTCACACTGATGTTAGCTTAAGTTAATCTACACTTTCAGTGGTTAATGTATGTAATGGGCACCGTTGATTAATTTCCATCAGGTTGCTACACCTTAATAATATAATAATTAATTTAATATTTCTACATTATTTTCTGCAATTAGTTGTAGCAGCAACAAGAAAACTCAATGAGATTATATTATTTCTGTCAAATGAATAATTAATTAATAATTTACAGGGACAATAATGACCACATTCATGTGTTTGTTCTACATTAAACAGCACGACCAAAGGCCCGTCTCAGCAAAGTCTCTAAACGGGACAATGTGATCCTGACCTGCTCTGTGGGACCACCATCATCATCCTCTGGTTGGAAATATTTCTGGTACAGAGGCGATATATCCTCTGAACCACTGACCACACAAGATTACATTCTCCTCTCAAACGGACAAATCCGTGTCTCACAAAGAGGACTCTACTGGTGTAGAGGAGGACGAGGAAACCCAGTTTTCTACACGGAGTACAGTGAAGGAATAAGTGGTGAGTTGATATGGAGAACACAATGTAGAAATAATCCTTATTCATAATAAAACATATTTGACCTTTAATACACTGATACTGTTGAATCATGGACAGTTAAAATCAGGCCTGTTGTGACTCTGCAACCCAACTGGCCTGAGTTATACTCTGGAGAGACGATCAGTCTTGTTTGTCTAGTCGAGGATGGAGGAGACACTGAGTGGGAGTACGGATGGTCGACACCCAACTCATACAGACCTCAAAACCCACGTGACCACATGATTAGGTCATCACTCAGTGGAGAGTACCGGTGCTGGGGCAGAAGTAAAAATTACACAATCTACACAGACCAGAGTGATGCTTTCACACTGAAACTTGATTCCAGTAAGTCACCTGTTTTATTTTGCTGAATGTAAAACAAGTTATTATTTCAAATGTTAGTTTGGTTGATATATTTTAAGACGATGCACCTTCACACTTGTGTGACACATTTGGAGATGGAGAACTAAGTAGGATACAAGTATTGCTCCACTGACTCATCATAACATGTCTTCATTCTGTGAAATCATGTCCAACAGATAAACCTAAGCCTGATCTCACTGTGTCTCCATCATGGCTGAGTCCTGGAGCCTCGGTGACTCTGAACTGTAGAGTTCAGCATCCGTCTGCAGGATGGAGGTTCTACTGGTATAAGGCTGTTCCCAAACCCTCAGAGACCTCCTACAACTCCTACAGTTATGAGCCTCTACCTGGTAGCACCAACGGGACCGAACCCTACATTGTTCATGGACAGACGCACACGGCAGGATATATGTGCAGGGCTGAAAGAGGAGATCCAGTCTACTCCACTCATGATAGTGACACTAAGTTTGTCTGGGCTGGAGGTAGGTTTGTCTTGACTTTTCCATTCTTGCACAAAAGAAGACATTTAGTTATTATGGAGATATTTGAGTCACATTTAAGTTTGTACGTTACTGGAAGGCCACCGTAGTTTGCAGACAGGTTTGGCGTTAATGCAATTATGTCTCTATTGGTGTGATCCTTTGTTTCTTCTCACCAACAATTAAAAGGATTAAGAACACAATAAACCTGCAGGATTATGTCCATCGTCCCCTCATTACGTCTTGTTTTTCAGATTTAAATCCAGCGGCATCTCTCTCAGTGAGTCCTGACAGAGTGCAACACTTCAGCAAAGAGTCGCCATCACTGAGCTGTGAGGGAAACTGCACTGAGTGGAGAGTGAGCAGGTTTTCTTTGCATGGCTCCCCATCATACTGTACTAGCTGGGGGACAATGACTGGATCCACATGCATCATGAACCGCACCCGGATCAGTGGAGTGTACTGGTGTGAGTCTGGAACAGGACAGTTCAGCAATGCAGTCAACATCACTATAAGTTGTGAGTTTTAAATTATTTTAATTTGAAGTATTTCTATTTAAACCTGCACCAGCTGGTCTTTCTGACCAAAACTTCATCTTCTTGGATCTTGTTCCAGACAATGATGTGATGCTGGTGAGCCCTGCCCTTCCTGTGGCCGAGGGACGTCCTGTCACTCTCAGCTGCAAGTCGAAGACAGACGAGCCTCTTTCTAATGTTGATTTTTATAAAAATGGAAAACTCCTCCCAAATCAGAGCAGAGGGGAGCTGAATATCTCTGCAGTCTCAAAGTCAGATGGAGGCTTGTATAGATGTAAGGCTTTGACTAGATGGCGTCAGAATTCACCAGAGAGTTGGATGTCGGTAAAATGTGAGTATGATTTAAAAAGTAAGAACTGAATTAGAAATCTGCTTTGTTTCATTTAAACTGTGTTTTATACATTCAGGTATTCAGTAATTACATAGAGATAACAATGTAACATGAGTAGCATTAAAAGGTATGTGATCAAGGATTTAAGCGAGTGTGTAGTAATACTTGTGTATCTTTCTCATGATTTGTGTGTAGTTCACAGTGATGTCTCAGTGCCCGGGTCTGAACAAAGCTCTCCACTTCCTGTCGTGTTGATCACCGGGTTGGTTTGTGGAGTTTTAATGATTATGATCCTGCTGCTGGGTCTGTATCACTGCAGAAAGTCAAAATGTGAGATGTTTTCCTTCTTATATCACATTGATTACAGTCCGATGATGAAAAGTCAAAGGTGTAATTCCAGGTCATGGAAACAATACGATGACTTACAATATAAAATCACCTTTTTTTTTTGTTTAACAGATTCAAGCTTCATGAGGTTGGTACAAGTCTCCCTCCTCTCATTCTGAACATAACAGCGGTGCATTACATGTTCCTTATTAAATCCACCTAATTTACTACGTGTTTTGGACCCAGCAGGTCTCAGAGCACCAATCAGAGCCCAGCTGCAGACCTGGTTGATCCTCAACAACAAGTCTACAGTTCTCTTCTCCACGGTCAGCCTGAGTTATGATTCCCTTTAGGTATCATGCTTAACTGTAAAGCTAACATTTCTCCCTTTGTTTAAGAGGATAAACTAATGATTTTAACGGGATCACAATGATTGATATGACATTGATTTTCACTGCTCTGTAGGTGATGCTTGTGTCTATGAAGAAATCAGAGACTCCGAACAACCAGAACATGGTACAGTATATTCTTTGAGTTTAACAAAGTACTATTTTTAAATACTACAATGAAATGATTCAGTTGACTGACGACCCCGTTAGTTACATATTCTGTGGTTGGGTTTATAGGCAATGATTGCTAAGAAGGAAGTGAGTACTTTTATTCTATGTGGTGAGAATTAAATGCCTGAACAAACAAAGGGAAATCCTCTTTTCATGCATTCGTCTGATGCTTTTTACATAGAATATGAATGAACCAGAAGAAGAGAACGTTTATGTGAGGACATGCTGCAGGTAAAGTCAAGTTCAACAGACTTTGTACTACAGTAAACCAATTATTAATACATCGTCCCTTCACACCCCATATAGATCTTCCAGGATTAATGAAGGCCTCTGTAAGGAGCGAGCCAATGGAATGGATGACAACATGAAAGACCACATCCTTTAGCAAGCAGCAATTATTGTGTGCACCTCTGCTTTCCTAACACCAGACAGCATTTTCTACAGTTGATCTATTAGCAGATCATTTACATTTAATATTCAGTTGTTCATATATTAGTAAAAAAATACATTCAATTATAATAATCCATATAATGTGTGTTTATTGTCCACTTCCTTCTTTGGTGGAGTATTATGTCACTTTCTTGTTTTTAAACCTCCAGTAGACGACTATAAGAGCAGGTTGCTGGTTCCACAAGAAGCAATAATAAGTTGTTTGAAACATCAGCGTCGGTACACTGGTGATAGTGCAGCTATGAAGTCAGAAAATCATCAAGTTTCCCCTCTGTATGTTCTTTACTTTGACCCGGATGTGTTTAATGTTTTATGCATCGACTGTCAGCGCCATCAGACATCTTTTAAGAATAAAAATTGTTTTTTAAAAAAGCTTGGCTTTCATTATTGGCAAATGTGTTTGTCTGTTCTATAAAAATCTGATTCGTATTTGATCATCCAGCTACAATTTAGTGTCACATTAAATAGAAACCTGTGACATTTGCCACGATCCTGCCTGCAGAATAAACCCTGAACCTTGCAACCAATCACTCATAGGCTAAATACATGAACTCAATATAAATGTAAAGCTTTTCTCTTCAACACACGCCTTATTCTGTATCATAAAGAGAGACAAATCTCAGTGTACTCACAGAATTATCCGGCATCCTCACCGACACTCCCACTCTTCCTCTGAGAAATCTTTCCAGCTCGGCACCAACGTGAAACTTCAGCATGAGGGAAAAATTCCTTTTAATGACATTTTCCACACCATTTATTGTTTGACAGCGCACATAAAAAGTAAATACTGAACATAAACTACACGTGTACAGTTTGTCTAATGTCCTCAAACATTCTGAGTCACAACGATAATAATAATAATGATGTTTATTAGATCACCAAAGAGAAACTGGAAACGACTTAACAAGATAATAACATTAACTTCATGTTCAGTCAGTTCAGTGGCACCTATCCCAGCATGCATTGGGTTAGGAGCATGATAAGCGGTAGGCATTTTTCCGTATTACAGTAAATAAAGTACACTGATCCCAGTTGTTAACGCTTTGTTTTGCACTCACTGCATAAAATAAATTAATTTACTTACCATTTTCACCAACATAGTTGCAATCTCTGCAATATGTATTCGGAAACTTCCCACAAAATAACATTTTAAAAAATGTTACAGGAAAAAACAACACCATCTGAAAACATTCAAATAATCCTGAATCACAACATTTCTGCTTTAATGTTGCAGCTTTTTTGGCAACTTAGGCTCAAAACTGTAAATATAAATAGCATGAAAAGGACATAAAAACACGATTGGCAGCAAGCACATAAAAACTTTATTGCATGTTTTGAAAAGGATTAAAAGTGTAAAACACAGTACACTATTGATCCACGTTTAAAAGGAAAGTTCATTTTACATGAAAAATGCATTTGCTTCTCTCATGGACCTGGAGAAGAAGAGAAAACATATTAAAAGCTATTTAAGACATATTTGCTTTACAATTTAAAGGCATAAATCTCAAACATGCGTACTACATATCAGCATTATTACCACGAGCCGTTCCCACTTTGACTTGAGCATAAACCGTTTCTTCTGTTACTGCAAGAGATGATTTTCCTATGAAGAGAGAGGTGACGAGTTTGAATTATTGTTTTACATTCAATAGATGAAATAGATGTTATCCGAAAGTCCTAAAAAAATATGACGGCCTCTCATTCACATAGAATGTGCATACATACAAATGAGACAGGAGGGAACGAGTCACAGCTTTCAATGACCAATAAATAAAAAATGAGGAAGCCACCTAGGATTTCCGCTGTGATCTTACCTGATTCAATACTTTCAACGCAAAATATTGGATGGAGATGTGCGAGTGACCGTACCTGCAGCCGATCCTATCCTCACATCAGAGTAAACGCAGCTCTCCTCCGGTTCATCACACCGTTCTGATGAGACAAATAAACTACCTGTACTTTCTTGTATTTCTGTGATTGCTGGCAGTCTCTTAACTACAGTATTGCTTGCTTGCATCTCGAGCCCCCACCCTTCTTCCGGATGCTTTTAAGCCGTATGGAAGAGAGTGTGAGATTGCTGGATTGGTCTTCGTTTTCATTGTGTTGTATTGGAAACCGAGGCGCTACTCTTTCACGTCAGATCCATCAAAAATACCCGGAGCACGAGGTCTCACCCTTTGACTTCCGGTAGCAACGCCACGCCAGCAGGAGAATAATCAGCAGGAATCCACAAAGCAACCCAATGATCAAGGGCAGAAGAAATGAAGGGCTTTCACTCCTGGACACTACCGGAATAAAGAGGAGCGCTTGGAAAAATATGACGAGCTCATTGTGAGGCCGTATGAGTGGAAAAGCTTCAGTTACACTCACATGTTACTGACACCCAACTCCGTGATGACACTTCTCCCGAGCATCGACAGCTGTAGAAGCCTTCGTCTGACTTTGCCACTGCAGAGATTTCCAGCTCCCCTCTGGTATCATTTTGGATGAGATCACCGTTTCGATAGAAACAGATGTTCGATTTGAACGCCCATCCCTTCAATTTGCAGCCAATGGTAAGGAAATGTCCCTCCGTCACAGAACGCACAGGGCTCACCAGGATAATATCTTTATCTGGAAAAAGAATATTCTATATTTAGCACCAGTGGACTCTGGACTTTAAATGTTTAATTTCTTCCATTTCAATTCCCTTCAAATCCAGTTATGCAATAAAAAAATGGAATTACTTCGTAGAGAGATGTTGACTGCATTGCTGAATCGACCTGATCGAGACTCGCACCAGTACACTGCCGTTTTTTTTGTCCGTTTGTGGATGCTGCACGTGGATCCGTTCACTGAGCCCCAGTCTGAGCAGTTCGACAGGTGGCCTGCTGCAGTAAATCTCATCACCCTCCACTTGGTGGAGTCACAGCTCAGTGAGACAGACTCAGAGGTAAAGTGTTGCACTCTGTCGGGACTCACTTTGACCGATTCTGGATGTGATTCTGGAAAATAAACGTTGGACGACGAGGTCAAAACCACGCCGAGGCGTGGAGATTGAAGCACAGCATGCTGGGAATGATTTTTTGTCTGTCTTTCATGTTAATTCAGCCTTGTTACAGCTGTCTCTTTTTTTTGGCAGGCACTCTGGCATTCTTGTTGCTTGCATATCTTGTCTGTCTGCCTGTCCGTCATGTCTAAAATACTGCTTTATATCATATAAGCAAGAACAAATGGGATTTAAAGAAATATGCTTAGATTAATGGTGATACCAGAAAGAAGAAAGAACAAAAAGGGGGAAATGAGTTACTGACCTCCAGACCAGACCAACCTAGGTCTGCTATACCAGGTGTAATGGACTGGATCTCCTCTTCCAGCCCTACACGCATATCCTGCCGTGTGCGTCTGTCCATGAACAATGTAGGAATCCTCTTCGGTCCCGTTGGTGCTACCAGGTAGCAGCACATAATTGTAGGACCTCTCTGAGGGTTTGGGAACAGCCTTGTACCAGTAGAACCTCCATCCTGCAGACGGATGCTGAACTCTACAGTTCAGGGTCACCAAGGCTCCAGGACTCAGCCATGATGGAGACACAGTGAGATCAGGCTTAACTTTATCTGCTGGAAAGGATTTCACAGAATGAAATGTGTCCTTTTGTTAAGTCCAGACTTATTATTTAATGTATTTATTACAGGTAAGTCACCTGGATAGGAGAAAACAATATTTAAAAAATGATGTAATGCTTTTACTTAATGTAACCAGAATCTCTATAAGTATTTAGATGCATTAAGAAGTCATCCTTTTATAAACAGTTGCTCATAGTTACTCAATCCTCAGAAAAAAAAAAAAAAGTTAAGTACACGCTAGACAAAAGTTCCATCTAAGGGATATGCAAGCGAACTTTCTCAGGCACTTGTTAGTCACGGCCTTAACCATGAAAGACGATGTGAAAAAGTGTGATGTAACGAGGGCGATTGTGCGATCACCTTCGGTGTGTCCACAGTGGAGGAGTACTGAAAATGAAGAAAGACGTGATCAGACTGACAGAAACGGACTAAAGCAGCTGTGCGCCCCACTAATGGCAGCTGTGGTTGGATAAAGCATTAATATACCACAGCTTTCCACTGTGAAATAACTTAGTAACTTGTCTCACTTTAAAATAAACATTTCATGTAATGTTAAAACTTTACGGAGAAAGACAGAATACTCACAGAATAATCCCAGCAAACAGAGCAAAGTGTGTCCCATATTAACAGCTGGATGTTTCCGCTTTGAAGCTTGAAAGTGTTTAAATGAGACAGAAAAGCAGGTAAAAACTTACGTAATGTCTAAGTTTGAGCTCCTACGTCTTCTACTAATTCTTTTTTTAAAATAGCTTATCTCTATTTCCTTCCCTCTTGAATTTCGACATGTTCACTTCCTGCTCTCACAATTCAGCTCCAGTCTTGGACAATGACACCACAGAAAAGCTGAAGTTGAACTGCTGCAGTATTGACAGTGCTGTCTTTATATTTTCTTTTTTTCTGCAATGATTAATCCAAAACATTCATCACATATTCATCTAAAAACAGGTCAGGATTCGTTGGGGCAAAAACAGCACATGTTCAGGGCTTTTTATGATCTGTGGACAGACATATTGGTACCCCTACGTTAAAATGGAGAGTGAGACCAAACGCATGAGCTGGATCACCAAAATCATAGGGAAGATTATGAGACAAAAGAAAAACACACAACTGAAAACTGGAGACGGCACACTGCTGCAACACAACTTTATTGATGCGTAAAATGACCAACGGAGATGAAAGATTCGTCCATACAAAGGTCGAAAGCCAAAAGGAAAAAGACATTCACGGTTAATTTGCTTAATACTTCATGAGATTTTACTCCCATTTAAGCATCTGACAAATCAATCGTTATAACATCGCTGTGTTATCGAGGAGCCGTTTTTGGTTTGAGTTCAGAATAAACAGTTTGATCCGCTGCTGCCGGACTGGATTTTCCTGTAAATGGAGATGATTTATTTATTCATGTTTGCCGGCGACGCCCCCCAGTTAACAATGATAATGAACTGATGTTCATTTTCATCATCAAAGCAGAAAATATACATAGTGTACAGAAGTAGGAATAGCAAGTAACTATTTAAGAATATGGGGGAACAGCAGCTACTCACCTTTGTCTTTCTTGGCTTCAGTGTGGGCGTGCACTTCAGCGTACATCAGGTTGTCGTCTAAAACAGGGTAAATTAAAGGTAAATTAAATATGATTTAGAAAGAATGTTAAAAACACCAAATAAAGATTTTAGGGGGTCTGCAGGACTTGACTGTACCTGCAGCCGATGCCATCGCCACACTGGAGTAAACAGTGCTCTCTTCTAGTTTGTTATTCTTCCCTGTTAGAGGGATACAATGAGTTAATCCTGGACTTTGTTCAACGGGCCTGCAGAAGAATCTTAACCATGAAATAAAGCACTCACCCTTCCTAGCGAGTTTTTTAAGCTCAACCACAGAGTACGTGACGTCGATGGATTCATCTGGAACAAAATATAGTTTGACCTTAAATCATAATCTAGTATTTGTAACTGCTCAGTGTTAAACATTAAGTATATACTGCATCATGTTTCGGTTCTTCAGAGACGCTGATTGACTCAAAGAGGACAGCATCACCTGCAGAGGAGTGAAAATCAAGCCAAGGGCATATCGGTCATTATTATCCCGTTACATGGATTCCTAAATATTCTAAAACAGATTAACAGATAAGGAAATGTTAACTTCAGAGTTAACGATTGTGGAAGAAAACTCTTCAGGTCCAATTCTGTGGCTGGTTCAAATGAGGTTTAATCACTGACAGTGGAGAAAAGAAATTCACAGTGTGTCTATGAAGATCTAGTCTGTGGAATGGCCTGGCTGAGTTGGATTTATACAGAACAGTTTGAGAGAACAAAAGGGAAGGCGTCATGAGTGGATTTGCATTGAATCAGCACATGTCTCTCTGCAGAGGAAGAGACATCTGTGGATATCTCCAAGGTGTGACCGTTCTTGGGAGAGCTAGACGATGTCACTACAGGGGTCACTCATCGGGCCTTGATCAATGTATTTGAGACAGAGACCATTCAGGAAGAGGGAAAGATCAAAGAGTCTTTTCATCAAGACGGCAAGGGTTAACACAATGGAAAACAGCTCAGCAGGACATTTGATGTTTAGAGAGAAAGGAACATTATACCAAAACCAAATAAGAATTGTAAGGTAACACAATTTCTTCTACACGATGAATCATGAAAAGGAAGCAGGAATGAGGCCGACCATGGAGAGGAGGAGGATATTCTTTGTGTCGAGTTTCAACCTGGTTGGTCATGTCGTCTGCAGCTGAGCTCTGATTGGTGGTCTGGGACCTGCTGGGTCCAAAACACGTAGTAAATTAGGAGGATTTAATAAGGAACATGTAATGCACCGCTGTTATGTTCAGAATGAGAGGAGGGAGACTTGTACCAACCTCATGAAGCTTGGATCTGTTAAACAAAAAAAAAGGTGATTTTATATTGTAAGTCATCGTATTGTTTCCATGACTTGGAATTACACCTTTGACTTTTCATCATCGGACTGTAATCAATGTGATATAAGAAGGAAAACATCTCACATTTTGACTTTCTGCAGTGATACAGACCCAGCAGCAGGATCATAATCATTAAAACTCCACAAACCAACCCGGTGATCAACACGACAGGAAGTGGAGAGCTTTGTTCAGACCCGGGCACTGAGACATCACTGTGAACTACACACAAATCATGAGAAAGATACACAAGTATTACTACACACTCGCTTAAATCCTTGATCATACCTTTCGATGCTACTCATGTTACATTGTTATCTGTATGTAATTACTGAATACCTGAATGTATAAAACAGTTTAAATGAAACAAAGCAGATTTCTAATTCAATTCTTACTTTTTAAATCATTCTCACATTTTACCGACATCCAACTCTCTGGTGACTTCTGACGCCGTCTAGTCAAAGCCTTACATCTATACAAGCCTCCATCTGACTTTGAGACTGCAGAGATATTCAGCTCCCCTCTGCTCTGATTTGGGAGGAGTTTTCCATTTTTATAAAAATCAACATTAGAAAGAGGCTCGTCTGTCTTCGACTTGCAGCTGAGAGTGACAGGACGTCCCTCGGCCACAGGGAGGGCAGGGCTCACCAGGATCACATCGTTGTCTGGAACAAGATCCAAGAACATGAAGCTTTGGTCAGAAAGACCAGCTGGTGCAGGTTTAAATAGAAATACTTCAAATTAAAATCATTTAAAACTCACAATTTATAGTGATGTTGACTGCATTGCTGAACTGTCCTGTTCCAGACTCACACCAGTACACTCCACTGAGCCGGGATTGGCTCATGATGCATGTGGATCCAGTCATTGTCCCCCAGCTAGTACAGTATGATGGGGAGCCATATGAAGAAAACCTGCTCACTCTCCACTCAGTGGAGTTTCCCTCACAGCTCAGTGAAGGCGACTCTTGGCTGAAGTGTTGCACTCTGTCAGGACTCACTGAAAGAGATGCCGCTGGATTGAAATCTGAAAAACAAGACGTAATGAGGGGACGATGGACATAATCCTGCAGGTTTATTGTGTTCTTAATCCTTTTAATTGTTGGTGAGAAGAAACAAACGATCACACCAATAGAGACATAATTGCATTAAAGTCAAACCTGTCGGTAAACTAAGGTGGCCTTCCAGTAACGTAAAAACGTGAACGTGACTAAAATATCTCCATAATAACTAAATGTCTTCTTTTGTGCAAGAATTGAAAAGTCAAGACAAACCTACCTCCAGACCAGACAACCTTAGTGTCACTATAATAAGTGGAGTAGACTGGATCTCCTCTTTCAGCCCTGCACATATATCCTGCCGTGTGCGTCTGACCATGAACAATGTAGGGTTCGGTCCCGTTGGTGCTACCAGGTAGAGGCTCATAACTGTAGGAGTTGTAGGAGCTCTCTGAGGGTTTGGGAACAGCCTTATACCAGTAGAACCTCCATCCTGCAGACGGATGCTGAACTCTACAGTTCAGAGTCACCGAGGCTCCAGGACTCAGCCATGATGGAGACACAGTGAGATCAGGCTTAGGTTTATCTGTTGGACATGATTTCACAGAATGAAGACATGTTATGATGAGTCAGTGGAGCACTACTTGTATCCTACTTAGTTCTTGATCTCCAAATGTGTCACACAAGTGTGAAGGTGCATCGTCTTACAATATATCAACCAAACTAACATTTGAAATAATATAAACTTGTTTTACATTCAGCAAAATAAAACAGGTGACTTACTGGAATCAAGTTTCAGTGTGAAAGCATCACTCGAGTCTGTGAAGATCTTGTATTTTTTACTTCTGCCCCAGCACCGGTACTCTCCACTGAGTGATGACCTAATCATGTGGTCACGTGGGTTTTGAGGTCTGTATAAGTTGGGTGTCGACCATTCGTACTCCCACTCAGTGTCTCCTCCATCCTCGACTAGACACACAAGACTGATCGTCTCTCCAGAGTATAACTCAGGCCAGTTGGGTTGCAGAGTCACAACAGCTCTGATTTTAACTGTCCATGATTCAACAGTATAAGTACATTAAAGGTCAAACATGTTTTATTATGAATAAGGATTATTTCTACATTGTGTTCTCCATATCAACTCACCACTTATTCCTTCACTGTACTCCGTGTAGAAAACTGGGTTTCCTCGTCCTCCTCTACACCAGTAGAGTCCTCTTTGTGAGACACGGATTTGTCCGTTTGAGAGGAGAATGTAATCTTGTGTGGTCAGTGGTTCAGAGGATATATCGCCTCTGTACCAGAAATATTTCCAACCAGAGGATGATGCTGATGATGGTGATGATGATGATGATGATGATGATGGTTCCACAGAGCAGGTCAGGATCACATTGTCCCGTTCAGAGCCTTTGCTGAGACGGGCCTTTGGTCGTGCTGTTTTAATGTAGAACAAAGACATAAATATGGTCATTATTGTCCCTGTTAATTATTAATTTGATAGATGTTTCATATTAATAATATAATCTCATTGAGTTTTCTTGGTGCTGCTACAACTAATTGTAGTAAATAATGTAGAAATATGAATTACTTTTAAATCTGTGTATATAATTAAGGTGTAGCGACCTGATGGAAATCAATCAACGGTGAGCATCACATACATTAACCACTGAAAGTGTAGATTAACTTAAACTAACGTGGATTCTAGAGAATAAAAACTCCCTCTGCTTCACTCTGGGAAGGTTATACGTCTGCAGCTCCTTAAAGTGAAAAGTACTCACGTTGCATTTTCAGTTTTACTGCTTCAGATTCTTCATCCTCAAATTTACACGAGTAAGAGCTCTCGGTTGACGTCGGAGAAGTCGTCACTTCAACTGTGTTTTGACGGTTTGTTTCCGTTTCTATCAGTGATCCGTCTTTGTAGAAGGTCGCATTCTCCTTTCCCTGATCACGATGCCGACAGCGAAGCGTCAACGACTCTCCTCTGAACAAGGTGGACGCAGGAGTTTGCAGGATCACATCTTTGTCTGTGTAACACAGATGGTTCCTTTTTCTTTTTAGTGAATCAATTCAATATACCACAAATATGAACAAATGTTAAGAAAAAGTAGAGTTTGAGACACGAGAAGATGCCAAAGTCACTCATACTATAATAAAAGACTACATTTCCCCTGAAGGGGGCGCCACTTTCAAACTGCCCGGTTTGATACATTACTCTTATCACTAATAAGAGACACTTTGCACATCAATATGTATTAATTTCTAGAATGTACCGTCCTGTATTACTCTCTCACAACAGATACAATGATTAAATATGTGATGATTGCTCCTTTAAACAAAGGACATACATTATAAGAACTTTCAGCTCATATCACAAATCATATTAGCACTTTATCAAACAGGGTGATCATATTCACATGGATCATAAATAAGTGATTTGTCATCAGGTAAAACTTTGAAAACTTACCTGATACAGTTAGAGAGACTTTATTACTTTCTTTTTTGAAATACTGGTATTGTGACTTACGATCACCAACACAGTGATATTCACCACTGTCGCCTGTAGCTAGAGAAGTTGATGTATAATTCTTAGGTTCGTTGAAATGGAGAAAAGTTTGACCATCCTTCCTGATCTCGTAATACCAGTCGTTGTCATTTCCTTGCCTCATGTCACACATGAAGGTAACAGACTCTCTGGTAAATAAAGTGGACCAATTTGGCTCAATGGTCAGCAGAGCATCTAGAAACCAACACAAGATGCATGAAAGTGAGATGTTTTATTTCCTGTCACTGCACTTATCCTACAGTTAAAAGGTGATACTGCTTCATCCCGAGTGAATATCAAAAGAATAACTGTGTAATTACCTTGAGCTGGTTCACAGGAGAGGATGAGAGCTGAAACAGAGTTTGAAACATCGTCATACATTATCAAACTGGCTGTAAAACAAACAACATCAGGCATTTAAAACGTTGCATCGATGGGAACTATGATTTAAACAAAGTCCTCACAGAGAAACCCCAGCACACGGAGCACAGCGTGTCCCATCCTCACGCTGCTTCTGGGAAATGCTTCTATTCTGTGGAGAGAAAGCTTAAGACACACCAAGTGCATTGGATGAAATCAGGAACTGCAGAGAAAATGAAGATGTATCACATGTAAGTGTGGGATCGGAATTTCATCAACTTCTGTGGTCTGTGCTTCCTTCCTTTTACACAAAGCTCACACAAATAGACCGGTTTGAATCACGCCTACTTTTTCTGCACTTCAGATGGAAGTCCAACAAATTAAAATCTTCTGATCACCAAGATATATCTTTAAATGTCCTTCCTGCATAGATATGAGGCTCCTGTTGCCTCACAAAGGGTCAATAATTATTCATGACACTGTTACAGCTGCTGCTTAAAGTCAAAACTTATCCTTAGACTTAATAAACTTCCCACCAGTCAACAGTGTACAGTATTAAAGGGGACAGATAAAACTCCAGGTTTCATGCTCACGTTGTAATCCAACTGGGAAAAAGATCACAAAAGTGAACTGCAGTATACGGTAGAGAGAAGTACGATGACATGAACATTTCATTATAATGGTGAAATTCAGGGGTTTTTTTTCTGGTTCTGTGAGAGAGGAAGGAAGAGGAGGTCAACATTTTTGGAAAATGTCATTAAAAGGAACTTTACCCTCATGCTGAAGTTTCACGTTGGTGCCGAGCTGAAAAGATTTCTCAGAGGAAGAGTCGGAGTGTCGGTGAGGATGCTGGGTTATTCTGTGAGTACACTGAGATTGTCTCTTTTTATGATACAGAATGAAGAGTGTGTTGAAGAGAAATCCTTTTACATTCATGTTGAGTTTATGTATTTAGCCTATGAGTGATTGGTTGCAAGGATGAGGGTTTATTCTGCAGGCAAGATCGTGGCAAATATTACAGGTTTCTATTTAATGTGACACTAAATTGTAGCTGGATGATCAGCTACAATTCTGATACAACAGACAAACACATTTGCCAATAATGAAAAAAAAAACATGTAATTGTTTAGAAGATGTCTGATAGTTTAAGTATACAGTAGTCCCAGTATCAAGCTTAATGACACCTTAGTATTATATTTTAAAGGGCCATTTGACTCATTTTTAATTTGAGTCTGATATTGAAATGTAGGGAGAGCATGCAGCAACATGTTCCCACTACATCCTACAGGCCGACTCTGCTCTCCACATCATGATTGTTATTTTTAATCAACAGTGTTTCCCCTACCATTGTACAAAAAAAAAATCAATATGCCACAAATAAGCCACCTATCAATTCATTCATAAATCAGTAATCATTTACATTAGGAGCGCCTCCGCGCAGCACAGTAGACTTGCTCCGCAAGACCCGCGGCCGCAACAATCCTCGCCGCGCGCTCCCGCTACGTTCTTCTTTACGTACTTTATGCGCTTGATGTTGTTCTGATGCCGCTCTGCCTCGTTAAACCACCATGATGCCGCTTTCTACTTTGAAAACACGGAAAGTTGACAGTGTATTTTGATAAGCTGTTGCACTCTTCAGACTCGTGGTGTGAGCGGAACGGGACCGGTAGCGGAACCGGACCGGTGCATTTATAAGAAAAATGCCGCTGTCTCCGTCCAAAATCCGCTTTCCTCGCGCTGCCTGCTCGTGCGCACATTCGCTGATGCAGGTCGAGTGTTTAATATAAATATATGCAGAGACGGCGCTCCTTAAAAACAACATCAAGCCATAGGCAGCCTAATAAAATAAGGATTGTTTTTTGATAAGCTGTGGAACTCTGAGTTAACCTATTTCTACCTGAATTTCTATGAACTATTAGGCTGTTGAGTAAACCTATAATAATATTATATTTATATTTTTTATATTTATATTTTATATATTTTTTTATTTTACTTGATAAAATAAGACAATATATGCACTCATATGTCGTTATAATGTTTTATAACGTATAAAAGTATCTGTAGCTATTAATGTGATGCTCCTCATTTTCCTGCCATATTTTTCCGGCCCCTAATTTTGGATCATTTCCATCAACCGGCACCTTAATAAGCCACTCTCTCCTTTAATCCTTGAAAACCTTGAATACACTCAGGTTGAACAAAAATGTTTAATGCAAATATAATAATTGCAGAATTGCAGACTGCTTGCTGTGCCACCTGACTTAATCCAACTGCACCAATACACCATCCCACGCGTCTTGTCTGTTCAGGGTTTTTTCGGTGGGTACCACCGGGCCTGAAAAAATTTCTAGGGGAAACACTGATCAAAGATCTTTTCTCAAGGGAACGAACTGGCAAATAGAAACACAGTCGGCAGCTTAGCGCTGAGGATTTATCAATGCATAAAACATATTAAACACATCTGGGTCAAAGTTAAATTCATACAGATAGAGGGGAAATTTGAACATGTTACGTTACTGATGATTTTCCATCCAAAATAAGAGAAGCTGACTTCATAGCTGTACTACCATAATGAGTTTGAGACACGAGAAGATGCCAAAGTCACTCGTACTATAATAAAAGACTACATTTCCCCTGAAGGAGGCGCCACTTTCAAACTGCCTGGTTAGCTACATTACTCTTATCACTAATAAGGGACACTTTGCACATTAAGATGTATTCATTTCTAGAATGTACCATCCTGTATTGCTCTCTCACAACAGATACAATGATTCAACATGATATAACTGCAAGTCAATAATATTTCTGAGATATCAGCCTGTCCAATCAGGAAGCAGCACTGATTGGGTATCAATTTCAGCTGTTGTGCAAATGGAACAGACCACAGGTGGAAACGAGTGGCAATTAGCAAGACATCCCTATAAAGGAATGGTCCTGCAGGTGGTGACCACAGACCGTTTCTCTGTTCTCAGCCTTTCTGGCAGATTTTTTTTCTTTTTTGAATTTTGGCAGTGTTTGCACCACTAGAGGTAGCATGAGGCGGTTTCTCCAACCCACAGAAGTTGCCCAGTTAGTGCAACTCATCCAGGATGGCTAATCAATGTGCATTGTGGCAAGAAGGTTTGCTGTGTCCCCCAGCACAGTGTCAAGAGTATGGAGGAGATTCCAGGAGACAGGCCAGTACAAAAGGACATGTGGAGGGGGCCGAAGAAGGACAACAACCCAACAGCAGGTAGTGATGGGCAAATGGAAGCTTCGAAACAGTTCGAAGCGAAAACTCCTAATTATGTGCAACTATGAAATGAGCCGGTCTTAGGATTCTTTAATTTAAGTAGAATACAGGTTGAATTAAAGAAACATTATTAAAAATAAATAAATGACACTGTTATATGCAATACAATAATAAAAGATTTTTATTTTTTTTTATTCAAAAATATTATTTGTTCAGCTCTTTTTGAGCTGAGTCTGTTTCTTTTCTTTTGGATAACACTTCCCCTGCTTTTGAAAAAATCCTTTCACAGGGTACACTTGTTGCAGGGACACTTAAAAATGTCTTAGTCAGTTGGTACAAATTAGGGAAGACAACACGTCGCTCTTGCCAGTATTTCAATTGATCTGCCCGTCTTGGAATTTAGTCTTAGTCCTACAATTTAGTCTTAAAAAGTGTGAGAGAAACATTCTTCTCCAATATCATAAACAACACTAATAAAACCTTATTTTCAACTGTTGACAGACTGACCCCCCAACACAAATACCAGCTAAACTCCATTCCACGCAGAAATGCAATGAGTTTGCATTCTTTTATACTAATAAAATTGAAGGCATCAGACGCGCCATCAATATCTCAAACAAAAAAGTTGGATCACCACCCTGTTCAGGCAAAAGTAACACAGCAATCATGGCAAGCTTTAATGCTATAGACTCTAAAACTCTAGTGGAAACGGTGACAAATCTAAAATCATCCACCTGCTGCCTTGATGCTTTACCTACTAACTTTTTTAAGAATGTTTTTGACTGCCTATCAAGAGATGTATTGCAAAATCAGGCAATTTCCCAAAGGCCTTCAAAACTACAGTCATTAAACCTCTTCTAAAAAAGCAGAGCCTATATGCCTCTATTATTAACAACTACAGACCAATTTCAAATCTACCCTTCATAAGTAAAATAATTGAGAAAGTTGTCCTCCAACAACTAAATCACTTCCTGGCTTCAACTGGCTGCCACAACAACTTCCAGTCAGGATTTCAACCTTTTCATAGCACCGAGACAGCCCTTATTAAAGTTGTAAATGACATCCGTCTTAACACAGACTATGGCAAAACTTCAATATTAATGCTATGAGACCTCAGTGCTGCATTTGACACTGTCGACCACTGATTGATTGATTGAAATTTTATTTCGAACATGTAAAATTGTCACAGAAAATAACAGAAATAGAAATAGAATAATAATTTTAAATAATTGTATGTTTGGCCATTGCTTGAGCTCTTCTTTCAAAATATTCCATAGTTTTACACCACAGACAGAAATACAAAAACTTTTTCTGGTTGTACGCACCTTTCGCAATTTAAATTTAAACAGTCCCCGTAAGAAATAACTCCCTTCTCTTTTTTTGCTTTAAACATTAATTGTGCTGTTTGAAATTCAACCAGATCTGTCAATTTGATTATTTCTGACTGTATGAATAATGAGTTTGTATGATCCGTATAGCTCTTTTCTGCAGTAGAAAAAGTGAATGTAATGTACATTTGTAATTATTGCCCCAAACCTCTACACAGTAACTTAAATAAGGTGAAACCAGTGTACAATAGAGAATGTGTAGTGATTTAAGATCCACAACCTGTTTAGCTTTATATAACACTGCAATGCTTCTCGACACCTTGGAGTGTATATGTTTTATGTGCGATTTCCAGTTTAGTTTTTCATCAATTGTTACCCCGAGGAATTTTATTTGACTAACTCTTTCAATGTCTACCCCATCAATCCGTATCTTCATTTGTTCATTTATTCTGCAGTTCCCAAATAACATTAATTTTTTTTTGCATAAGTTTAAAGATAATTTTTTAACATTAAACCCTAATTTTAATTTGCTCATTTCTTAATTGATCACCTCTACTAATTGATATAATATACCACTCAATACTTTTGGACAGGTTGGAAAACTGGGTGGGGCTCTCAGGCACAGTCTTAAACTGGTTCAAGTCATATCTACACAATAGGAACTATTTTGTTTCCATTGGCGACTTTGTATCAGAACCTACCAATGTAACTTGTGGAGTCCCCCAAGGTTCAATCTTGGGGCCGACTTTATTCAACATCTACATGCTCCCACGAGGACAAATCATGCAAAATAATAACATTGACCACCATTGCTATGCCGATGACACCCAAATCTATGTAGCACTATCACCAAACGACTATCGCCCCATAGATCTTCTGTGCCAGTGCATTGAGCAAGTCAAAGACTGGATGTGCCAAAACTTCCTACAACTAAATGAGGATAAAACTGAGATAATTGTTTTTGGTGCTAAAAAAGAAAGGTTTAAAGTAATTCAACACCTTCACTCTCTGTCCCTGAAAACCTCAAACAAAGCCAGAAACCTTGGGGTTATTATGGATTCTGATTTACATTTTGACAGTCACATTAACTCAGTAACAAAATCAGCCTACTATCACCTAAAAAATGTAGCAAGACTTAGAGGGCTCATGTGAGCTCAAGACTTAGAACAACTTGTACATGCCTTTATTACTAGTAGGCTAGACTACTGTAATGGTCTCCTTGCAGGTCTTCCGAAAAAAAAAAATGTCAGGCAGCTACAGCTTGTTCAGAACGCTGCTGCTAGAGTTCTTACAAAGACGAAAAATGTGAGCACATTACACCAATTCTTAAATCCTTACATTGGCTCCCTGTATGTCAGAGGATTGATTTCAAAATCCTCCTGCTCACATATGAATCACTACATGGTCTAGGACCGAAGTATATCACTGATATGCTCCCACTACATAAGCCTTCTAGACCACTAAGATCTTCTGAGACCAATCTGTTAGTGATTCCCAGAGTAAACAACAATCATGGGAGAGCATCATTTAGTCACTATGCGACAAATAGCTGGAATAAACTTCCTGAAGATGTAAGACTTGCCCCAACTCTGACCACTTTTAAAAATAGACTGAAAACTTTTATGTTCACCATAGCTTTCTGCTAAATCTTTTAATGTCTGCACTGTTTTTAATTATTGCAAATGTTTTTATTCTCCTTTCTTTCTGTAATGCATTTTTAAATTTTGCCTTTTTCTTTTAATTCTTCTATTTTTTTCCACTTTGTTGTATGACATGTCACGATGTGAAGCACTTTGAGTCTGCCTTGTGTATGAAATGTGTTATACAAATAAAGTTGCCTTGCCTTGGAATAGCCGTTTCTAAACAGAGGCGTTCCTTCAATCACTGAACTACAGTCACGTGACATGGGCGTTTCAGAACCGATTTTCGGCACGTTTCGATCCGGGACTTCAGAGAAGCGCCGACACGCCCGTTTCGGAAGCCACATCACTATCAGCAGGACTGATATCTAATCCTTTGTGCACGGCTGTCTTTATTGCAGTGATTAATCCAAAACATTCATCACATATTCATCTAAAAACAGGTCAGGATTCGTTGGGGCAAAAACAGCTCATGTTCAGGCTTTTTATGATCTGTGGAGAGACATATTGGTACCCCTACGTTAAAATGGAGAGTGAGACCAAACGCATGAGCTGGAACACCACAATCATAGGGAAGATTATGAGACAAAAGAAAAACACACAATTGAAAACTGGAGACGGCACACTGCAGCAACAAAACTTTATTGATGCGTAAAATGACCAACGAATTACTACCATGCAGCTCAGTTAAGGCCTCTAGTCTGCCTGTGCTCGCCTACATACGCTGCAGCATGGAAGGAAATTGAAGGAACGATGATGAAGGGAGTTCCAATAACAGCTTTATTAAGTGACAATAAATTACAAGAGGAACAGGAGATCCCAGAGGACTCTATAACAAGCAGCTTCCTGAAGTCCTGGCAGGAAACAGTCAAAATTTGCAGATTAAAAGACACATCTAAGATTATGAGGTGGTGTGCCTATGATTCGGACTTTACGCCAAATAAAACCGATGGCAGATTTAAGACATGGTTCATAAAAGGTTTAACTACCTCTTCTAAGATCTCTTTTTCCCTCAAAGTTGAGAAAGAAAACTTTTATAGGATCTGGACCAAATGGACTGAGTATGTAAAACCAATCAGATCTGATTTTATCTGATTATACTTGTGCTTTGTGTGAACCTACTCTCTTTTAATTTTTATTTTTTTTGTGTATGGTGTATTGATTACACGTAGGGGTGCGCTTCCCGGTTTTGTTGTTTTTGTGTTAATGCTTCCACCTGGAACGGTTTGGGTCCATGGGAGAAAACTCCAGAAGGGTAGTTTGTACAACATCATTGTAGCTTTGACAAACTGAGTTAATGTATGTGTGAAGTGATGTATGTGATGGAGGTCTGCCTTTCTGAATAAAAAGAGAATTAAAAAAAAAAAAAAGACCAACGAAGATGAAAGATTCGTCCATACAAAGGTCGAAAGCCAAAAGGAAGAAGAAATTCATGGTTAATTTGCTTAATACTTCATGAGATTTTACTCCCATTTAAGCATCTGACAAATCAATCGTTATAACATCGCTGTGTTATCGAGGAGCCGTTTTTGGTTTGAGTTCAGAATAAACAGTTTGATCCGCTGCTGCCGGACTGGATTTTCCTGTAAATGGAGATGATTTATTTATTCATGTTTGCCGGCGACGCCCCCCAGTTAACAATGATAATGAACTGATGTTCATTTTCATCATCAAAGCAGAAAATATACATAGTGTACAGAAGTAGGAATAGCAAGTAACTATTTAAGAATATGGGGGAACAGCAGCTACTCACCTTTGTCTTTCTTGGCTTCAGTGTGGGCATGCACTTCGGCGTACATCAGGTTGTCGTCTAAAACAGAATCCAAATTCAGGTTTATTAAATTCAGGCTTATTCAATTCAGGCATATTAAAATGCTCCAATGGAGAGGTAAATTAAATATGATTTAGAAAGAATGTTAAAACCATCAAATAAAGATTTTAGGGGGTCTGCAGGACTTGACTGTACCTGCAGCCGATGCCATCGCCACACTGGAGTAAACAGTGCTCTCTTCTAGTTTGTTATTCTTCCCTGTTAGAGGGATACAATGAGTTAATCCTGGACTTTGTTCAACAGGCCTGCAGAAGAATCTTAACCATGAAATAAAGCACTCACCCTTCCTAGCGAGTTTTTTAAGCTCAACCACAGAGTACGTGACGTCAATGGATTCATCTGAAACAAAATATTGTTTGACCTTAAATAATAATCTAGTATTTGTAACTGCTCAGTGTTAAACATTAAGTATATACTGCACCATGTTTCGGTTCTTCAGAGACGCTGATTGACTCAAAAAGGACAGCATCACCTGCAGAGGAGTGAAAATCAAGCCAAGGGCATATCGGTCATTATTATCCCGTTACATGGATTCCTAAATATTCTAAAACGGATTAAAAGATATGGGAATGTTAACTTCAGAGTTAACGATGAATCATGAAAAGGAAGCAGGAATGAGGCCGACCATGGAGAGGAGGAGGATATTCTTTGTGTCGGGTTTCAACCTGGTTGGTCATCTCGTCTGCAGCTGGGCTCTGATTGGTGGTCTGGGACCTGCTGGGTCCAAAACACGTAGTAAATTAGGAGGATTTAATAAGGAACATGTAATGCACCGCTGTTATGTTCAGAATGAGAGGAGGGAGACTTGTACCAACCTCATGAAGCTTGAATCTGTTAAACAAAAAAAAAGGTGATTTTATATTGTAAGTCATCGTATTGTTTCCATGACTTGGAATTACACCTTTGACTTTTCATCATCGGACTGTAATCAATGTGATATAAGAAGGAAAACATCTCACATTTTGACTTTCTGCAGTGATACAGACCCAGCAGCAGGATCATAATCATTAAAACTCCACAAACCAACCCGGTGATCAACACGACAGGAAGTGGAGAGCTTTGTTCAGACCCGGGCACTGAGACATCACTGTGAACTACACACAAATCATGAGAAAGATACACAAGTATTACTACACACTCGCTTAAATCCTTGATCACATACCTTTCGATGCTACTCATGTTACATTGTTATCTGTATGTAATTACTGAATACCTGAATGTATAAAACAGTTTAAATGAAACAAAGCAGACTTCTAATTCAGACCTAACTTTTTAAATCATACTCACATTTTACCGACATCCAACTCTCTGGTGAATTCTGACGCCATCTAGTCAAAGCCTCACATCTATAGAAGCCTTCATCTGACTTTGAGACTGCAGAGATATTCAGCTCCACTCTGCTCTGATTTGGGAGGAGTTTTCCATTTTTATAAAAATCAACATTAGAAAGAGGCTCGTCTGTCTTCGACTTGCAGCTGAGAGTGACAGGACGTCCCTCGGCCACAGGAAGGGCAGGGCTCACCAGCATCACATCATTGTCTGGAACAAGATCCAAGAACATGAAGTTTTGGTCAGAAAGACCAGCTGGTGCAGGTTTAAATAGAAATACTTCAAATTAAAATCATTTAAAACTCACAACTTATAGTGATGTTGACTGCATTGCTGAACTGTCCTGTTCCAGACTCACACCAGTACACTCCACTGAGCCGGGATTGGCTCATGATGCATGTGGATCCAGTCATTGTCCCCCAGGTAGTACAGTATAATTGGGAGCCATGTGAAGAAATCATGTTCACTCTCCACTCAGTGGAGTTTCCCTCACAGCTCAGTGAAGGCGACTCTTGGCTGAAGTGTTGCACTCTGTCAGGACTCACTGAGAGAGATGCCGCTGGATTTAAATCTGAAAAACAAGACGTAATGAGGGGACGATGGACATAATCCTGCAGGTTTATTGTGTTCTTAATCCTTTTAATTGTTTGTGAGAAAAAACAAAGGATCACACCAATAGAGACATAATTTCATTAACGTCAAACCTGTCGGTAAACTAAGGTGGCCTTCCAGTAACGTGAAAACGTGAACGTGACTAAAATATCTCCATAATAACTAAATGTCTTCTTTTGTGCAAGAATGGAAAAGTCAAGACAAACCTACCTCCAGACCAGACAAACTTAGTGTCACTATCATGAGTGGAGTAGACTGGATGTCCTCTTTCAGCCCTGCACATATATCCTGCCGTGTGCGTCTGTCCATGAACAATGTAGGGTTCGGTCCCGTTGGTGCTACCAGGTAGAGGCTCATAACTGTAGGAGTTGTAGGAACTCTCTAAGGGTTTGGGAACAGCCTTATACCAGTAGAACCTCCATCCTGCAGACGGATGCTGAACTCTACAGTTCAGAGTCACCGAGGCTCCAGGACTCAGCCATGGTGGAGACACAGTGAGATCAGGCTTAGGTTTCTCTGTTGGACATGATTTCACACAACAAAGACATGTTATGATGAGTCAGTGGAGAACTACTTGTATCCTACTTAGTTCTCCATCTCCAAATGTTTCACACAAGTGTGAAGGTGCATCGTCTTAAAATATATCAACCAAACTAACATTTGAAATAATATAAACTTTTTTCAGCAAAATAAAACAGGTGACTTACTGGAATCAAGTTTCAGTGTGAAAGCATCACTCTGGTCTGTGAAGATCATGTATTTTTTACTTCTGCCCCAGCACCGGTACTCTCCACTGAGTGATGACCTAATCATGTGGTCACGTGGGTTTTGAGGTGTGTATAAGTTGGGTGTCGACCATCCGTACTCCCACTCAGTGTCTCCTCCATCCTCGACTAGACACACAAGACTGATCGTCTCTCCAGAGTATAACTCAGGCCAGTTGGGTTGCAGAGTCACAACAGCTCTGATTTTAACTGTCCATGATTCAACAGTATCAGTGTATTAAAGGTCAAATATGTTTTATTATGAATAAGGATTATTTCTACATTGTGTTCTCCATATCAACTCACCACTTTTTCCTTCACTGTACTCCGTGTAGAAAACTGGGTTTCCTCGTCCTCCTCTACACCAGTAGAGTCCTCTTTGTGAGACACGGATTTGTCCGTTTGAGAGGAGAATGTAATCTTGTGTGGTCAGTGGTTCAGAGGATATATCGCCTCTGTACCAGAAATATTTCCAACCAGAGGATGATGCTGATGATGGTGATGATGGTTCCACAGAGCAGATCAGGATCACATTGTCCCGTTCAGAGCCTTTGCTGAGACGGGCCTTTGGTCGTGCTGTTTTAATGGAGAACAAAGACATAAATATGGTCATTATTGTCCCTGTAAATTATTAATTTGATAGATAATTCAAATTAATAATATAATCTCATTGAGTTTTCTTGGTGCTGCTACAACTAATTGTAGTAAATAATGTAGTAATATTAATTACTTTTAAATCTGTGTATATAATTAAGGTGTAGCGACCTGATGGAAATCAATCAACGGTGAGCATCACATACATTAACCACTGAAAGTGTAGATTAACTTAAACTAACGTGGATTCTAGAGAATAAAAACTCCCTCTGCCTCACTCTGGGAAGGTTATACGTCTGCAGCTCCTTAAAGTGAAAAGTACTCACGTTGCATTTTCAGTTTTACTGCTTCAGATTCTTCATCCTCAAATTTACACGAGTAAGAGCTCTCGGTTGACGTCGGAGAAGTCGTCACTTCAACTGTGTTTTGACGGTTTGTTTCCGTTTCTATCAGTGATCCGTCTTTGTAGAAGGTCGCATTCTCCTTTCTCTGATCACGATGCCGACAGCGAAGCGTCACCGACTCTCCTCTGAACAAGGTGGATGCAGGAGTTTGCAGGATCACATCTTTGTCTGTGTAACACAGATGGTTCCTTTTTCTTTTTAGTGAATCAGTTCAATATATCACAAATATGAACAAATGTTAAGAAAAAGTAGAGTTTGAGACAAAAGAAGATGCCAAAGTCACTCATACTATAATAAAAGACTACATTTCCCCTGAAGGAGGCGCCACTTTCAAACTGCCTGGTTTAATACATTACTCTTATCACTAATAAGAGACACTTTGTACATTAAGATGCATTCATTTCTAGAATGTACCGTCCTGTATTACTCTCTCACAACAGATACAATGATTAAATATGTGATGATTGCTCCTTTAAACAAAGGACATACATTATAAGAACTTTAAGCTCATATCACACTATATCATATTAGCACTTTATCAAACAGGGTGATCATATTCACATGGATCATAAATAAGTGATTTGTCATGAGGTAAAACTTTGAGAACTTACCTGATATAGTTAGAGAGACTTTATTACTTTCTTTTTTGAAATACTGGTATTGTGACTTACGATCACCAACACAGTGATATTCACCACTGTGGCCTGTAGTTAGAGAAGTTGATGTATAATTCTTATGTTCGTTGAAAGAGAGAAAATTTTGACCATCCTTCCTGATCTCGTAATACCAGTCGTTGTCATTTCCTTGCCTCATGTCACACATGAAGGTAACAGACTCTCCAGTAAATAAAGTGGACCAGTTTGGCTCAATGGTCAGCAGAGCATCTAGAAACACAAGATGCATGAAAGTGAGATGTTTTATTTCCTGTCACTGCACTTATCCCACAGTTAAAAGGTGATACTGCTTCATCCCGAGTGAATATCAAAAGAATAACTGTGTAATTACCTTGAGCTGGTTCACAGGAGAGGATGAGAGCTGAAACAGAGTTTGAAACATCGTCATACATTATCAAACTGGCTGTAAAACAAACAACATCAGGCATTTAAAACGTTGCATCGATGGGAACTATGATTTAAACAAAGTCCTCACAGAGAAACCCCAGCACACGGAGCACAGCGTGTCCCATCCTCACGCTGCTTCTGGGAAATGCTTCTATTCTGTGGAGAGAAAGCTTAAGACACACCAAGTGCATTGGATGAAATCAGGAACTGCAGAGAAAATGAAGATGCATCACATGTAAGTGTGGGACCGGAATTTCATCAACTTCTGTGGTCTGTGCTTCCTTCCTTTTTACACAAAGCTCACACAAATAGACCGGTTTGAATCACGCCTACTTTTTCTGCACGTCAGATGGAAGTCCAACAAATTAAAATCTTCTGATCACCAAGATATATATTTAAATGTCCTTCCTGCATAGATATGAGGCTCCTGTTGCCTCACAAAGGGTCAATAATTATTCATGACACTGTTACAGCTGCTGCTTAAAGTCAAAAGTTATCCTTTGAATTAATAACCTGCCCACCAGTCAACAGTGTACAGTATTAAAGGGGACAGATAAAACTCCAGGTTTCATGCTCACGTTGTAATCCAACTGGGAAAAAGATCACAAAAGTGAACTGCAGTATACGGTAGAGAGAAGTAGGATGACATGAACATTTCATTATAATGGTGAAATTCAGGGGTTTTTTTCTGGTTCTTTGAGAGAGTAAGGAAGAGGTCGTCAATATTTTTGGAAAATGTCATTAAAAGGAACTTTACCCTCATGCTGAAGTTTCACGTTGGTGCCGAGCTGAAAAGATTTCTCAGAGGAAGAGTCGGAGTGTCGGTGAGGATGCTGGGTTATTCTGTGAGTACACTGAGATTGTCTCTTTTTATGATACAGAATGAAGAGTGTGTTGAAGAGAAATCCTTTTACATTCATGTTGAGTTTATGTATTTAGCCTATGAGTGATTGGTTGCAAGGTTCAGTTCCCAGTGCGTCCTACTTGCCGGCTCTGCTCTCTCCACAGCATGAGTTATTGTTATCAATGATCTTTTCTCAAGGGAAAGAACTGGCAAATAGAAACGCAGCCGACAAAGTTAAATACATGCAGACAAAGATAAACTTGAAACGCGTTGTCTGATAATGATTTTTCCATCCAAAATAAAAGAGATGCCAACTTCATAGCTGCACGTTTACAATGAAAGTTTGAGACAGAAGATGCCAAAGTCACTCATACTATAATAAAAGACTACATTTCCCCTGAAGGGGGCCCCGCTTTCAAACTGCCCGGTTTAATACATTACTCTCATCACTAATAAGGGACACTTTGCACATCAAGATGCATTCATTTCTAGAATGTACCGTCCTGTATTACTCTCTCACAACAGATACAATGATTAATTGTTAACTGCTCCTTTAAACAAAGGACATTATATTTAACAACTTTAAGCTCATATCACATATCATATTAGCACTTTATCAAACAGGGTGATCATATTTACATTGCTCATTAAAAAGTGAATTGTCATGAGGTAAACGTTTTACAACTTACCTGATACAGTTAGAGAGACTTGTGGCGCCCGCAGGACCGAGGCACAGCGCAGTGAACGGACGGCGTGCCATAAATGGAGTTCCGATTACCCATCAGAATCACCAGCGTGGAGGAAAACGGCTGGGAGGAAATCAGCGCAAGACGACAGGAGGGGATAAAAGGTGACGACACACCAAGTGCATTGGATGAAATCTGGAACTGCAGAGAAAATGAAGATGTATAACATCCACGTCCATCGAATTGAAATCCTCTGATAAACGAAATGTATATTCATCTTTCCTTCCTGTAGGTTGTTATTGCCTGTTGCCTGTTCATTGCGAATGATCAGTAATGTCGTGGAATAAAATATATCATCTTCTCATAAGCGGAGAGAAGGCGAAAATAATGATTACTGACAAAATAAATGTCCTTTTGAGTCATTTTTTTCTGCTGTACAGAACAGGTTCATCGTCATACAGAGTGCAAGCAGTCTGATGGAGGAAGAACAAGGGTTGCAGAAAGGGTGCCATCTTTGTAGTGCTTTGAATGTGGGTTTGTATCACACATGGGTGAACCGTTATCTGTTGCTTCTTAATTAGCTTGTGGTTACCATGCCTCTCATGGGTCAACTGTTACTCGTTGCTTTCCGAGGACCTTGTGGTAAACAGAAAACAGAGAACAAAAACCAAGAAGTATTAGTTGTAGCAGTTACAGAAATAGTTTTCCATTACGGTAGATGCTGCTTAAAAGGCAGCGGTTTTCTTTGTACAATTAGATCGTAGAATTTACATGGTGAAATGTGTCACTACTTCATCCCACAGGGTGCAACCGTGTTCGAGCAAAACAGAAACAGTGTCATCAACAGAAGTCGAAATGGAGACATTCCCGTCATCAGTATTTGCCGAGACTCTGTTGGGAGCTTTTCCAGAGAGAATGAATAGCTTTTTTTTTGTGTGTGTCAGGGGCTAAGACTTCTTATTTTCATTGTCCACCAAGATGGATATGTTGTCACATTATTTCTATAAAACTGGGGTATTTGCGTATCCAGTTTGGCTTTCCAGTCAAAACAAACAAACAAACAAGCAACAGGTTTCTGCTGAAACAAATACGTTTATTGATGCATAAAATTCTTTAAAACATTTTTTTTAAAACACAAAAATACAAGATATGTTCAGATTACAAAATATACATACAATAGTTATTTAATTTTTTTTTTTTAAAAAGAAAGAAAAACATGCAATAAATAACTAGCTGGATCTTTCACATCCAACACTGAAAAAATATACTACACAGTCGGTTACTTAGATTTAAATTGAAAATAAATGCCTAAATGAAAAATGTTTAAAACAAAAGCATTTTTGTCTAATATTTGGATTTATATAAATGCTGTCAAGCACTTGTTTACACAGCTCTCTTTACGGAGCTGGAATCAATAAAACGAGATAAAGACATATTTTTAGGATGCACTCAAGCAACATGTTCGATTCTTGGAGAATAAATCAGTAAAAGTGTGCACATCATATTGTGACATTATCACCAAGAGCTGTTCCCGGTTTCCCTTCAGAATAATCAGCTTCATCAGCTGCTGCAGGAGTTGATTTTCCTACAAATGGAGAGAAATTTGTGAAGTACAATTTAAAAAAAACTAATGGTTTTGATAGAAAAACACTTTGGAACAAGAAGAGTTGATTCTCAGTTTGCAGCTCAGACTAACAGAATCTCCCTCAGTCGTAGGACAGGCAGGGCTCACCTGGATTATATCTTGAACTGAAAGAACAGTCAAAAAATACCATCAGTTTTGCTCATAAAACACAGTTTGATTCAATACTTGTTTATTAACTTAAAACAATTGTATATGGAGGTGGCCTATATAAATATGAGGGAGTAAAATTCCAGTAGAGATCTGAATCCTACCTTGTGTTTCAGCCAGAAGAGCATATTCTTCAGTGTCTGACGTACATCTGAACCATTCATATTCCAATCCATCAGAATCCTCCACAGAGCAGGTCAGTGTCACACTCCCTCCATCACTTATGATTCCCTTCTCTGGTGTCAAGGATGGCATCACCATCTAAGTAAGAAATGTAGAGCCTCTGGTCACCTGACAACATATGAGGGATTAAGTGCGATACAGTGATACAATATCAGTAATATATATATATTTTTTTTTCAACATCAAACTGTGTCACGAACATTAAACATTAAGTTGGATTCAGAAGAAGCGGTAAAAGCTGCTATATTGGAAAGCTAAGGGGATTTGATTAATACAGCATGTGATAAATATTGAGGAAGTAAATCTTTTTCACCTTCATCACGGCCGTAGAGGAATGAATTTTGCACTAAGATACAGAAAAATTGAAAATTCAGGTGGGCTATTAAGCTTAGTTATTGCTTATCAATCAACAGTGTCACGCATTTCTGCAATGATATCCTATACTTTGAGAAAGAAACAGTCCACAATCAACAAAATCTTTAAAACTAATGTTGAAACAAATTATATTAAATGAGCAATAATTAAATTCAAAAGCTTTATACATGAAACATTTCACACAATCATCTAGTTTGTATGTTTTTTTGTATCAAACCAAATCAGCCAGTCATTAAAATTGTTAAAAACTGGAAAATGCACTGATGTACTCACAGAATAAACCCAGCACACAGAGCCAAGTGAGCCCCATCACCTTGAGCCGCTCCTCTACTTCTAAGAAATGCTTCTCCTCGACTTCAACAATAATGCAAAGACAACAACCGGAAAGAACAGAGTCGTTTGTTTACACAAAGCTCACAGCTACTGGGGCTTTGCCCACAGCATACTTTGACAGGTTTACACTTCCTCCACACCGAACAAAAAGATATTAGCTTGTGCAAAGATTAGTGCATAGTAGGGTTGTCAACAACGGATAATAATCAATACTAAATATTATCATCGGATTATACTAATTCGCGAAAGTATCAATAGCAACAGTCTTTGGCTAGGTGACGTGCAAATTCACCCGGCAGCGCTGCAGAAAGACGGGCATGTTCACATGAATTTGTGTCACATTTTTTGTAGGTACATCCCATATATGAGGGGAATACTTTAAATAAAAGAGTCAATAGAAAATATGGTTAGAACTTTTTTTTCCATTTGGTGGTAGAATAGTGTATTCTATGTGAAATCTGACTTCCTCACTACAATAACCTCACTTATTAACAGAAATAAAAGGGGAAATGGAAAAAAAAAAAACTCAGTTCCTCTTCACAAATTAAAGATGTGTTACTGTGATAACCAAAGTGTAAGGTTTAAATTTAGTCCTGGTTGACTTATGCATGTCTGAAATATTTTTTGCAGAAACTTATATTGTTCAGTTGACAATCTATAGCTCATTGACAACACTGGATGTTATAGTACTTTGAAATCAAAATTTAAAGTACTTAAAAATCATCAAAACACTTGACATTGGATAATTCATAAAATATATATACAGTTAAGTACAAGTCATCATTCTAGCTTCCATAGAGGTTTCTTTCACTTTTCATGTTCATCTCTTTGGCTCCTGAAAACCTTGGTTGACCTATTGGTGGTGCTGTGACTTCAGAGTTTGGGCTTTTGCAACACACTGTACAGTGTGTCGATGTGCGCAGGGTGCTCCGCCTCATCCAGGGTGACACACTGTGAGCTTGACGCCTCGTTCATCTTCTTGTGTTCTTGCCTATCTTTACTGAAGTCACTCTTGCCTTGAGAGGCAATCACATGCGGTAACTGTAAAACGCTGTACAGGGTTTCTACTTCCTGCTTGGACCCCGGCTCTGCGGCATCCGTATTTTCAAAACAGGCCTCAGCGTGACTGGGGGAAGACGCAGAGCCTCTCGCCACAGATTGTGGCTCGGCTGGCTGGTTTTGGTCTATCGGAGCAGAAGATGGCTCTGCCTAGAAATAATGCAGTAAAATGTGTTTTAGTCTTGTGGGGAAAAACAAAAACAAAACTATATTCCACACCTCAAAGAATGCTGTAATGCAAAAACATTTATGCAAAAAGGGAAAACACTTCAAGGTCATCACATTCTTCAAATATTACATCCTCAAAGGTGTGTGTAAATATTGCTTAATAAATCCAACTTACCTGACAGCGAATCAAAAAGTTAATAGTGGCATAGAGGGAGAAGAAAACTACAACAACTACTACTACTATCATTATTGCAACAACTATTAACGTTTTTCGAACAACAGACGGTTCTGATGTCCCTTCATGTTCAGGATTAGATTTTCCAAAGCCTGGAAAGACATGGAAACACATTTTAGCAGATTGCACCCACAACAACTTAATTGTTACATTAAGATTTAACTTTTGACTCAGATCGAGGGAGCAAGAAGAAACTCGTCACATAACACTCACATGTCGACTCTGTGCTGAGGGAAATGTTGTTCGTGCTAACGCCGTTGTTGCCACTGCAGAAAATTGATCTGCCATCAGTGAAGATGGTGATGTTGACCTTCCAGAGTGATCTCTGCAATGACTGGCAACCATCTTTGCCACAGATGGACCACACCCAGTCGTCCTGGATGGAGCAGTTGACTGTGATGTTGCAGAGCTCAGCAGAAAGGTTGGAGTGCAGCTCTGACATCCTGATCACAGGTCTGGGAACAGTTTCTGCAACGTGCATGCAAGCAGATAAATTACAAGGCACAAGGTAACTTTTTGGCACACTCTGGTGGCAACTAGTAAGGTTCACAACATAATTCATACGCCACATGAAGTGCCACAGTTAAATGTAAAAAAAAGCTATCAACTTTCCCCCCACTTTGTCAAAAATAAAACTGCCACATGTATTGATAAAACTACATATTTTAACAATAAAATAAAATTATCAAAATGAATTATGTGGGTGAGAGGGGATTACTTAAAATAAAGTTTTTGCATTTTAAATGCATAAAAAAAAGTAGTATAAAAAGTATACCTTTGAGGAAATTATATTTGGCCAGTAGAATCTAATTGCTAATCACATTATTTCAGATATCATAATTTGTGGTCGTATTTCCAGCATCAACTATGTGAAAACTTTGAAAAACTTACCTTGAACAATTAGTTTGTGGCTCTCTGTTGACAATTTGAATTTAGAATCAAAGAATGAATATGTGTAGATGCCGCTGTCCGTCTCAGTTAGTCTGTTGATACACAAGGTGCGGACCCTTGGATCATAATCCACTTTGTCTGTGTACTTGGGTGTGATGTTTGGAGCAAAAAAGATAGCTTCTTTATTAAAAATCAACTGTTCATTGCGATATGGTGGCGGTTTTCTGAATTGTAGGCATATGGATCCGTTTACCATTCCGTAGTGCTCCCTTGGCGGGTCCTTCTCTGCAACAACTGACAGGAAACATCAAATATATTATTTTTAAATGTCTTGAAACAGACTGCAGCACATTACATTAAAAATGCTTCATATGCAGAAATAATGTGACTAAAAATACATGTCATAAACTCATAGATGTAAAATAACATTTGGCAGGAGAGACTGTTTTGCCTTTCTTCAACTACTGGAAAATGCTTACTATGTTATTCCCTTCCAGGCTACTAAACCACCAAGGTTATAAGCAAGCAACTGTACCTCATGCAGTGAAAGGCTATGTTATAGCCAGGCACATTGTAACGCACCAGCAATATTCTGGTGACCAATTTTAGGAGATAAATGTCGGTATGAAAAAATGAAATGAGCGCAGAAAACACACACACTATGTTTCTGTAATACTGCATGAAGCAGGAGCACTAAGGCTAAGTAAATAAATGCAATGTTTACACAAAAGCACATGGAAAGTAAGACTTGGCCTCAGTTACTGCATTAAACACCCTATTTCTTTTATAGAAATTCATCTTACCTGCAATGATCCAACAACTCAGAAGAAGAAGCAGCATCTTCTTCAATCTATTGATTGATTATACTTTGCCAACGATCATGTGAACCGTGTTTCCTGTGCAGGTGCAGCAAACCCCAGTTGAGCAAAACAACAAGACGCAGGAAGTGAAATGGGGAGCATGCACCATTAACCACACTTTATTTGAACTGAGCATATATATTGAACGGCTCATTTTTGCATGATTGTATTATCTGTCTGGGGGGGGGGGGGGAGGCATTAAGTGGAGCGTCTGGGGAATTTTGAAGCTTCAATTTATGGTGCATGTCTTTGTGTGTTAAAGACAGCGTCAAATACAGGCAGGAGGTGACTATACAATATACAAAATAGAATGGAATATAACATAACCTCTTTAAATGTGCATATCATGCCTATTCACCTCAATTAATTTTGATGAATTCAGTAACACATTCAAAAAATATGACCCACAATGTCCGTGTTCTCTAAAAGTCACGAATCAAGTTGTGATAATATTATGAGGAAATGAGTGGTAGTGTCACCACATTTCTTTTCCTAATTTTTCACTGAACATAAACAGGCACACACAGTAAAAAAAGAAAAAATATATATCCAAATGAAAACCAAACGCAAAACGAATAAAAATGTCACTGTAAATCACAAAAACAAAATGGAGCCCAACACTCAGCATAAACGTACAACTGCACTGAATTAAATAATGGGGCACACTCATTAAACACTCAATGAGTGTCAAAATTAAAGCATCCCAAAAAGTGTAACGAAAAATATAGTTTAACTTACGGTTGAGTTTCGACCCGGACGCTAAAAAAATAGTTTGAGGCCCTCACACGCTTTTCCGGTGACCAATGGCGTTAACAATTGGGTAAATTAATTCACACATGCAAACAAAATTAAAACTCGCAAGTGTAAAGAAACGTAACGTTTAACTTACCGTTGAGTTTCGGCCCCGAATAGAAGTGTTTGTTACTGGGGAAAGACGGTAGCAGGCGGACAAAGCGGAGGCATACAAAATCTTTATTAGAGGCCCTCAAAGGCTTTTCCGGTCACCAATGGCGCTAACAATTGGGTAAATTAATTCACACACGTTAACAAAATTAAAACACGCAAGTGTAAAGAAACGTAACGTTTAACTTACCGTTGAGTTTCGGCCCCGAATAGAAGAGTTTGTTACTGGGGAAAGACGGTAGCAGGCGGACAAACAAAATCTTTATCGGAGGCCCTCAAAGGCTTTTCCGGTCACCAATGGCGCTAACGTTAGCTGACCTTCATCTTACCCGCCCATGTCTTGTTCAGCACAGCACCAGCAAAACGTTTTTTCCCGGTCACCGTGCAGTCGGTCGGGTACACGCTCCCTCTCGGACTCGTTCACTTCTACCGGTTACGCAAGCTATTGCCGCTAACTACAGCTAACCGACATTATTAGCTACACAGTTAGCATCGTTTCTCCCGCTAGTTCAGCGCATAACGGCTACACGACGTCAACGTCTCTCCCTCCCTCCGCGTCCTGCGTCCTCGGCCGCAGCCAATCACAGCAGCTGCCAGTCACGCTAATGACCAATGAAAACCAAGAGTTGAAACTAAAGTTGTAATCTGTGTTTTTTGAATTTATCTGTGTCCTATTTTCCACTTTAGCTCTAGAATTTACTTTTTAGTAAATATATTGGTGTTGTTAAAAAGTGGGAAGCACTACAGAGACTCTCAATATTGGTAAATAAAGTTATATTATATATCAGTGTGATAAGATGATGCTGGAAAATACATATTTGTAATGTTTTGGGTCTTTCATTATCCATGTATATTTGCCTCAAAGAGGAATCATTTTGTTTCATGCACAGACATACAGACATCATTGTAAACAATAGGCTACATTTATTAAAACTACACTTAAAAAGTGCTTACTTCAAAAGTTAGACCAATGTGAGTGATCTGTACAGTGCACTTTAAGCACAACCCCTCACCAGATGCTGCTACTGAAATTTTTTTTTTTTTTTTTCTGAGCATTTTGCATGTCTGGAGCAGCAGAGGATTTCATTTGAACTCCCACACTTCACGTCTAACAAGAGCACAAGTTTAAAACAGATCGTCATATGAATAATATATTACAGAGTTTTATTAAAATGCTTTGTTGGCCATCCAAACAAAATCTAAGAATATAAAAAGTTTCTAGCACTCTATCTTTTTGCAAAAACATTTCCAATGTCGTTTATTTCTTTACTTAAAATGTATCTTTTCTTGTCACAATTTCTTTGAAATATATGTACTTATCTATTACAAAAAGTTGATTAGAGACAAAGTCAGAAGTCAGAATCCAAAGACAGCTTCATAAACCAATGCATGAAGGTAAAAAAAAAATGACATCAGTAACTGCACTGTACTTTACAAGATCATCATTGTGCGTGAACAATATGGTATATTGAAAATGTGGCATTAAAATGTCAGGACATTTTTTAGGACAACAATATGAAGAATGTAGGAAAAACATATTTTTATACACTGTACAGAAGTACATCGACACACATACTTGTACACGAGAGTGGTTCATACAAACACACAAAAATTACCCCATTTTCACCGATAACAATGCACACTCGCACTCACAAACCCTCCAAACATAGCCACAAGGTTTAATCATTTATTACAGTGCATTAAGTATCAGAGTTAGTTCAGTTATTCCCTTGTGTGAAATGCCACGTTTCTTTCAAGTTAAAGTGCTTTTAGTAATATTACGAAATATATTTATCCCAATAAACAAAAGAAGACATTCATATCAAAAGCACAATATTTCCAGGTGCGATAAGAAACGATGTTAGAAACTATACTGGGTACATTAAATATGATACATTCCTTTAAAATCCTCCATTAAAAAAATAATATGGTTCCAGTATTTTGCCACCTTTTTGCAGGTATTTTTGTCAATTAATAATAAAAAAAATAAAAAAACAGTACTGTGATTCAGTGATTAAAAACCATATCAGACGTACACTGAAAAAGAAATCATCTTATCAAGTCAATTACAGTTGAGTTCATATTTTCTTATAACAGAAATAGGAATCAACGTTTTCTTTTTTCTGAAATTGACTTTTCTTATTCCTTCATGGCTCAAGAAAGAGACTCTTGTTTCTAGAAAACTCTTGAAATGGGTTGATTTCTATTGGAATCGGCTGGAGTTAACCCCACAGGGCTGAATTATAGATGGATAACGACCTGATACGGTGAAAGATTTTACAGTGTTTGAGTCCACAGGCTACAGTAAATCAAGTCCTTTCCCAAAAGAGAAAAATTTATATTAAGCTTGGAAAATGCTCGATGTTGTGCTGTACATTTGTACGTGTTGGCTTTGTTAACGTCCTTTTGAAATCAATTGCAGACACGGCTCTCTCTCTATCTATCTCTCTCTCTCTCTCTCTCTCTATACCTCTCTCTATCTCTCTCTCTCATATGCGTAGGCTGTGTTTTATGTACAGGTGGGAGATGTTTTTGTGAGCAGCTTGTTTTCTCATCTTTATCTCGGTTTCACACCATCTTTCCAGAACCACTTCCTCTTTCTCTTCCCTCACACATTGCTAATACGCACACTAAGTGGGCTGCTATCTCTGACTCGCCCCCTTCCTCGCCCCTTCTCCTCCCCCCTGTAGCTCTCCTCCAGTCGCATCTTCTCCGGGTCCGACCCGGCCTCCTTGCCGCCGTGGGGGCGTGACGCCTGCGACGGCGGGCTTGGCGTGAGGGCCTTCTTGAAGAGGGGCGGCGTCTTGGTCTTGGCCACTTTGTCAAAGAAGGCGAAGTCCGCCACGTACTTCCCCGAGGGAGACAGGGAGACGACGGGGGGGAACTCGTAGCCCCAGAGGATCTCATCCGGAAGGTAGGATGTTCGAACCTGACAGGTAGCGGAGGTCGGCTCAACCGTGGCGCTCATGATCACCAGCAGCTCAAAGTCAGCCAGGTCCGGGTCGGTCCAGCCTCCGCCTGTAGGAGAGAGGAGACCGGAGGTTCAACAAAGATGTAGGTTCAACAAAAGTGTGTGTGTGTGTGTGTGTGTGTGTGTGTGTGTGTGTGAGTGTGTGTGTGTCTGTGTATATATGTGTGTCCCATTGGCTAGCCCATAGCTAAGGTCATCCCAACCGTCGTGTAAAACCATCAGCACCGCTACTGTTTGTGCTGTTAGCACTGTTAGCTGCTAGTCGCCCGCTCAGCTGTCGTCTTGTTGAGAGCCACGTGGAGACAATCCCTCAATTTAGGTGTGCTCAGTTCACCGACCAGTCGCTATTGCTGGGAACAGGCTCGATAGAGCAAAGAAAACGTCGACAAAACCCCAATATTAGGTAGCAGTGCTTCATCAAACATGATATGGCCTCACAGTTGCTCCGTCTGTTTTCTAATGTCGTTGGGCCCGCTCTGTATTTGTAAGGTCAAATCCAAGTTGATTTAAAAGAATGCAAGCCAAGTGTCACAGATTAATTCAAGACAATCATGTATGTGGCAAAAGAAAGACACACACACACACACACAAGCACATCCTGAAATTTCCAAAACATAAAAAACTCCCCGCTTACTGACTGATTCAAGAAGACTTGACCGGATCTACACACACACACACACACACACACACTTAAAAAACACTTTCCTGATATTTGAACACACACACACAGACACACACACAGTGAAAGCCATCGCCTGTTGGAAACATTCCAATCATGACTGTTTCATACATTTCAAAAGCAGAACACACTTTTCATTCATCGACACACAAACCCAAGAACATGCAGGACACGCTAAAGAAGACATATGCCCTCGAACAGGCGCACACCTGCATCAACAGGCCGCACTCAGAATGCAGACTCTTGTCATCTGTCTAAACAGTCCTTACCCTAACCCAGACCCAGTACCGCTCCCACCGGGGAAACAGCACGGGGTTTCGCAACCGCTTGTACTCACTGCAACAGACTTGGTGGGGGGATTCGTTTTATTGGTTGTGGGCGGTGCAAAAGGGGCTCCTCGACATGGCTAGGGATGCTACTGCAGTATTGGGTTGCCATGACATTCTACAGCCTATGCACGTTCCTCAACCGCCAAACACTTTTTTTGGGGTCATCAGCCACAGTGTGTGTGATCTTTTTTTTTTATCTCTCAGTTCTAAAGAAAATGTTTAAAAGGCTTTGAATGAGTCATAGTCGGTGTTTTCCACAGTGTGATATATTCCAGCTCAGTGGTTTGGACGACCACGCCAGCCTCTTCTATAGACCGTCTCCACAGCATTCTGCCCACCTGGGTCACAGACGCGATAATGCCAACAGGGTTGGAAGCTCTAAAACTCAAAGAACCAGTGAGCATAGAAGTCATGACTATTAACATGAAAGTATGTCCAAGACCTGCAGATTTTTTTTCAAATACATTCCAAGCAGCCATCCATCCATCCGTTATCTATATATAACCATCATGGGGTTTTTTTTAGGTTATGGCTAGAAACAAGTTCACTCATCAAATTGAATATCATTACTATAAGCTACTGACTGCTGATATTGACTCCCCAGCATACACTGCACTTTTTATCACAAGAGAAGGCGTTCGGCCTGAGAGGCTCCATCTGTTTTTAGGTGATATAGATGATGTCTTTGGGTGTAAATGCTAACCTGAGAATTGCTTGCTCAAACGCTGACACGGCTCTCCGATCTCCACTGAAAAACCCACGCCTCTCATATCTGCAAGTCCAAGTCAGCGTCTGAAGGTCCCAAAACTGCAAGGTGTTTGTGTATGCACCCCTTTTTATGCACCTCGAAACAACCCAGGCGTATAGATGTCCTTATAGGGGACATAAGGAAAGGAAAATATTTGCTAATAACATACGCTAACAGAAAACCGGCTGTGTCAAGTGAGGTCAGGGAAGAAAGTCGGCCACAGTGAACGAGTAGTGTAACGCCACGGTCAGAGTCCGTCAGCACCGGTGCCCTTTGTGATTTCCAGTGCAGAGAGGTCTGTGTTGCTGTAAGTGGATCTGCGCGGGCTTCGTGTCAGCACCCCGGACTGTACAGCATTGTGCTCTAATGAGGGGTGTCTCTGCCGGTCTCTCTCACACACATTCCAGCCAAAGAAAAACGCTCTCCTCCGGTGCCAAACCGGCCCAACTCCGAATGGTTAGAGGCAGCCGGGCGTGCGGCACATGACCATAAATACCAATACACCTACAGACATATGCAAGCTGAATGTACATACAGTTATTTCTCAAGAGACAAGAGATGACCTTTTGCCATTGCTTGATATAGGCTAAATAACTATTATTATATCATTATCGTTGAATACTGTACTTCCCCCATGGGCCAAATACTGCACTTCCTCAAATTGCTACTAGAGGCTGGCTCTGAAAGTGAGTCAATTCCCGTAGAACCACCATGGTAAGTGATTTCTCATATATTTCCCCCATAAAACTTAAATTAAGGCTTAATACATCATTTTGGTGCTTTTGCTGCCTTGTGTGACAAGCGGGCGTTGTCTCAGGTTGCTGCGAGTTCCTGCAACAATCCACCTCCTTGCCTGTTTTGGATTATTTAGTGTGGCCTACCTTTTATTGCCCATGCCCTGAGCGGGCTGTTGTCATCAATGATGTGGTAGAAAGTCAGGGGGATGATGAGGAAGGGGCTGTCACTGGACGTGTCCACCTGGAAAGGCACGTTGCGCTGGTCCAGCCGTACCGTCTCACCCTCCTTTGTCAGGGAAGTCTGAAGCAACTTCCCCGTCACCTGGGAGCCAAGACGGAGTCAGTAAATGTGGTTGCAGAAGGGAAGTAACAAAAAGGCTCCAGGTTTAATACCTGCAACGGCCAATAATGTCATCCAATGCGATGCTAACTGATTGTCACTGCATTTCATACCAATCGGATTATTAATCACTAAACTTGATGTTCTCATCTTCCCTAAAAAGAGCTTCATTAAAGCTTTTACTTCGCTGCATTGGTTTCCAGGTAACACTGCATGTCAGGAGGAGTTCACATCCATCATGGGATTGCATCCAAACGCAGAGCAGATGAAATCAATACTTGATATCTAACACTACCGCTGAGAGGTATGTAGCTTCAGCCCCGACCGAACAGAAATGAATAATACCCAGAAGCCACCTGCATACCTGGCATCCTAACAGCAGGCTTTTGCGCATGTTGGCCACTCGGATCATGAGGCAGGGCCGCCCCTCGTGATTCGACACGACAGCGTGTTGACTGAACTTCACCGTCTCGCCTCTCTTCTTGGGACGAGCGACCTGCGAGAGAGGGGGAAAGCATGTCTGATAGCTGTACTGATTTAGGGTGGGCAAAAGGGAGAACATATTACTGTGAGGGGGTTTTGAAGAACAAGCCACGAACTGCAACGTCTTCAACCGAACCATCCAATAAAGGAATAACATGATATTTTGAGTGACATAAACTTCAAACCAAAAACAACATCCAACTACCTTCGCAAGGAAAGTGCCGGTGATGAAGATCTCCATCACCATGGTTATGACCAGCTGAAAGATGAGCAGGACGATGGCAGCGGGACACTCCTCAGTGATGCACCGGAAACCGTAGCCAATTGTGGTCTGAGACTCCAGGGAGAAGAGGAAGGCTCCCGTCAGGGTCTTCACCTCCATTACGCAAGGAGTGTGGTTGGAGGGGGGGTCAAACTCTGGAGGAAGGGAAGGAAGAACAGATCTTTGGAGGTTTGGTGGGGGTGGGGGTATAAACAAACAATAAAGGAACATTTTGTTCCTTCTATCAATGTTCTGCCAGATCTTTCTCTCAACAAATCTCCATCATCCTCCCTCCTTACCCAGCAGGTCTCCGTGCACCATTGCCACCAGGTACCAGAGCACCCCAAACACGAACCAGGTCCCAGCAAACGTGGCAGAGAAGAGGAAGAACTTGTAGCGCCATTGCATGTCCAGGAACGTCGTCCAGAGGTCGCGGAGGTACAGCGCCCCTCGTCCGCTCACATGCTCGATGCGCACATTGCTTCGTCCATCTTTGGAGAGGACGCGGCGCCTCCGTCGCAGGGCGTTGGGCCCTCCAGCCCCTGTTCCCCCTCCGCCCGCGCCTGCACCTCCGGTCGCCGCCGTGGAACCCAGCAGGGGCTTGGTGATGTCGGTCTGCGTCTGGGAGTGGCATACCTTCTGGGGCGAGGAGCCTTCAGAGGAGGGAGGAGTGGCTGAGGTCATGGCCGGCGCTACAGGGAGGTTGGAGACGGAGACAACGGGAGGTGAGCAGAAGAAGAAATGTGGCTAAAAGGGGGGGGGGGGGTGGCTGTACATGAATGGACAAAGAGAGGTAAGATGGCGAGGAAAAGAGGGCAAAGTTTGTATGGGCAGTGAGTTAAAGTGAGTCCAAATGAAAAGGTTTGGGATCTGTGACAAAGAAGAAAAGAGAGAACTTTTGATAACCACGTGAATGAGGAAAAGAAGAAGAAGGGGATTAGAAGCACATGTTTCAACTGGACAGTGTTGTGGCTATCCACGGTGGTCCCTCTTTCCTTTCAACGGAGGCAGCTGGCTTTGTCAAAATAAAAGCCTCCTTTCAGCACCAAGGCACAGCTGCTCTTTCACATTAAAAGCGCGATAGTGCAGGCTCACTCACGTGTCGGTCGCACAAGACTGCTACTGAATTGAGATGAGGAGACACTAGTGGCTGTTACTCCACATGAAACAAAGTGAGAGAGAGAGCCTTTAGACTTGAATCAAGGATGCTGGACAACTATTACTTCAATTTATTTGGCCTCTTCTTACTTTGCAGCAGATGTGACATGCAGATGTGCATTATTTTAGAGTCAGATCTCACTTTTGAGATGTTGAGAGCTATGGGGAAATACAAAAAATGTACTTTTGTGTAGTTTTGGGGCTATTTTTCAAGGTCACTTAGCTCAGGGAAAACTCAATGCTTCCACATATATCATGTGTGTGCAGTAAGCAAGGTTAATGAAGAAATTATCCTCAGCCCCACACTTTTATGACGAACTGGAAGGCCTCATCGCCCAACGCCACTCTCCCGGGGGCCGAATGGGAGGAAAACAGCAGCCAGGCTTCCAAATCTATAGAAAATCTTGGCTTTGACTGTATTTCCTGCACCACTCATTTTAGTCAATCGAACGCCTGTATCAGACATCATTGGTGTAATGTGATGAGGGGTGGATCTGAGTGTGAGCAGTATATTAACAGAATGAAAAGTCCTCCAGCCCCACCCCCGGGTGCCATGGACACTTATAGTCACTATGGTGTGTACCCTGCGCACATTTAACAGTTGTACCCTCATCTGGGCTGCAGGATCCGTCTTTTCTCCCTCCTTCTCTCTTGTTCAAACTCGCTTTTCACTAAATGGCCCTATTTGTCTCGAACTGCCTCTGCTTTTCCGGAGTGAACGTACAACAAATCCAAAAAAACAAAACAACACAAACAAAAGCCCAAGAAACAGGACGGTCTGATACGCTCTGTCCTTTCTGACCCTTCTCCACGCCGGAGCTCACACTGGGTGAATGAATAGAGATCTGTGTTGATGTCTGCGCTCTGAATACTAACATGTGGAGGGGGAGAGAAGGGAGGGAGGCGGGGTCAAGAGGAGGCCCCATGTGATTGGCCGTGGCCATCTCCAGCTGAACTCTGAACCCTGCGTAGCTCCTGCCTACACATACAGTAAACACACACTCGTCTATTGGAAATATAGACCTTTTGAACAGTTAGAGGGCAATACAATACCATCGATTGTGCGAAGGAATGTTTGGTTTGCAAAGTTGGGAATTTACACACAAATACAGCGACTAGCAATAGCACATAAGTCTGTTAAGTTATATTAACTGATCTTTTTGGCCACTTGGGTGCAGCACAACAAGGTGAAAACACAAAAATGATTATATCTTTATAAAGTTGTCTTGGCAAATGTGTTTACACGTTGGACCATCCGATAACGGAGGTCCAAAAGCCTACGCTCCTTTTTAGCTCTGTTTTGGTCTCCACCAACCTGTAGCTAAAATGCTATGTTCCCCAACAAGTCGATAACTTTGTCCGCCTGCAGTTCAGTTTTGGGCAGCTAGCGTCAGTGTGTGGATCCTGGATGCACGAAGCACCAATTAGCATCTATAGTTAGCTTTCAGCTAACTCCAATTTAAACCTGTTAGCATTTGCGTCCTGCGTGAAACCAAAAGTTGGGTGATGTTTTTCTAACCATAACCAAGTGTTGTTTCCTAACCTCCATCATTTCACTTTCAACAGCGAGATAATACGCAAAAGGCAAAGATGAAATGAGTAGTTAAACTTAAAAGTTATTTCTTCAAATAAGATTAAAAAGGTGAAATTAGTGGGACTATTTTCAGCTGTGGATTAATACACAATCAGTGTAGTAGTGAGTATTCCTGGGCAGCAGGACGCCGTATGGGAAACTACAGTCACTTGACAGTGAGAGTATCTTTTTGGATTTAGGTTCTGCTCATTGTTGGTTTTGGTCTTTTCAGGGAGGGGTTGATTCGATAACGTGGAAAATACAGAAGTATCCCTTATATTCTTGAACTCTCGAGTTACAGCAATATTAGTAAAGCCAGAACAACATTTGGGAAGCGTATTGGAAGTCCTGAAGGATTCCCTGTCTTGTTGAAATGACTTTATTCACACTCAAGGTTAGGATCTCTTCCTCTCCTTCCCTCTGTCCTGTGCACACAAGAATCCTTTTGTTTTCCAGGAGATGAAAGGGACAAAAGCCACCATTGAAAAATACGACTGGGTGAAGCGAGTGACTGAGAGAGAGAGAGAGAGAGAGAGAGAGAGAGAGAGAGAGAGTTAGACGGGGAGAGGAGAGCGGTACGGAGGGTTAAAGTGTGTGTTTGATCGTGTGTGAGTATGCTTGACATTGTGAGGGGGCAGAGATGGGTGGAGGGTGGGGGGGGGGATAATTGGTTTTGAGAGGAGGATTGAGAGAGAATTGAGCATCGGGTGACAAAGGGAGTGAAAGAGGAAGAGGGGGGTGAAGGAGAGAGAGGAAGGGGTATGTGGAGCGAAGGTGGAGGAAACAGATCAGTGACAAAAAGACGGCCATTAGTATTCCAGAGGAGACAGTAATCCCTTCCACTCTGCCCCCTCCTTCTCCCCCCCTTCATCCAGTGTCCACAAGCCATAAAGAAGCCGGCGAGCAGCCAGTACACTGCACTGAAAAGGGGATTCAACGTGGTCTGAATGACCAGGGTCCACGCCGCGGCGGCCTCTGCACTGGGCTGAAAGGGCTGTCTAAACATCAACACAGGCCACGGCAACAAAACACTCACTGGAGCCATGTGTCAATGTGTCTTTATATACATATATAGAGAAATATATATATCCTTTCTTTTATCTGATACATTCTGGTAAATTGAGAAAAAGTTTCATTGGCACAGAGTGACCAAACAACAAAAACAGCTCATCAGAGGGATTTGTGAGATTGATGTTTCTATGGCAACGATGCTTTTAAATCCCGCCTACTTTCTCACCTCCATCACGCGGTCAGATTGTCAATCCTGAAAGGAGGACCATTGGACAAAACAAGTTAGCTGAAGGATGCTGGACTTCCATCTATACTCTCATTCATGCTGGGAGAGAAAAATACACAGTTGCCCATAATAATATATAATATTTAGTTTTCAGACACAATCCTCTGTTTACTCCTATCATAAATCGTTATCCGACCGCTCTACTACAGTCGTGGTGCTGATGAGGATTTCTCAATGATTGGATGTGATTCCTTTGGACACGATGACATCACTTCAGTAAACAGTAAACGTTCACAGTATTATTATTATTATTATTTATCAAAAAATACTCCCAGTGCAGTGTTAAATATTGGATTTTATAGATTATTTCTTATTCTTTTTTGCCTTTATTATTATTATCCAAACTTTTATGTTCACCATAGCTTTCTGCTAAATCTTTTAACTACTGCACTGTTTTATATTATTGCAAATATGTTTTTATTCTCCTTGTCTTTCTTTAATGCATTTTGATTTTGCCTTTATTTTCTTTTAATTCTTTATTGTATGACATGTTGTGAAGCACTTTGAGTCTGCCTTGTGTATGAAAGGTGCTATACAAATAAAGTTGCCTTGCATTGCCCTATCATTATTAATAATAATAATAATAATAATAATAATACGATTTGAAATTGAAACTTCCTCCTATTGTTACACACAACAACTGTTTGAATGACTTGCATCAAACAGTTCAATTAAACCACTTATAAAAGAACCGTTAATTAGAAAAAGACTCAAGGAAAGTCTCACAGCTAATACAAAAATAATGTATTCTGGGATGTTAGACGACGTCACAGCAGGATTTGCAGGAAATCAACAACAACAAAAGGAAGAAAGATAAAGAAAGAAGCACTGACAGCCACACTAAACACTAGTATGGTACTTTTAGTTGATGGCCTTGGCCTGTAAACACGTCAAATTATCATCATTATTTTCATATTTGACTGGGAAAATCCAGAAAAGCAACAAAACATGCAGATTTTTTTAAAAAGCTTGTGTCTCTTACCTTTCTGTTGACTTGTCACAGAAGTTCCAGGCTTTGGAGGAATGCAGATTTAATGAGTTTCACTGTCCAGTCGACATGTGAAGGAGACGCTGGAGGAGATGAAAAAGCCAAAAGGAGATGAGGAAGCCCACTTGTTGACAGCTCGAGCATGTTTTTCGCCAACTCTCGCTCTGACATCACATCGTTTGTTTTCTTTCTGCAGCCCCTCTACGTCGTTGTCGTCCTATATCTTAAAAAAGAAAAACCAAGAAGAAAAAAAACCCCATGAAATCGGAAGCTGGGTGAAGGATGAACCAGTGGTCACCCAGTGTCTCCCAGCACACACTGGTACTGGCGGTACTGGTTCTGGCTGACTGTTACTGGGTCATTATCTAATGAGATGAGCACTTCGTCCTGCATGTGAAGCTGGAGCCCTGTGTGTCCGAGAGAAGTCCACTCCCCCCCACCTCCTGCACGCCTCTCTATATAAACCCAAAAGTATTCAGGACTGTCGCTGTTTCGCCACATTTTTAATTCATTAATTCAACTCTCCTCCCACCCCTCCCCCCCTCCCTCCCCTCACTGTACTCTATAAATGGGCCCCTTTGTTGCGATGGCCTCCTCCGCCGCTTCGGCCTTTTGTCAACTTTCTCGTGTAAACGTTTGATGGTCGTACGATAGAAGCCGGGAAGTTGTTGCACTGGAACGGAGGTATTTACAAATCAAAGACAAGAGGGAAGACGAAGAGGAAGAACACAGGGCTCTGTTCTGGTGCACTTGTGGTTTTGGCGTCGGCCGGCGTGCGGTGGACGGATGATGTCGGTGCGTCCCTGTGAGGCTGTGCCATGCAGCCGGGATCACCGGGTGAAAAGGCCAGTGCGGTCCTCCAGGACTTGTATTTGTTTTAAGTGCATACATGCAATATAATGCATTCCCTATATATTAAACTATCCAACTGTTTATAAAGTAGAGCTCCTCTTACTTGCACATCAATAATAAAACCCTGAAAGGCGCTTCTGTGTCTGATGACACATTTTAATGCTTCTTTCACAGTATTTATACAGTAGTACTACTACTTTGACTTAAAATACAGAACTGATCATGCCTTTAAAAGGAAGATCAAGTTGCAAAACAAATATTGTCTTTTCTTTCATTTTGGGGAATACATCACCTTTGCACATGGAAACGAAGGCCACATCATGTTGATATATGGTTGAAATGTGTGTTTAATGTTTTTACTTTACAAAATAAAGCCGGGTTGAGATACTGCTTTAAGTACAGCCTAATAAACATTCACCAATATAACAAAGCGTGTGATTTAACCCCCCTGTAGAGTTCGTGTACGTCTCTATAGCGGCCTTCCTCACTCCAAAGAGAGGGAAAAGGCCAACTTGTCACAACGCCTTTTAACTTTATTTTGGCGGGATTTAAATTTACCGAATGTCCAGATGAGAGTCCCGCGGGTTTGTGGGGGCCCGCAGACGCATGAATCTGCAGCTGGGACGCGCCGCACAATGAGCAGGGGCGCTGCGCAATATTGGGCCCGGCCGGTTTCACACGCACATCAATCTGGGGGGCCCCTCCAACCTGCCATGCGGGTGTTGTTCCTCCTCAGCACCCTTTCCCTGTCCTGCAGAGTTTGGGGCTCCCCTTATCCGGGGCAATGGGGCCTCCATAGGGCCCCCCCTTGGATTATACGACTGTGTTTACCTTCTGGGTGACGATTTCATAAGGACATGGCTCCTTAAAGGTCGGACCTCGAAGCTGTCACCTGAAGCATCAAGTTTATTGGAGTTTGGTTTTGTTAGCTCCTTCAACACTTATTTTTGTCTTAGGCTGCTTTGAAGGCAGAAGATAATCTCATTGGTCGGTTGAAAACTTAGGAGGCGGAGTCAAAGAAAAGAGTCTCGCAGTGTGTGAGGGTTTTTAGAGGCGCCAGTCTGAATTTTTAGTCGTCCAACGATCAAAACGCTCGCAGAACCAATGACATCCCATCGGCCTCAGCTGTGCTCGACACATGCTAACATGCTAACATGCTAAATTGGGAGGCTAGCAGGCATCTTCATGCATGTTTGTTCTATTATTAATGTTGCTTTTGCTCCTTATGCATCTTAAAAAAAAACCTTTAAAAAATGACTTTTGTACAATTTTACAACAAAACCATATTTTTTCTCCTCAAAAGAAACTTCAAATATCTTCGGAAAAATGTGTGTGTGTGTGTGTGTGTGTGTTTGCATTAAATACAGAATAAAGGCTCATGTTTAACCCGCTGCATGTCCGCGTGGAAGAATGTGACCTCATTGCTCTTCTGTTTTTTCGGGGCCGGGCGAGAGTTTTAGGAAAACTGTGTCAGGGAGGTCAGCGGTCACCGAGAGGGAGTCGAGGGAGGAGGAGGAGGAGGAGGAGGAAGGAGGGAGGAAGAGGAGAGGCAGATCTCATCCCATCTCTTTGTTGATCTGCCTCCTCGGCTCAGGATACGGCTTGTTTTTCAGCCTCCCACTTTAGTTTCTTCTTTTAATCTGTCTATTTCACTTGGCCGACGTCTCTTTCTGTGTGAAAGAAAAACCTCTTCCTGCGTACCGGTGAGAATGTGCACACAAATGTAAAACAACCCATAAAAAAAAAACACATCAAACACAGAGAGGTACCAGAAAAAAAAAGACAGTTTCCTGAAACCTTTCACAAGACAGGTGCAGGCGAAGAAGAAAGCAGCAACCAGAAGAAGAAAAAAGAAGATAAAACGAGTGACTTTCACACTGTCGTATATTGTCAAAGATTATTTTTACAATGGAATCCAAAATAAATAAAATAGCTGTCAAATTGGCAAACAGTAATGTTTGAGCATTGCTCTCTTACGCCATCTGGTGGTTAAATTACACACACAGCCAGAGGGCAGCGAAAGGAAATGTCTCAAATACCAGGAGTCGATGACTGATGGTTGTACTTTGTAAATCTACTTGATTCACACAGAACCCAATTTGAATGAGAATGAGATTCAGGTATAAATATGAGATTCAAAAGCTCAATGTTATACTTAGAGTAGAGTATACGTGGCGGTAAGAGTTAAGGTGAAAAGACAGTAGAAAGTCAATACGATATAAATAAATAAATACAATAAAATAAGATTCAAAGTTACAAAAGGCGACATCACATAAAAGAAAGTCTATAAACGTTTGTTTTAAGAAGTGATTTAAAAGCAGTCACTGATACTTATCATCATATTTTTGAGCAGAGGATGGAGTTAACAAATTAAGAGCATCCTGTTTGATGAGTCACATTTAGGGACTGAACAAGGCCCAAGCCTTCAAATCATTGGAGGAAGTGCCTTAAACTTGCATTCTCTCTGCTGGCCATCAGGGGGCGACTCCTCTGGTTGCAAAAAGAAGACTGATCGTATGGAAGTCTATGAAAAAATGACTTACTTCTCAACTTACCAGACTTTGACTCGAGGATAGAAAGATTAGGCTTCACAAGAAATAAAGTGTCAGCTTGGTGCAGCTGCAGTCGGCGGCCTGAAGAGGGCACTGCTGCTCTTACACAGAACGGTCATAGTCCAGGTCAAACCACATTTTCTCATTGGAGATGACTCAAATGTAGAGGAAATGGTGATTAAGGAGGTGCAGCAAAACCATATAAGCTGTAAATGTCCAGTTTGGGGATATATTTTTACTTTTTTTATTTCCCTCTTGGATGGATGGTGCTGCTTGTATTCACATCTACCTCCTACTCTGCTATGAGGCTGTGTGTTGATTTTATTTTAATCAGGGGAAGCTGGTTCTCCTTTAGACTGGATCAGGTGTTGAATTATACAATCTGAACGACCAATCAACATTCTGCTGAATGAGAAAAGTGAAGCCTTCATCTTGTGACTAAAAAACCTAATTTCCTCTCATGTGACATGCAGTCGGGTATCAAATTTAATGAAGGACGCTGTATGGAGTCAAGAAAAAACTGAATGCATGTTGCTTGTGAAAATCATAAAATAAGGGCTTACTGAAAAGATATGTTTAGTATGAAAATGTTTTGAGTGTGTGTAAGCTTGCTCTGGCCTCGAAAATATGAAACATCAAGGTCAGATTTTCTTTAATTTATCCGTTTAATTTCTTCTGTATCTCCCCTAAAAGAAAACATAACACCAATAAAAACAAGTAGGGAGGAACATGCTATTAATATGCCTTTTATTATAAAAAAATATTTTTTTTATAATAAAAGGTGGAAATAATCTCTACGTTTCTAAGAATTCCATCACATCGATGAGTCATGTCTGATGAAGCATAAAGAGTTCTGCTAAACTCGAGTCCTAAAACCCAGAAATGACTCAGCATTTTGGCACTTCCCTCATCTCAAAATCAATGGGTTCTCTGAATGGGTTTTTGGTGAGCTGCCTAAAGGTCTGTGGTTAATCTCCTGACACAAGTTTGGAGAGACGTTGACCTTTCAGAAATGTTGACCTTGACACTTCAAAAATCCTAAAAATGGTCAAATGTGTGTTGCTTTGTGGAATGTTAGTGAAACAAAACGTGCAAATATAAACGTTTGTTTGCCCCGGATCTTGTTTTCTGCAATAATTCAAAATGGAAAAATTGCATTGACACTAACTTCTGGAGAAAATATACACAATTCCCATATCAGTCCCTAAAGAGAGTGATGTTACATTTGGAACAAAATGATTCTAGAAATGCAGAAAATGCAGCTTCCGTCTAATATTTGAGTCTAACTCAACCACATGGTGTCTACTGTCACCGTTGCCCTCCAGCTGTCGTCCACTCAAATGTCATCTGCCTGAATCCACGTGAATGCAGCACGAGTTTCATCAAACAGTGCGGGAGGAAACACCTCAAACTAAAGGGAGCCAAACAAAACGCACAATCCCTCGCTGCCTGCTGCTGGTTTTATCTAATGGGCTGCAGCACGGCGGGCTGCAAATAGCTCGTCTAATTCCTGCCTCCACGAGGTCGAGTCCAGTCTCACGATGACCACGACCTGATCTGATCTTCCCGTGTCAGCACATGATCAGCAGACATAAAGGGCTCCATCACAAAGTCACTTTATTCCCATTTTTTTATCATGTTCATCCTCGAGCCGATGATATACCATTCCCTCGCCTCTCTGACGCACCTCGCTTCCCATCAGTTGCTCAACGGTGAGAAAATGTGCTTTTCTGCTCAGCCCTGATGTGACTCAAAATAAGGCCCACCAAAAACAGCTCACTTGTTAAAGGTCAACCGGGTTTAAACAGGGTCAATATAATAATAATAATAATAATAATAATAACTTTATTTGTATAGCACCTTTAAAAACAGCCGTTAACAAAGTGCTTTGACATGGCTAAAATCACAACACACACACACAAATACAATAAAAAACATCATTGTGTAAATGTACAGAGGACATAAGAGGAGTTGTTGTTAGTTTGATTAAAAGGGTGCTTGCAAAGAAGGAAAGAGACGAGAAAAAGACGACATCACATGAAGGCAAGTCTGTAAAAATGAGTTTTAAGAAGTGATTTAAAAGATGACATTGATTCAGCAAGCCTTATCTCCGCGGGCAGGTCGTTCCAAAGCCGAGGCGCTCTGATGGAGAAGGCACGGTCACCTCTGGTCTTGAGCCTCGGCCTTGGAACCGTTAAGAGAGACCCACCCGCGGATCTCAGGCTGCGAACAGGCTCGTATGGGGTCAGCATGTCTGCGATATATTCTGGGGCTAGACCTTGACGAGCCTTAAAAGTGATCAGTAAAATCTTAAAATCAATTCTAAAACGTACAGGGAGCCAGTGGAGTGAGGCTAAAATTGGGATGATGTGATGCCGTCTGTTAAAACCAGTGAGAAGTCTGGCTGCTGAGTTTTGAACCAGCTGGAGGCGGGCGAGTGATTTGTTATTGATGCCAGTTAGGAGGGAGTTACAGTCTAGACGGGAAAATATGAGGGCGTGGACTACTTTTTCTAGATCAGACTGTGATAGAATATTTTTGATTTTGGAGATGGTTCTGATGTGGAGGAAGCAGGACTGAACAACTTTGTTGATGTGAGGTACGAAAGTGAAGTCTGAATCGAGGAGGATGCCTAGGTTTCTGGCAGTGGGCTTGATGTTACCGGTTAACGGACCAAGACTGATGGGACTGGAGATGGAGTTTGGCGGGTTAAACAGTATTATTTCTGATTTGGAGTTATTGAGTTGGAGAAAGTTATGGGCCATCCAGCGGTTCACATCTTTTAGACAGTCTGAAACAGCAGCCAGGCTTCTCGGATCATTGGGTCTCAGCGGGAGGTATATCTGTGTGTCGTCAGCATAGCAATGGAAGGAAACATTGTGCCGCTGGATGATTTGGCCGAGTGGGAGCATATAAACAGAAAATAAAATTGGACCTAAAATAGAACCTTGCGGTACACCATAGGCTATTTGGGTTGTAGAGGATGAGTGGTTGCCTATGGCGACCGCACAAGTTCTGTTTAAAAGGTAAGAACAAAACCAACCAAGTGCAGTGTCCCTGATACCAACCCAGGATTTAAGACGGTCAATTAAAAAGTTGTGATCTATGGTGTCAAAAGCGGCACTTAAATCTAAAAGGATTAAAATAGCACTCTCTCCTCTGTCTGTAGTTAAAAGCAGGTCATTGGTTACTTTGAGGAGGGCGGTTTCGGTGCTGTGTAACACTCTAAAACCAGATTGAAATTTCTCAAATAAATTATTTTGTGCCATAAAAGATAAAAGCTGGGAGGAAACTACTTTTTCTAAAACTTTAGATAAAAAGGGAAGTTTAGAAATTGGTCTAAAATTATTAAAATCAGTGGGGTCTAGGTTGGCTTTCTTTAAAAGAGGTTGGACCGCAGCATGCTTAAAAACAGAGGGAAAAACACCGTGGGTTATAGAACTATTTACAATGGATAAAATACTGGGTCCAACTGTGTTAAAAACCTCTTTAAGAAATTTAGTAGGAATAAAATCAAGGCTGCACGTGGTTGGTTTCATGTGTGATAAAATATCTGATAAGAAAGAAAGTGAAACAGGTTGAAATTCGCTAAAATGTGTAAAAATGTCTCTGCTAGCGGATAAAATGCTGTCTGGGGGAGTGATCTGTTGCCTAATAAAATCAACCTTGTCTTTAAAAAACTGTAAAAACTCCTCACAGGTTTCTTGAGTTGCGTCATTAAAATAAGAGGGAGAGGGGGAGGTGACTAAATCTAAAACCTTAAATAAAACTCTGGGGTTAGAACGGTTCTCTAAAATCAGGTTGGAAAAGTAGGAATTCTTTGCTTCTTTTACTGTATTTTGATATTTTTTCAGTGAGTCTATCCAAATATCCTTAAAAACATGAGTGCCTGACTTTTTCCAAGTTCTTTCCTTTTTTCTACAATCTCTTTTCAGTTGGTGTGTAAAATCGTTGTGCCAGGGCTGTGGATTAGAATTCTTCTTTTTTGTTTTAAAAGGGGCAACTAAATCCAGAACAGAATGACATGTTTGGTTAAAATTGGAGACCAGCTCCTCAGTGTTAAAATTATGGTTAAGAGCACTAAAAGAAGCAGAGGTAAAAAGTTCAGAAAACTTAAAAGCAGACAGAGAGGTAAAAACTCGGCGGCGGACAGCTGTTTCCTGGTCTACATGTAAAACAGATAAAACCACATTAAATAAAATTGCTTTATGATCGGACACACAGATATCCTCAGATCTTAGGTTCTTGGGGCTGAGACCACTGTATAAAACCAAGTCTAGTGTATGACCTTTACAGTGGGTGGGTACATTCACAGCTTGAGTTAGATTAAAAGAATCTAAAACGTCTAAAAAATCATTGATAAAACTTTGGGTGGGACAGCAGACATGGATGTTAAAATCACCTAAGATAAGAACCCTGTCATGTTTGCACATAAAAGTAGATAAAAACTCTGAAAACTCTTGAATAAAAATACTATTTGGTTTCGGGGGTCTGTAAATGATTAGAATTAAAACTGGACTATTTGATTTTAACATGAAACCAAGATGTTCAAATGAAGTATAAGCGTCATAAAAGACAGGGGTGCAATTAAAAATATTTCTAAAAATGACAGCAACCCCCCCGCCCCGCCCTGTTAGCCAGGGTTGATGGAAATGCTTATAATTTGGGGGGGTTGCTTCAGTCAGTGAGCTGCAGTCTTCTTGCGTGTGCCAGGTTTCTGTGATGATAAAAAAGGCCAACAAATTGAAAGTAATAAAATCATGAAATAAGAAGGACTTATTGTTCAAGGAACGGATATTTAACAAGACAGAAGTTGACTGAGAAGATGGGGAGTTGCTGGCAGAAGACCGGGGGGTTTTCAGGGGGATCCGAATGAGATTTTTATTAGATCGTCTGAAGCCATTTTTTTTGGGGACCTTTCAGAGTCACTAGCACAAATTCCACCAAAATGTTGTGTAACACCTTTTTTATCGCACACAGACACGTAGGTCTTGTCGGCCAGCCATCTCTTGTATAACTCCAAACTTGCTGACCACACAAATAAATGTCCTTGATTAGAAAATCCAGTGAATGTTTGTGGATCCTGCCATGAATCATCACATTTTATCTGTATTTTACTGTTTAAACACCCCACGAATCCTGCCCGTTTGGACATTATGATATAATGGGACTTGATATTACATAAAGTCTGGTTGTTTCTCATGTCAGCAACCCCCCAGGTATACTTTCCCATCCTCACCTCCGCCCTGCTGAATGAGTTCAGTCTAGCGTGTCAGCTGTCCTTGAAAGTGAGAGCACATGATTCAGCTTTCGCATGTAGCTGCAATGTTCCACTGATGCAAACCTTTACAGCTGCATGCATGTGAAATTTGTAAGCGTACACACTTGATATTTATTGCAAACTTATAGGTGCAAAGAGAAAAAAATGCTCTTTTTTTTAACCACAAATAATGGTATAAACCCTAATTGTGATTATGCCAACTACTGTTGAACCACAGCTAAGCCCAAAATTTAAATGCCTGGTCGGTTTATTTGCATCCAGCCTTTGGTCACATGGCAGTTTTCCCAGCGCTATCTTGAGTGAGATAAGCCACCTATAGGTTATGTAAAAACCTCTTTTCCAAACTCCTTGAAAATATCCATGTTAAAGGAATAATCCAAAGATGTTTTGCGTGGAGGGAGGGAGGGACCTGCCATAGATTTGTCTTGTTGAATTAATTTACTTTTACTTTTACTTTAATCTACGAAATCCTGCAACAATTTGTTTTTTACATATTTTTGGCTCAGAAAGCAGGGGTGTGGGCTCGGGTCACAAGACTTGGACAAATTTGATGACTTTTTTTTAAATTTCACATGCAATTGACTTGATGCTTTCCAAGCCCAAGCATTAACATAGTATGTTATTTTAAAAATGTGTGCCACAAATCAATTAATATCCCTGAAGTTTCTGAATTGACATCATTAAAGCGATTAATTCCCAGCAAGTCCGAATTTAGTTCCCCATATTTTTTTTCATGAGTCGTACTGATAATAACATAAACGTTTTTTTATATAAAATATTATATATATATATATATATAATATTTTAAAAAAATGGGAATATATGCTCAAATATCTCTGCATATAAACATATTAATACATCCCATAGATAAGTCTACACAAATACATGCCTGTAACTAAATGCACCTGCACAGGCCACATATAATAATGTAGATAGCCACGATAATGCACCCCTCAGATTAGCCGCCCTCAAGCAAGTCTAGGTAATCCTCCATGCAAGCTGGCTTTCATTCCTTCAAGTCTTCAGTGAAAGGCAACCTAATGCCCAAAGATGTGTAGTCATGGGACAGTTTCAATTAGCAGGCTTTTTTTACCCAGAATGCATACAGTAGGAGACAGTGGCCGTTGCACTTCTAACCCTGACGATTTCACAGCAGTACAGTCCCACGCCGAAAGCATTAACGGGCCGTCGTCTTTGGCTCGTCCGCCAGGACTCTAGAGTCTTGTGATCTGGCATCGAACCCACTTGCGGCGCGATAAGAGAAGTATTAAGGTCATGATCCCGGAGCCACCTGAGCGGGAGGAAGAGTCTCGTGGGCATCCGGAATCTGCAGAGGCAAGAAACAACACACTCAACTCGGGACTCGAGTACAAAGACGTGAGACCACCCGTCGTAAAAAAAAACCTGGAAAGCAGATATGGGTTTTGGGAGGGTCACCAACATGCACCTTTTGCATAATACTGTTCATGTGATAACGGGAGCATTAGAGGAATGCCTCCTCCTTGCAAGGACTGTCAGACACCAACGGTATTTGGCACTCGCCATAAATGTAAAGCACTCACGACCCTGTGCTCATTCGCATTTTACATAACATGAAATTCCACTTTTATGTGAAGTCATATTCATGTTTTACGGCGCCGGTGTCAAAGTCTGACGTTCGTGTAAGTAATGTATGTATCCGTGCAGATGTTTTATTTGGCCAATGTTTGACCCAGACGGTCGGTGTTCTCAGATACCCTGGCATGTTGAGCTGTCCTTACATGCCTGTGTTAATCCATCTTGTGTAAATGGATGTGTTGGTTCAGCGCGTTCCCCCTGCTAATCAGTGCTGTGCATGGGAACATTGTGAAGTGATGCGTCGTCTTATCTTTCTACCGTTTCAACAACAAAAAATTCAAGGTTGTGCTGGGAGAAATGTTTTTCGGTTAAATGTTCTCATGCGTGGCTTCAGTGCCGTGTGCACACATATTTTCTTTCGCATCGATGCAAAATCTGTCACGTGCAACAGTCCCTTAAGATCAATATTTATTAGACATTAAGTAGGTCTGTTTTGGAGACCAGGCATGTTTGCTCCAGAAAAGGGTTACCTCCGGGCTAACCTAGGTATTTTTTTCTTTGTGACTTGAAATATCTTAAAAAATATTTGAACAACCTCAAATGTACACTGTACTTCGTCTGTCTTATTTTATCAGCACTTAAAAAGCAAATATGAAGAAAAGTCCGGGGCCACACATGACAAAACAGTGAGGGAAACTGTGTCACATTGAATGCCTTTGAGGAAAACAGTTTGCGCCGTGTTTTGGCTCACTGCTAACAGCTAACTGCTAACAGATATGCAATTGTGTCTTTTTCTCTATGTCAGTTTTGTCTTGGAATGATAATATTCCTGAAAATATATTGCTAAATACAGAACCAAAAAGAGTCGCAGGTGAACAAAACGAACAGTCCGCATCACAAACATTTGTCCCAATTTCAGCCTCCAGACAACTGTGGCTGCCAAAGGGTGTGGGTCATGAGGCAAGAAGTCTGCATAGTTGATACTACAGCTCAACTGTCAAGGCAGGTAAGAGGACCTTTAATGCACCTCAATGCCGTGTGAAGTTACGTGTCCATGCTAAAAGCTGTCTCATGACGTTCCAGAGATGTCGGGTCAAAACCTCGCCGTGTGAGAAACCTCTGGTTTCGTGAGATCTGGTTCCTTTGCAAATGACATCAAACACGGCGGATGCTTGGTGTGGTATGCATGTCAGGAAGCATGAAGTTACAAACTGCTATGTTTCCTAAGGGTCTGCTGACATTGTATCCCATGCCTGACTGACGTCTGTATTCAGCATAGAAATGTAGTAGAACAGAACGGACATTTCCCCATTCAAAATCAAGGGTCAGGGCAGCGGTCATGCAAAGAGCTACCAGGGTCCTGCCATAGCGGTTACACCAGACATCCCAATTCAGCTGAGGTTTTCGGCTCTATGACAACTTTTTTAAGAACTAGTCAAATGACCATAGCAAAAGAAATTCAAACAGTTCAATTGAAATTGAAACAGAATACTTTTCTATTTCTACGGTATTCACCAAGTACGATGGCATGCTGGCAGGTGGCAGATTTCTGTGGGAGAATATTCAGAAATCTTTTTTTGCCAGTACAGTGAGGCTGTAAATACTGAGGAGCAGGTCAGCAGGTGACTGTGGGCCGTCATGCTGCAGTCAAACGGTCCCCACTCATTGGCCCAGCCAAAGGCGTGTAGCTATAACCGAGGGGAGGGGTGAAGAGATCAACATGTCAATGGCTGCTATTGCGTTAAACCAGAAAAAAGTTAATAACTGCCCTGAAAAAAAAGATATGAAGAAGCCAGAACCCAAACAGAGGCTATGATTCAAGGTCCAACTACGTCAGGCCGTATGTTGTGGTGTAGACTCTCCATGTTTTGGCTGGTGTTAGACCTTGACAAGCTATTGGTGGGACCCTCTTTGGTCTCTCCCACACATAAGTAAACCAAGACAAAGGTTAGGACAATTGTTGGCACATGAATGTCTCAATGATTACAGGTTAACCATCACTAGATATGTTTTAGAATATACCATTTTTTTTAACAAACTATGTAATTATTGTACTAATAAAAATTCTAACGAGGGGGCAGGGTGTTATGTAATCTTTGTCAGTGACTAGAGGAATTTGCAGCAAAATAGGTTTCCTTCTTATGTAAGCCTGAGTTTCTGTGGCCCTGCAACATATGGCGTGCTAGTGTGTGTACTGGTAGTTCCGTTATCAGTTAGCTGTTTGCCAAACACACCGTACAAAACAATAAAAGTCAGCCAGTGCAGTAGTTTGTCCTATAGTAGTTCTATTAGCTGTTAGCTAAACACATCGTACAAAACAATAAATGTGAGCCAGTGCAGTAGTTTGTCCTATAGTAGTTCTATTAGCTGTTAGCCAAACACACCGTACAAAACAATAAAAGTCAGCCAGTGCAGTAGTTTGTCCTATAGTAGTTCTATTAGCTGTTAGCTAAACACACCGTACAAAACAATAAAAGTCAGCCAGTGCAGTAGTTTGTCCTATAGTAGTTCTATTAGCTGTTAGCTAAACACACCGTACAAAACAATAAGTCAGCCAGTGCAGTAGTTTGTCCTATAGTAGTTCTATTAGCTGTTAGCTGTTAGCTAAACACACCATACAAAACAATAAAAGTGAGCCAGTGCAGTAGTTTGTCCTATAGTAGTTCTATTAGCTGTTAGCTGTTAGCTGTTAGCTAAACACGCCGTATAAAACAATAAAAGTGAGCCAGTGCAGTAGTTTGTCCTATAGTAATTCTATTAGCTGTTAGCTGTTAGCCAAACACACTGTACAAAAACAATACAAGTGAGCCAGTGCAGTCGTGTGTGTACTGATAGTTCCGTTAGCTGTTATCTAAACACACCGTACAAAACAATATAAATGAGCCAGTGCAGCCATGTGTGTAGTGATAGTTCTGTTAGCCGCTAGCTGTTAGCCAAACACACCATACAAAACAATATAAGTGAGCCAGTGCAGGTGTGTACTGATAGTTTTGTTACCGGGTAGCTGTTAGCCAAACACACTGCAAATTGTTATAACCCCACACAAAAATAAAATCAAAGGGCCCTTGTATGTACTTAGTACTTTTACTTTTGATACTAATTATTTTTAGCTGGTAATACTCTAATGCAACTTTTAAGTGGAGGGCTACTCCTCTTCACACTGTGGTATTCATACTTTCACCTAAGTAAATATCTTTCACAGGCACAATGTCATTTCACAATTCCTTCACTTCCTTGAACGTGTTTCCGTCGCTACTGTCGCCCGTTTATTACGACACATCAATTCCAGGACATTCTGTCCAGGTGACAAACCTCGTGATTGTGCGTGTTTATTTGCGATGCGTACAATTGGGGAAAAACACTGTGTACAATGTAGAGCCATAAAAGAGTAGATCAAAATAATCATTCTTTATGACTTCTGGGTTGTAATCCGTCTCATTTACAACGCACACGTGCCTTCAGACGAGGCGTGTCGATGAACAATCAAGTCTTACCGGCAACAATAGCAAAAACAAACATCGCGGTGCCCTTTAATGACTGAATGCCGAACACACTTTATGAGAAAGGACTATAAAAATTGGCAAACTTGTTCCAAGGTGCACGTTTTGTTGACCCTATCTATACGCCATGTATCCATTACAGTTAATCCCAATCTTTAAATTATTATTAACTTAATTTACTTAATGAAGCATCTGCAGCTCAGCAATGATTTGGCTTGTATGACACTAAAAAGTCCCATATCTAAGTAACGAATGCCACATTTTAAAGCATTTTCCCATAAGATTCTTCTTTTCTTTTACATTATTTATCAAGTTCAATCAGAGAGAACACTTCAGGAGACCGTTATTTGTTAGTTTTCGGTGCATTTCACTTGTATTTCTGTAACAAAGAAGTGATTTTTGACTCACAGTCCTCTATGACCCACATTTAAATCACAATCAAGACATTTAGATAACACACAGCCACATTTAGCTAAATAAAAAGTATGAATAGGTGTTTCATGGATAAAATGCATAATTCCTATTCATCATTTTAATGCAGGAAATCCTCAGAATGATCCTTTTGTCAGGATCAGTTGAGTTGAGCAATTGTAGTATACTGTTGCATGTGAATAAAAAGTCACACTTCCTGGTAAATCCATTCCGCTTCTTTCACGTCATTCGGAGCACACGAGAGAAGCAGCTGAAAGTCATATTTTGCAACAAAAAAAAAAACACACACACATTTATAATGTTTGTGAGAGAAAAAAAGAAAAAGAAGAAGACACACTGGAAGTAACACAACCACTTAAATGTGCATTTTGCATGTAGAAGAAATATGCAGATTCAAGTGAAACGACCCATCATACAACATAAAACACATTTGGTTGCAAGACCATTTACATAGAAACACGTTTTTTAAATAGTCCAAAATGCTACATTATTATATACCGTATATTATATTATGTGATTGTTGTTGATGCATTTTGGGTAGTTTGGGTAGAATACTTCAAAGTGAGACGTAAAGGAGTAGAAGTACGGAGAAAAAAACCCTCAAGAAAGTACTTTAAAGTTGTACTCGGGTGTTGATGTACAAGTTCCCAGTCAATGCATGTCAACACTGACTGATAACCGCCACGGTCACATGGACACGTCAGGCATGTGCTGGACCAAAACAAAATATACCTGTGTTGATCAATAAAGGGCCGATTGATCATTGATGAGTTGCTGTTGCAATCGTTCCCTGATAATTGGAGGATGTGAAGCCGTGAGCAATGCTGCTGGGAAGGATGAGGAAGGGGGGGGTGAAACACACACATTTCCGGCTACAGTCGCGTGCTGTTTTGAAGGTGTGTCCGTCCAGCCAATGACGCTGCTGCGTTCGCATGCGTCATTTTGAGCAGCGGAAGGGGGGCGGGGCCGGGGCTCTACGCCTATAATTAACCCGGCGACTGCGCCTGAACGCCACACCGAGAACTGAAGACTGACAGAACTCCAGAGAGGAAGAAAAGCACTTTATTTGTTTATAATATTTTACATTTAAACAGCTGGACTCGGATTCCAACGTCTCTGCTGCTTTGGGACTAGATTTCTATTTTTTTCTGTGTGTGTGCTAAAAAAAAAAAAAAAAAAAAAGCGCAAGTTTATTCATTATTTCGTTTCGTTTTTCGTAGATATTTTTTTTTTTTAAACTTTCGCAATGTTTCCAGAGGCAAACAAAGGGTGAGTACACTCGTTTGAACAGACTGTACTTTCAGCTGAACACATGGTGCCTTCATGGGCACGTTGGGGCTGTGCGTGCAAAAATATACCGGGGAATGTTTGGCTTGGCTCCAAAAAAAAAAAAAAAAAAAAAAGAAAATGCGCTCATGCTAAAAACCATTCATGTATTCCTACTAATCCTATTCATCAATATCACACATTAAGGCCAGGAGGGGGGGGGGGGGGGCAGTTTGTCATATGAAAGGAATTACAGGAATTACACTAATTGTCAAATTTAAAGAGTTAGTGAGTGTAATAGAAAGTGGAAAACCACCAATGAATTGCATGAGAGGGGAGATACTGCTGTGACTGCAGGAATGTGTGTGTGTGTGTGTGTGTGTGTGTGTGTGTGTGTGTGTTCAAGTCATATATATTATTAGTAGCAGTTCTCAGATCAGGCCTGCTGCCCAGAAAAAGACTTAACTGGTAATCTGAGTTTAACGATGACTGCGGTGGAACTCGGTTTATGATTTCCTGGTGAGAAATAAGAATACTACTCCGAACAGAGCTTTAGGTGATTTCTTCCATAAAGAGTCCAAAAACGGGCTAGCAGTCGCTGCAGACGGACAAAGTCTAATAAGTCAAAACCCCCGCAAACCAACATGCAGCTTCAGAGCAAACTATCTCCTTCAAAGAAGGGCTTTTCATACAGATGTTTGTGATGTGTCATCAGAGAAGCATTGTTCCGTTTGTGTAGACGGCAAACTTTGTCCAGAATGTGGTGTTTGAAGCACTCATCAGTGTCTATAGATCCATATTGACTCCCAGCTGGTGTCACAAGATCCATCCTACAACTCATGTAGTTAAATCTACTCAAACTACTAATTATCCTATAATGAAGAATTCCCATCACATCACATGATACTTAGAAAGGTTATGTTTGCAGTCAACCTGACCTCTCTCACTCTCTCTCTCTCCCCTCATGTCATCCAGTTACAGCTACGAGGACTGCAAGGCCACAGCTGATTGGCTGCTGGCCCAGACGGACGTGCGGCCCACGGTGGGCATCGTGTGCGGCTCGGGGCTCGGAGGTCTGGCTGACATGCTGAAGGACCAGGTCGCCTTCAACTACAAGGACATCCCCAACTTCCCGCAGAGCACCGGTGAGTTCAAACGCAGCACAGAGATCTAAATTCAAAGAGTTCACGCTCACTAACGGTGCGTTTCTGTGTTTCAGTGCACGGACATGCAGGCCGGCTGGTGTTCGGCACCTTAAAGGGGAGGCCGTGCGTTTGCATGCAAGGACGCTTCCACTTGTACGAGGGCTACCCGATCCAGAAGGTGTGTGTGTGTGTGTGTGTGTGTGTTTGTGTGTTTCAGAGAAAAATCTCCGTGAAATGTGTGGCCTTCAAAGAATGTAAACCAATCAGCACGGTGATGTAACATCTATTTGCGTGTGTGTTTCCAGATTACGCTGCCCATTCGCATCTTCAAGCTGCTCGGCGTGGAGACGGTGATGCTGACCAACGCCGCCGGGGGCCTCAACCAGGACTTCAAAGTGGGGGACATCATGATCATCAAAGACCACCTCAACATGCCGGGCTTCGCCGGCAACAACCCGCTGTGCGGCCCCAACGACGAGAGGTAGGATGGGTTCCCCCCCCACCCAAGCCGGGTGTCTACATCCCCACAGAGTAGAGGGGAGAATGAAACACCTTCTTCCCATCTCGCAGGTTCGGCACGCGGTTCCCCTGCATGTCGGACGCCTACGACCGGGAGCTGCAGCAGATGGCTGTGGACGTGGGCCAGGAGCTGGGCTACGGGGACTTCCTCAAGGAGGGCGTCTACTGCGTGCTGGGCGGACCCTCGTTCGAGACCATCGCAGAGTGCCGCATGCTGCACAAGCTGGGCGCCGACGCCGTCGGTGAGTCGGTGGATTTGTTTTGGGGATCATTAGCAATAAAAAAAAGGATCATATATTCGTCATTTTGCAGGAAAAAAACATTTGTTTCTGGAAAAAGAAAAAAGAAAAGACCATTTTTGCATGGGAGGAAATATGCAGAAATTACCCATAATACACTGTAAAAAACCCCACTTAGTTACAAGCAAAACTAACAAAATAAAAACATTATTCTGCATTTTTATATCTATTATATTATGTGATTATTGTTTATGCATGTTGGGTTTAAACCTTTTAAAGCTGCATGAGGTCTTTTTTTTCTTCTTGACCCACAGAAATCAAAGCACAAAGCTATTTCCTCTCCCGTTGATACGAACGTCAGAGCCCCGGGTCACATGACATGACATTTCACGGTCCAAGCAGTGAAAATAAACGTCTTATATTTGTCTCTTTCTATATCCGTCCCCCCCCTCCCCCCCAGGCATGAGCACGGTCCACGAGGTGATCATCGCGCGCCACTGCGGCATGCGCGTCTTCGCCCTGTCGCTGATCACCAACCAGGCGGTGGTGGACTACGACAGCGAGGAGAAGGCCAACCACGAGGAGGTGCTGCAGACGGGCAAGCAGCGGGCGGAGCAGCTGGAGCGGCTGGTCTCCACCATGGTGACCAAGATCGTGCACAACAACAACTACGCCTGAAGGGGGCGCCGGCCGGTCGGACGTTCACGGAGGGAGAGCGGAGCGGTCACGGGTTCGATTTAATGTGATACTAAGGCTATTTTTTAAAATCTGAGGTCAAATGATAATATAGTCGCTCTGAAGAAGCTCACTTAGATGTACACGCAACCTGTTGTCATGGCAACGCCTCACCCCCCCCCCCTTACATTCCTTCGACCCAACGGCTCCAGATGTGAACCTTCATTTTTTTATCATTTTAAACCACGCATTTGTTCTAACTTAAAACATGTGATCAGCTTGTATAAACGTCTGTAATTTAACTTAACAAATGAGCAGAAAATCGTCTGTAAAGATCTTAATATTATGACGTCGTCGGAGAGTGTGTACATTGGTGGATTTAAGGTATTTTGACTGTGCTTGTTTGTATTTTTCATATGAATGTTGTTACTAAAGGTACTATTTATTACTACACCACGCTTCTTTGTGTTCTTTGGGGATGTTTTTATTTAAAGTAAGTAATTCAGAGACTTGTGAGTTTCCCATGTTTATTTAAAAGTGTTGAAGCTGTACAGAGTAAACATATTGCATGATGATGACTGGGTCCAGCTGAATATACCAGTGTAAACATTAGGTAACGTTACATAAGCATGACGCTGCAAAGACATGATTGCTGGCATCATATGAACTTCAGGGTTCGGCTGTCCCTTTTTTTTTTTTTTGTTTATATTGATTAAATGATTTTTTTGACACTTTGCACCTTGTCGCTCAGTAAGAAAAGTAGAGCCTCCATACATACAAGCCCCGCCCCCCCCATGACCCCATAAAAGTGACATTTTGGAATATAAGAAAAAAACACTTGCTCCCACGGTTGAAGAGAAATCAGGACATTTCACACTGCATGCACACGACGTATCCATCCACCTTCACCCAACATGCCTCCCTTTTTTAACATCCAACCACGATATATAACATTTTTGCAGAAAGTGTCATGCATAATAAGTAGTGGTAAAAGCTACCAGCTAACAGGATTAAAGAATTAAAAGTCAATACTTCTTGATGCTGAGGTGAAAGCAGAGTTTGGCACGAGGTGGAAATGGAAAGAAATCGCCCCGTCGGCGATTTCGCTATAAAAGGCAGAGTGGAGATTCATATTCAGCATTAAAGAAGAAGCGGATCTCCACGTCCTCAGCAGACTCAACTTCAAACCTTTTCACAAAAACAATCATATATTTGTAGATAATAAGGTCTGAAAGGAGCGTGAGATTGTCCTCAAGTACATGATTGGCTACAGGATTGTTTTCACTTATCAATGAACTGATTGAATCTGTCAAATCGATTTTTATTATTATTATGAATCCACACAGAAGCATCTTTCATGGTAGAGAATTGTGGGAATTCTCATTGATTGCTAATTCTTGATTAAAAACATTGTCAAAAACGTTAAAAAAAAAAAAAAAAAAAAAATCTGCTGTTTTTCCGATAAGATCATCATCTTGGAATTATGAGAAAAATGTTCTCAGTTTTTTCCCCCAAAAAGTATTTTTCTCATAATTCCGAGATAATTATCTTGTTATTTCAGAAATCAAGTTTCCCAGTTGACCTTCCTGAAGGGTCAGCGTGGAGCATTTCGAGGATCTATTTCCTCGAAATGGAATATAAAGTTTTATTTTGTGTATTTAATCTCCTGAAACAATAGTTTTGTTTTAATAGCCTTGTTTCTACACGTGTTTTATGTGTTAATTAATAAATTCATCAATTTCTTTAGATGCTTGACCAGATATAAATCATATTTTTAGATATTAAAATTCGTAAAAAATAATTTAGGTAATTTTCGGTTTGGTTGTCTAAAGCCTGGTGGATGCAGAACGCAGCCGAGATAAGGACTTCACTTTTAAGTTAATATTTGGCGAGATTGCATTTTCTTTTTTAACCACTAGAAGAACGCAGGACTGTTTTTTCTCCACTGAAATCCAACCAATGAGTGTATTTCTGCCTCAGAGTAGCGACGCCCCCGGCTAACGTTGTGCCGCCGCCCGGCTACAAGAAGAAAGATTGGCACGCGATCCCGACGTCTGGGGGAGAAGACAGGCACTTCTGAAAACAACGCACACTGAGGGTCCTGGAGCTGTTTTCCACGGGAGTCCACTCGTCTCTAGGCAAACATGGTCAGGGTGATCCACTGTGGGAACACAGAGAGCATTAGAGGACAGCCAATCAAAGACGTGGTAGCATTTCCGGTCATGTGACCTTCCATTACCTGATGGAAGTTGAGGGTCATGTAACCATCGTTATCCGTGTCCATGGTCTTAAAGGTTTCTGTGGAGACGGAAACAATCACGCATGAATCCAAGCTCTGTTATTTTTTCATTTTAGACACCAAGGTTGGCGTGGCAACGGGACTCACTGAACATGGTCTCCAGGCGGACCAGGCAGGTGACGAAGTTGTCGAAGTCGACGGACATGTCGGCCTCCGTGTAGCGCAGGATGATGAGCTGGAACAGCTGGTTGGTCAGCTTGAACCCTGGAGGGCAGGAGAGGGGAATCAGACCACCAGAAACACAGCAGGGAGCGCTCCGTGAACTACAAGGACCCGTACCTGCCGATTCCAGGGCCAGCCTCATCTCATAGGAGCTCATGCTGCCCGATTTGTCCAAGTCAAACTGCCTGAATATGGTCTGGCGCCGTGACATGGACACAAGCAAACAAGACGGTCAAAAAAACATGCTCTCCTGGTTGGATGTCAAAATAAACACGCCGCTTGACGCACGCACTGCAAAACAACAGAATCAATGTTATCTTAACCTCCGAGTCCGACCCGTCAGCCATTTATCTCACCAGGTATCGTTTAATCTTCTCCCAGAGGACGTGGAACTCGGTCAGGCCCAGCTTTCCACTGCCGTCCGTCTGAGCCGGGAGGTTATCGAACAACAACAAACTCATTTTCTTTAACATCATAAAATGATTGTGCATATGTGGAAAAAAAGGCTGGTCCAATAAGTGATCAGGTGCTAACGTAGCCTCCTCATCTATGCTGGAGGATGTGCATTATGGGTAATGGAGGCAAAGAAGAATGCATAGAATTAAAAAAAAATGTGTTATAGCAGGATTTTGCAGGGTGGGCTTTTTGGGTGGGAGGGGCAGGAGGTCAAACAGAGCGTTTCAGGTAGAGGCTGTAAACATTAAGTGTTTTTTTTTAGCATTAAAACATCTTCTAGTAACCTGAGATACTAGTATGCACCAGAAAAGTCCTCCTTAAGACAAAGGAAGAGTTCAAATGTAGATTTTTAATGCCATTTCGAGGATACGTCCATGAGGTTTATCATACTGCGGCACGCTTCTGGTGTGAAGCCGTCTGTCTTCAGGTCTTTATCTGTTCCAAAAGAGACAAAAGCAACATATTGAAGCACATTCACAAGGTCACAGGGGAAGCTTGTCACTGCCGAGTGCCCACAGCTGCTCCTGACGTTTGCTGATGATCCGGTTCAGGATGGTCTGCAGCTCCGTGAGGCTGATCTCCATGTCCTGCCGGAGACGAAAGTGGTTAATTGCCAGGACAAACTTTGCTTTAATACCACGAACCTTTCCTCCATGCGTGCTCACCGGCCCGGCCAGCTGTCGGAAGAGACCCTTGAAGCCGGCGTCGATCTGGCTCTCGTCCAGCTCAACCTGGAAAAACACACGGAGACGTCGTTCAGATGTGGTTTCTCCTCCACGCGACGTTCGCTGCTGCCGTTTCATCCCCTCACCTCCGTCGGAAGCTCGGCGATCACGTCGTCATCAAGCTCCCTGAGAGATTCAAAAGAGATTATTACCACGACAACCAAACATCACATCATCGTCGTACGCCCCCTACTGGATCCATCGCACACTCACTCGGAGTTGGCAGGCATCTCGGAGAACACCCTGAGGACGAAGTCGGCCTCCGTGTTGGGCTCGAAGGTGGAGGGCACGATGATGTACTCGCCGGCCGGCAGACGCAGCCGCGAGCTGACCTCCCGCAGGTTGATGAAGAGCTCGGAGCGAGCGCTGGAGGCGTGGGTGAGGAAGAATTCACGCTTCAGGTGGACGCCTGACCTGCCCACGAACTGAGACGAGGGGGGGGTCATCAATACATCCTTAAACTACTTTAAAGTTGTTCACATAAAAGTTTTTGGTTGAGCTTATTTTTTTAAGTCCAGACTTTTAACCTTTGACCTAATGTCCGAGGGGCGTTTATGGGTTTCAGCACCACAGACAGCGCCACTGATTTAACAATACCCTGCTCAGTTAGACTAAAAGCCACGGTTGGGTTCGCACTGGTTTTAACAAACTTCCATCAGCGAGACTTTATCTCTTGGCTTCTGAGGATGGAAGGTTAACAAGGAGCATGATGCATTTTACCAACCTTTGAATCACAAGAAAAAAGGTGATAAAAAAAAACTTACCTCCCTGGGAACCTGCAAAAACACAGAGAGAGAAAGAAGAATCTGTGAATCCTGATTATAAAAACTGAGGATTTGCCCTTTTTTCACTCCAGGAATTTAGCTATACAAGTTAATGGTATACACATATAATTAGACATGTCCTGGAGGGCAATTAATGATTTTTTTAAAAAGAGGTTACAGCCCCGACTTGACTTCAAGGTGCTTTCGAGCAGCTCACCTCGTACAGGGCAAACCCGATGGTCTCCATGTCTTTGCCCTCCTTCCTCTTCTTCCTGCGGTCCTTCTGCATCAGACCGACCAGGAAGCTGCAGTCCGACTGGCCGGGAGAGTCCGGGTGCTCCAGCACGAGCTTGAACTGGGGGTTCAGCCAGAAGGTTGCTGGGAAGAAGAGCAGTCAGTTCAGTCGTGACGGTGCATTTTTCCAAAAACTGGATTTTAAAAGACGGGCATTGTTTAGTTACTGAGTGTTAAATTGGGAGTCACTGGTTCACATTCCTTTTGTAAACACATCCAAATTCTCCCTCTACATCACATTTTTATCCCCTATAAAAATCCAGAAAGTGAATACAGAATATAGCGCCATCGTGTGATATTTTCTGAATTGATCTCCCAGATTTTACGAAGAAGACTGGACTAGACTTCCTGCTGTGGTTTCACACCTGGGAAGTTCCTGCAGCCTCCGGCGGTGCTGCCCCTCCTCCACTCGCCCTGGTACACCGACGAGCTCCACTTCTTCATCTGGCTGTTCTGCAGGGCGTCGGCCGTCAGGTTGCAGAGCTCCAGGCGGGTGAACTCGCGCAGGAAGTCACTGAACGACATCCTGGGGAGGGAAATAGACACGACCCGGAGGTTAACCTTGAAAAACCACTTCAAACTGTGAGAACATGAATACATATACTTCTTATTTATTTATTCCAGAGGGTTAGAAAGTCACAAATGTTTGCAAATGTCATCTTTAAACCACAGGGAAGAGAGGTCTTTGGGTAAGTGATGTATTTTAGGCCACGCCCCTTATCAGCGAGGAACAAGACGGCTCACCAGAATTCTCCGTCCTCGCTGCGGTTCTGTAGGCGACTTCTAACGGAGCGGTCCACGTTGTCCCACTCTCTGGAGCTGAGGAGGCATATTCACGTATTATATATTATATAATCATGTTTTAAATGCTGGACTGTGACATAAGGTCAGGCATGGGGAGAATGTCTGGTATTTGTAGTTCATAACCACTCTGACCCCCTCGGTTGGGAGGTGACGGCTTTGAGGACTCATTTACTTGCTATAAAAACTGTTTGTTTTTCCCCCCATTTAACCCTCTGATGTCATCGTGGTGGGTGTGAGGTCGTACTTGTCGCTCCAGGCTCCGGTCCACTCCACTTCCCCCCAGGGGTTCCTGATCCGGACCAGCTTGGTCATGTTGCCTCTGTACACCACCTGGAGGGAGGGAAGGAGGGGGGGGGGGGGGGGTGTCACATGGTTACACCACAGTCATGTGCTCTACTGTCATCTACTGTCACTTACTCTGAAATGTGATTGTTACAGTAAAACACGCCGTAACCCCAGAAAGCCAAATTAACTTCCGCAGTCCGACATGTGACAGCGAAATTTGAGACGCACATTCCTGGAAAAAAAGGATTATCTTACGGTAATCGTGGTTACGCGTTTCCGTTTAGGGGAGTAGAAATGTATTTTGGATCTTATGAATGCTCATAAATGTGTGTATGTAATCGATTTCACCGCTCCTTTGGCTCATATTTCCCAAAAAAAGGAAGGTTCCCCTTCGTAATGAATTGGAATTTCAAGGATATAAAACTCTACGAGATTGTTGGTTCTGTTTTGATGGTCGAAAAATGAAAAGATAATCCTCACCTCGTCCACGCCGGTCACAGAGTAGGCGTGTCCCTTCACCAGCTTCTTGAACGTCACCGCCTCCATGTCCGTCGAGCTGGTGATCTGAGGACGACAGAGGAAAAAGTGTTTGCATGCGGCCGCTCCACATGTGACGTACAAACGCAGTCGTGACGCGGCTCATTCATTAACGCCCGCAACCTTTTCCAACGGGCGAGAAATCCATTATGGAGACGATGACTGTCAAAGCCAACTGAGGGATGGAGGCGGAGTCACAGGAATCCGGTGACTTTGAAGTCTAGAATTAGAACAACCGCTACGGTTCCAGAAAAAAGAAGAGGTGAAGTCTAAAATCCATTTTGCACTCATGTCTGCTTCTCCATACTGTAGATGAATACCTTAAATCAACCTCAAACACCCGAACTATCCCTTTAACTAAGGCAAACACAGTCACGCCACGTAATAACGTTCAAACACGCGGCTGAGAAATCGATGCGATCGCTGTCGTCAAACCGGATTCCTCATCAACCCATTAAAACGGGACTCATGACTCCTATTCACACCAGTCATTAAATTAATATTTTAAATGAAAATTACAATTAATTATAAGTAATTCCCTTATAATTAAAACACATCTCTGTGTCATTTTTTAATTTTATTTTATCTGCCCTCTTTGGGGTTTTTCCGACAAGATGAGCTGGCAGTTCTTATTATTCTGATTACAGAAAATGACCTTTGACGAGGCGGGTTCAATCCCCCCGGTCTGCAAACACCCAGCGGCCTCGAAGTTTAGGCTGAACTCCTGCCAGCTCCGGCCCTCTTCCCCGCCAGCTGCCCGCTGCCCCCTAGTGGTCCCAGAACAAACTCCACGTATATTTCTAATACAAAACCGGCCCTACTTGCATCAAAGCAGTCATTTGGAAGAGGTTCATTGCCACAAATACAATTGCATTATGGGTAAATGCTTATTTGCTTTTTAAGATGAGTAAGATGAGAAGATGGAAAGCGCTGTCATGGTAACAGAGGGGGGGTACTGACGTCTATGGAGCAGCCCAGCAGCGACCCTCGGTCTATGGCCCTGCTGATGATGTTGTAGAGGTCAGACGGGGCTTTCCTCAGCTCGAACATCTCCGTCACGCCGCCCGTGAAGTCCTCGAAGCCCTCGGACGTGCTGCCGCCCGACAGCGCCTCGTAGCAGCCGTTCAACCTGGGACACAGTGAGAGATTCATGAGTATATACATCACTGTAAGTACAGGAGCAGCTCCTTATATGGGCAGAGGATAAGAGTCCATATATATGCATAAATCTCCATTTTCTCCAACCGGGAAGCTGTTCTCATCTTGGCATTCATGCACTTCCACAAACAAAGCTCTGTTCATTCTAACAGAGACGGCAGCTGCTCCAGTCGGACAGCTGCCGTCTCTCGAGTTGCTTCATAGCAACTTAAAGGCTCGTTCTGCAGCCAGAAACCAGAGGACGGATGGTTGAGACCGGGACCGGAACAGACCCACATTGATGTCATGTTTACATCATGGTGGATTTCATATATGAGCTGCTAACGGGTGATTAAAAAAAGCCCAGCGTGTCAACACTGGACGTAAACAGGCCTGTAACCATAAATACTTCTGTTGGATGAGATACGGCCCAGAATAATCACAATAAACGATATCGGTGGCATTTTAAGACCGTTTCATGCCATGATGTCATGGATGATGGAATAAATAGAATCTAATAGAGATATATAGTAGCATACTAATGAGAGTTCCACCCTTTCAAAGAGTGAAGAACTTCTTATTCTTGAGAATATTAAGACAAAACATTAAATTAGCATAAATAAATAAAACATAATTAAAAGAAAGCCCACAACTAAAACAATAAATAAAATAGACTTGTGGGCTCCGTTAACAAAAATAAGTAATGTCTTATAATGTTTATTCTGGCAT